>CM028350.1:32948107-33119981 GCA_016618105.1 Dendrobium huoshanense | reverse complement strand
GGAATCCAACGAGCTCAAGATCGTCTAATTCTGATATCACTAAAGAACTTAAATACTAGATAAATAGTTCATGATCAAGGAGTTGATATCAATCGTCTATTCGAAACACTGCAACGTGCCATTGATTTTCTTTTTATTCACTGGTCATGCCACTCCAAAAAAACTATAAATAGACCCCTCATTCTTCAGTTAAAAAGAGAGCAAGCAAGAGAAGGAAGAGAAGAGGAAAAGAAAATTTTGGGAGCTCTCTTGTCACTAGACTTCTCCTTCTCGACCATCGCTGGCCACCAATCGTCGTCGAACTTATGCCCGGTCTCCCACATTCGCTGACTTTCACCCGACCACCCATCATAGCCGAATTTCCACACAATCACCGACTGTGGTCGAACTTCCACTTGGCCACATACCATTGTCGGACTTCCACTCTATCACCGTCAAACTTCTATCCAACCGTCATCATTCACACGAAATTCAACCCACTTCCTGAACTATTATAATCCGACCGTCCTCAAGCTTATGGACAATCTTTGTAATCTATGCAAGTAATAGTATAATCATGTAACCTGGGCATGGCTCCATAGTTTTTTTCATTTTCTAACATTTTTCACGTAAACATCCTCGCATTCCTAAATTCTCTGTTTGATCTATACAACACTAAGACAAAAGATATTCTTATTTTACCGCCGTAAATATTCTAGCATGCAACAAAAGTAACGACCAAAATCCATCTCAAACGAACTCATAGTCTTGCTAATTAAAAAATCCTACTTTTAATTGAAATTATAATAGTAAATTCATAATCAACATAATCACGTGTGTTTTGATAAAGACAAGAACGGTTTAGTTGGTAAATTGCCCTCATTTCGGTTCACCAAATCTAATTAATTAGTTAATTAGCTCTACCAAATATTAGTAAATCTTTTAATATTTTATTTTACGAACTAAGTTATCTCAACAGACTTGCTTAATTCACTTATTTAACACTTAATTAATTTAATCATCCAATAATTAAGACGTATTTACGTGCTGCTTACTATTTTCTTTCATTCCCAAATATAATCTAAACAAATATCTATTATTAATTATATACGGCTCGAAGAGAGAGAGAGAGAATGTTGATGTAAGTACTCATGCCCTATAAATAAATAAGAGAAGAAGTTCTAAAAATAAGTCAAAAGACAAACTTTACAAACAGGACAAATCATTAATAAGATTATCATATATGACTTTTGACATTTTTACAATTGGGCATCTCTAATCAAATCAAAAATCCAACATTATTTGTTTATCATCTTTCTGCTGTGAGCAGTGCGACACCAATGCTGATATCGCACTATCCAAAACATGAAAGTGGGAGGTGTTATTATGTGCGGTGTCCGAATGCGTTCGAGTGTGAATTCGGACGTGCCACATCACCAGATGCATTGGGCCATAGATGACATGGCACATCGGAATTCGCATCCGGACGCCGCATGGAATAATTTTTTTGAAAATGAAGTTTGATATATTGTTCGATTGGATGCTCGGGACTATTACAAACCGGAGAATACCGTTCGATTGGAGATGGCCTTAGCTTTCCCTCTTTCAATCTCCTCTGATATGATTTCAGTAATTAACTGGTTATGGATAAGTAGACGAAAATAAATAAATGGAAAAAAAAAATCAAGCCATGCTCCCCTGGCACTGCTCCACCGCCACGTGGACTGTCGCCTGCACTGCCACGTCCGACTCAACTACAACCTGATTCGCCGACACATTTCTCAAAGCATGATTAGGAAACCCTGAGCTTGTTATCATCGTATATTGCACATGATCAATCCGATTCGGAATAATAAAATTGGCGAGAAGTCAATGGTCCAGATCGTTCCATTCGCTCTTAGTGAGGCCCTCGCAGCCGTTGATCTCACCGTCATCCCATTCACACTGTTCCTCTTCACCACCACCTGATCAATGGACGTAAATGCCCCGCCGGTCTCATCCAGCCGCACGATATCGACTCCGCCGCCGCCGCCGGCGAACAAGTTGTCCACAATATCAACGGCCTTGATCACTCCGTTCACCGATTTGAGCACGACGTTCGCATCACCCAAGAAAAATGAACCGGACACGTAGAGCTGAACCGGATCTTCGGCGACGATGCCGGTGTAGTCTAGGTAGCAGTTCACGATCCGGGTTTGGGTCAAACCGGGCAATTTCAAATAAATGCCGGTCCCGCCAAAACCTGTAGCTTTATTGTAACAATGGACGCCTGTTATAATATTAGCCTGGCCGGCGATCTGGATGCCGACGGCGGCGGAGAAGATGACTATGTCGGTGATGGAGTTATCGTTCCCATCGATTCTGATGGCAGTGCCGGAGAAGGAGCGTTCGCCGGGGTCGGCGCCGGCGGTGATATGTTGGCCGAGGAAGGATTCGGAGATGAGGGTTTCGTGGCCGTTTTGGACCCAGATGCCGTCGGAGGCGAAGTGGACGATGTAGCAGGACTGGATGAGGGTGCGTAGGGAGTTGACAATGGCGATGCCGCCGGCGCGGTAGTTGGCGTCCAGCATGAGGGAGGAGAGGGTGATGTATTCGTAGTTGTAAGAAGAGGTGGATTGGGAGGGCCAGAGCTCGATTAGATATCGATTTGTTGGGAAGTTGTTGGATGCTCGGAGGGAGCCGCTGTGGATCTGAGGATGAAAAAACCATTAATAACAGAAGGAAAATTAATAGAGAATTAATGGTGTTGAAGTTCAAAGAATGAGACTTTGGAACCTTGAGATTGCCGGCGGGTGAGGAAGGAAGAGCGATGGGGCTGCTGATCAAATAAGACCCGCCGTCGAGATTGAGCTCGGCGCCGCCGAGGTCGGCAATTCCGGCGATAAGTGAGCGATTGGACGGCGGGCGGAATGCATCCGAAAGTGCCCGTAAAATCGCAGCAGTTGAATCGATTTGACCCGTCGGATCAGCGCCGTAGTCGGTCACGTGGTACACACGCGAGGAAGCAGATGTCTGAGAAAACAGAGGACTTTTAAACGCAGAAAATAAACAAACAAACAGTTTCCAAACAGAAACTTAAGGCCATCTCCAATAAAAAAACTAAATTTTCACTCCAAAATATATTACTCTTTAAAATACAATAATTTTAATTTCTAACATTAAAAAATAGAATATTTTGTATATATTATTTCTCATAATTTATTTTATTTTTAATAACCTAAATTTTCTTATTTTAAAAAAAAAAAAAGGGTGTGAACAATCGCATTGTTCACCTTCATGTGAATTGGCATAGATTTACATACGTACCACTTAATACTATTCTATTTACATATTTAACAACTAAAACTTTAATATTACATACATATCACTCATAGTTCATTTTCATACCAAATATGAGTGGTAGAAATGAAATATATGAGTGGTAGGAAAGAAATATAAGTGTTATATTTGATATTAAAATAATATAGTGTGGTATGCATGTAATATTAAAGTTTTAGGTGTTAGATATATAAATAGGATGTTATAAAGTGGTATGTATGTAAATTTCCCTTATATTTTGCGATCGGCTGGAGAAAACGATGAACGTCAAATGAGTGTTAGGCGTTCGGCTGGAGATGATCTAAGTAAACTCGCTAGAGAGTGGAAAGTGCAAAAAGAATGAGACAGAGAGATAGAATAGAGAAATTATATGACAAAGACTTATAGTTATGTGTGCACTAAGGAGCAATTCGGTTTAATTTTACTCAATTAATAATACCATACTGAGTTACAGTATTTTCTAGATAGATAATCATATGTATTTATTAAATATAATTATTTAATTTAATATGTATAGTACTACTTCATGATATTAATGAGAGTTGTGCCTTTCCTCTTGGCTGTCTTTTGATTTTGCAGTCCATATGCCAACAAAATTTATTCAGATCTTGTCACATTAGCTTAGTCAAAATATTATTAATAATTATTTTAAAAATTTCTTAATATTAATCTTAGTATAAATTTAAATATTTTTAAATTAATTATAAATTATCCAAAAAGCTATTTTAATGTGCAAGGGAAATTAATATAATAACATAACATTACACATCTACGGTCAACGAACGAAATTGAATAATGAAAGAAAGGTGTACCGAGGGGAGTGGGGAAGGGGCGGCGCCGGCGGAGACGGAGGCCAAGAGGCTCTCTGAGCGGAAGCGAACGCGCTCATAGCGACGGAGAACCTCCGTTCCGTCGGAGGAGGTGGCGCCGATGATGGAAAGAAAGCAAGGAGGAGGCGGAGGAAGAGGTTTTGGTGGTGATCAAAGAAAGTTCTTCTTCTCTCTGCCATTCCTGCCTCTCTCTCTCTCTCTCTTTTCTCCTCCTTTATAGTGGCTTGAGGGGCATGGGAAGAATAAGAAGGCCAGGTGGCGAGGTGAAGTAGCTTTGAGCAGAGAAGGGACAGAAGAAATTAATGGGGGAGGGTGGAAGGGGAAAGGGAAGGGGGTATTAATGATGCAGGATTAATAAAAAGATAGTCTTGATCTTAATCAACCATAATTACTTCTTATGATGCGATTAGGTGGAATCTGTTAAGCGTAGTGGAAAGAAAGAGGGAGGAGTCTTTTTTTTTTATTTTTCTTCTAAGAATGACAAAGCTCGGTGATTTTGTTGGAAAATTCTTTCAGTCCAGCGCCTGTTACGGCTGCGTGCGTATGCGGCTATGTGCAGTGAATGTACGTACAGATCTGTGATTTTGCAAGATTAAATTGGTTAACTTTCAGCGTCCGAATTAAACGGGATGACTTGAACGATTTAGATTGCAGAGGATTCTAGTACTTGAACATATATATATATTTTTTATGAGCATATTTGTTTATTGTTGAATATGTAATTTATAATCTTAATAAAATATTTATTTACTAATAATTTAATTATTTATTTGATGTCTTATTCTTTATCATTATTATGAGAATTTTTACACGAAAAACTCTAATAAAGGGGAAAAAGACGGGTTCTTGCTTAGTTGAAAAGATCAACTAGTATTTCTAGTTTATTAAATATGAGACTCTTTCTCGGAGGAAGTCATCGGTTACATGTAGCAAATATATATCATATATAGCACATTACATAGTGGCAGTTGAAAGAATTTAAAAATGTGAGAGTTGTTCTCAATAGAGTATTAGTATGTTCATTCGGTCGTTAGGATCTTAGTCAGGTGACATTGGTCCGAGGGACTGTTGTAGGTGGGCAATGATGGTCTAAGGGACTATAATAGGCATGCGATGGAGGTCGAAGGGACCATACTTGATAGACGACGAAGGTTGGAGGATTTTAGTCATTTGGCAACGATGATCGAAAGGGTCGTAGTCAACGGACGACAATGGTCGAAGGACCATAGTCAATGAGCGATGGAGGTCGGAAGAACTATAGTTGGCGAGCAATGGTGGTAGGAGGGATCATAATTAACATGTGATGTAGGTTAGAGGGACCATAGTCCACGTGCGACAGTGGTCAAAATCCGGCAACAACAAGCAACATGGTGGAGGCTCAACAGTGGTCAGAGGTCGACGGTCACGGTCAGACGAAGGTTCGGCAACAGTCGGCGGCTAAGCGATGTTCCGGCGGTGGTCAACGTAAGTTTGACAACAATGGTGCTTGATTAAAACTCTAGGTTTCTTAAAGCCTTTGAGCTCCCTCCCACCTCCAGCCAAGCTTGAAAAGATCCACGCTCCTCTTTTATATAGGAAGTGTAGATCTATTTATAGATTTTTTATAATGGCATGCCCCATAAATATAAAGAAGATCTATGATAAATTCGGAGTGCTTCATCAGGCAACCTATATTGATCTCCTTGATCATAGAGTATTTTTAAACATTTATCTACCCAAATGATGTCATAATTAAGTGATCTTGGACTCGTTGGATTCGTCTCGTTGAGTCAATCAATTCGAATATAAGTATGATGTATTTTGATATCATCCAATCATCCAATTTTATGATTTGAACTTTCCAAATGTGCTTCGGTCCTTTAATTTAGATTCGTTTGGGCTCGGATTGGACCTATTTTAGCGTCGTTGGGTTCGTCTCTTCGAGACATTCAGTTTGACTATAAGTTCACAAAAATCATAGTTTTGATTATCCCAAAATTAATTGAAAGTTTTTAACTTGAATATGCCTTGATATTTGTGCTCGATGAAGGCATTTTTTTTTACCAATCATATATATTTGTGTCTGTGTTGTGGAACTTAACCTCATGAAAACTAAGACATTACAATTCAATCTCTTTTTTTTTTTGTGACGAGGAACATTGTCCTTAAGCCAGTGAAAATCCCGGTCGACCTAGCATGTAACCCACATCAATTTACACGGACCAACACTTAAGATTTTCACTGCTTGCCAAGGGATTCGAACCAAGGACTTAGGCTTTGCTCAGCCGGCTATTCATCACCCGGACAAGCAGTGGTGGGTCAATCTCTATTATCATAAAATTTCTAATATGCGGCAATTTTTAGATTTAATAATAATTAATAACTAATTATATGTTTAATTAAATCATTGACATCAAATATATAATTAATCAAATTAGTTAGCTGATCAAACTCAATAAAAAACAATATAAATTCCTAAATAAAATTTTAAAATTCAAATCGTAATCAAACTCAATAATAGAATAAATAAATCAGATTAAATAAGACAGCACTCTACTTAAAGGTAGTTTTAAAGCTCTTATAGAAACAGTAACTTTTTTGAAAGCTATTATAAAAAAAATATAGCTTTCTAACATAGAAATTTTTTAAAAAACAACGAAAAATAGTATCCAAACAGAAATTATATTCAAGATCGTAAAAAACCAAAACATTAATAAATAAAATTTCCTCAAACAAACCCTTATTTCTAGCTCTAAATTCACATCAACAAGTAATCTAGTTAGAGAATCCAATTAGCATTAGATAATGGATAAGAAGTCAACTTTGCATATTTTTATCTTTGATTGGTTACACCATAATTTAACCTTTTGTGATACTTTTACTTATTTATGGAAATTTTGGGCTAAAGGCTGTAGCATTTTAGGCATTTCTTTGCGTGTCATGACTCATGAGCTCATTTTTCTTAGGAAGACCGTTTTTACCATATTATTTGAATGTTTTTAATGAAGAATTTGTGGTGGTGGCTTATAGGGAACGTGTAAAACATGAGGGATCTATTGGAAGACATAAATGAGGAATTCTTAGGAGAGAATATATAGATACATTGTTTTAAATGTACGTGTTTGTTTTTATTATTGTCGATCTTGGTTTCGTATGAAGGAGTTATTTGGTTTGCTGAAAAATAGCGTAAAATTGAATGCATTGTAAAATAAATGCTACTTATTTGAAATGTTCATAATTGTTCAGATGAGTTCGAAATGAGTACCACATGTGATCATTTTTTTGTGTTTGATTGAAAGTAAAATGAATGCAGTATAAAACTTAAAAGATGATGGAGACTGACATTGACCAGTGATGGTAATGAGGGTGGGGTATGGTGTATTTAGAATTCAATCAAAATTAAAGCTTCGTTTGGAATAAGGGTGCAAATGAGTCGAGTCGAGTTCGAGTCAAGGGTGTTCGAGTCAAACTCAACTATCAAATACCAAGCTCGAACTCGAGCTCGTCACACTATAAATGAGCTCAAGCCCTCGACGAGATTTTTTAAATATTGTTAATTATTTAAAATATTTAAACTTTTAAAATTTTATTAAATAGTTTATATCTTTATTATTATTATTACTTAAATTTAATAAATGAAATACAATTATTTAAAAAATACTAGTAATTATTCAAGCTGGCTAGCGAGCTCATGAGCAGAGCTTCATCAAGCTCAAACTGTAGCTCGTTTACTAAACAAGCTCGACTTGTGAGCTCAATAAACTTGGCTCGCGAGCCAATAAACTAGTTGAGCTCGAGCTGGCTCGCGAGCCGACTCGGCTCACTTACACCCCTAGTTTGGAACAATTTTCTTACTAGTTATATATTTTTGTACATATATGTAATATTCATTTTGATTAGGGCTATTCAATAAAAAAGCTTAATTTTGAGTATTTTTACATGTGAGTCTATGATTGTCACAGGCCCTTATCTTCTTAGGAAATATAAATTGACTAAGATCTGCATCTTAACTAATTAATTAAAACAGAAATTGGATGCTATGTGTGAGATTAGTTATTAAAAATTAGAAGTGATAATGAGATATTAAAAGTTCTTTGCAAGTGAGCATTAAGCCTTTCTCTGCTGCATTTCTTATAAAATATTGCAAATTCCAATAGTCATGCACGAATTTTGCAGCCACCTTTCCCTTACAATATAAAATATAAAATATAAAAGTTATATTTAGATTCTGAAATGTCTTACTGAGTCTTTTTTATGAAGCAATTTTTTAGTGCAAAAATTTCTAGTTCAAAAAAAGTCTGCACTGAAAAATTGTTTCATAAATTAGTAAGAAAGTTATCATAAATGAAGCCTAAATTACTAATATTCATCGTAATTTTATTTAAGTCTTCATAGATTTTTTTTTTCTAAATGATATAAAGAATCAAAATTGCCTTTTGACTCTTTGTAAATGATGAAAACAATTCATGATAATTTAAGAGTTTCATTTTAATCCCCTAATTGTTTTAAATAATGATCTAAATGATCTCACAGAAGGA
This sequence comes from Dendrobium huoshanense, assembly GCA_016618105.1. NCBI lineage: Eukaryota > Viridiplantae > Streptophyta > Magnoliopsida > Asparagales > Orchidaceae > Dendrobium > Dendrobium huoshanense. Next base: position 33,111,337 of record CM028350.1, on the reverse strand, counting down.
TTAATTTGATTCTTATTTAAAGTTTCAAAGGACAAAATTGATACTTTTATATAGTAGGAGAATATTTTGATTCTTCAAAAAAGTTAGGGACCAATCCGAGAAAATATTGACTAAAGTGTTTATTAAAATTTTAGGATTAATTCATCAAAGTTATTATTTTGGGTCAGCTTTCGTATTGTTTCATAAACAGTTTTTTAGTATAAAATTTTCTAATGCAAGATATTTATGTATATTAGAAGGCTACTTTAGAAAGCAACAAAAAAACTGTCCCAAATAAAGCCTAATTTTGTAGATGAGGATCTTTAAGTAACTCTCATGTACTTAAATAAAGCTAAAAAGCATGTGAAGTAATTAATGAGGAAGATTGCTTAGATTTATTCTCTCCTTTCTCTCTTTTTCTCTCTTTTCTTTCCTTCAAAAGTTCTTTTTCTTTGTTCTTACTTTCAAAGCTTCTTTTCTTCTCTTCTTTCTCTCTTTTATTAGCCTGTTTTTTCCTTTATGCCAAGGAGCGAAAGAGCATGGAAGGAAGGAAGGACTCATCAAAAAAGCTATTCTTTATTTCATGAAGGGTCTTATATCATTTTAGAACATTGTAAATAATGAAAATGTTTGCTCTATTTTGTAAATAATAAGATTGTTTTGTAAAATATTATGATATTATTATTAAATCTTAGTATTATTATCAGGAATGTTGTAAAGAAACAATTTTTAATGAAGCAATATTTTTATAAAACAAGTTTGTTAACAATACATTTGGAATGGTTGTAATTTTTTATAAAAGTGATTTGCAAAACTATTGTGTAGAAAGTTTTTTTTTTTTACTAGAATATTGTAAATTTTTTGCTTGGTATTCACTCTTAAAAACTATTTTTCATCCTTTCTTTTTTTTTAAAAAAAAAATAATAAAAAAATAATAGCCAAATATATCATAAGTTACAAAGTTGAAGCACTTCATCAATTTGACATTTCTCTAATTGGGCACATTTGTCTTCTAAATATATATTTTGCAACAACTATGTCACAAAAATTTTATATTTCTCTCTTTCGTACTATTAGGGGAGTCAATATTTGATCTGACCCTAAAGCTTGATCTGAACCCGACCCAAAATTTTCAGGTTTGGCTCAACCCATTAAAAGAATAGGTTGGGTTAGGGTTTGGATTTTCGACCCGTTTAGATTTTTGAGTAGGATTTGGGTCAACCCGAAAACTCGATAGTAACCCAAATCGACCCATGCTTTTTTATTAGGGCAAATACTAAATAGCAAGCGGGTAGGGCCGCAACATGTTAGGGCATTTTACGCTTGTGAGTCGTTATGTCTTCATTATTTCGCTACTTTGCTCTTTCTATATAGGGTTTATTTTCTCACTTTCTCTCCGGTGCAGGAGCTCTCGTCGAGTCATCGCGTGACGGCGTCCTCGCCTACGTTTTGATTCCGTCGTATCCCTTCAACCTTCATGCTTGCTTCATTCCTCTTCTAATTCTAGTACTTAGCTTCCTTGAGTCCTATTGTGTGTGATCATAAACGAATAAACCATATGTTCTCCTCCCCTGTTAATCGTCGTAGCCTCAACTCTCAAGCAAAGTTATACTGTTTGTATCTCATTTCTATTACCATTTTTTGATATTTTAGAAGATTTTGTGTTGTGAAATTGTTATGCACTTATTCACACTAGGGTGTTGAGATTTTAATTTTTATATTTATCGAGTCGAGTCGGGTTGACCCAACATGAAACGGGTCATGTTCAGGTCCCAAAAATCGACCCGTTTGCAAAAACTGGTCGGGTTGACCCAATCCCGAATATTGCCGATCAGTTTCGGATTCGACCCGAACCCGACCTGTGACTCAAAATTGACACCCCTACATATTTTCTCCATGTATCTCTATTTTGAGAGTTATTACGTGCGGAGACCGGACACAGAGAACCATTCGATTTTGTCTCTGTGAACAATAAAACCATAGTTCACTGTGCTTTTACTGTACACAGAGATGAACTGGACGGTTCTCTGTGTCCAGTCTCTGCACGTAATAATTTCTTCTCTATTTTACTAAAGCAAAAATGTATCAAATTATTTGATGCATTCAAAATGTGTTAAGTTATTTGACAATTTTGCTCCTTTTTAAATTATTCATCGATTTCACTTCTTCCGCTAGTTTAACTTTTGAACCCACTCTAATTTAAAATTTCACTCCTGTTTATTTGTTACGGCTTCCACGCCAAAAACCTTTTGAAGTAACAAATTTGAGATTTGGGGGAATTTATTCTTTAATTGGCCCATCATTGCTTAATCTTACTTATAGAGTTCGGCCCAATTATAGTCTATAATTATTAGAATTGGGCCATCTCATTCACTAGCAAATTTATTAAGAGATCTTTTAACTACATGGCTATATTTTAAACTGATTAGTCTTACAATGGGCTTTTATGAATATAAGATTACCAACTAAATAAGAATATTGTTAATATAGTGCATGAATTATGAAAGAAAAATATTTATCTATAAAATAAAATATAATATAATAAAAACTCAATTATTATTTGCTTATGAAATACTTTGCGCAGTTTGGTCATGATTGCTTATTCTTCTATATTTATTTATTTATTTTGCTTTGACTGTGAAAAAATGTTGTGTGCATTATAAATTCCTGTGAAGCTCATCATCCGAATGAAGCAAAGTTCATATAAGGTTTCGTTTGGGGGAAAGTTATGCTGTGCAGACTCCAGACGTAGCTCTACATGAGCAATGTGCGGACACCAATTAAATTAAGACACACGGATTTCTTAGGACCCAATGACCCGACCCAACTCAACCCAGTTATGAAAATTTTGAAATTGTAGCAGCTGACTCATTTTTTTATGTTTTTAAAAAAGTACCCGCGAAAGCTCTCCAATATTTAGGGTTTTTGTAAAATAAAACTTTTGGTGCTTATTGAGAAAAAAAAAAAGATAAACAAACTATTAAGATGGAGATTGGTTTGGAAGACTGTGTTTTCTACAGAGTCATTGGAAAAGAAGAATCAACTTAAGAGTAAGGTGTGTTTTACTTTCCTAATAATTTCTTTTCAATGTATATTATGAGACTATATATGTTTTGCTGAGTTTAATTTTTTAATAGAAAAATCTGTCATATAGGCAAATACAACGAAACTGTGTTCACCTTCAAGGTATATCAAGTTTTCAAACAAGACCAAATACTTAACGAGGAATTTAGAAATAGGGCAGCAATGGTTTACGTATTTTTGTGAAGTTTTAGACACATTAACATTAAATGCATTCTTAAAAAAAATTATATGTTGAATGCCGCAAAAACATATGCTTCTATAAATCAACTATATAAAATTTTATGTAAATGATAATTTTTTTGGCATTCATTTATTATTTCAGATGTAATTATTATGCTTTTTTTTGTCTTTTTCATTTATGTGATGTTTTGTTCATTTTGATATTGTGTACTATTAGTGTATAACTCAAATGTAATTAAATAGAATAAAGGTGAGCTGTCATATTATGATTGGTTAGACTCTCACCTACTTGCCTATATATAGCCTGTAATAGTTTTCATGTTGGAAGAAGATACTAGCTTCATTTTCTCTCTGTGGTTCGTATCAAGAACCTCATAAGCACGGTTCAAGAACCTACGGGTTCTACATGGTATCAGACAGGTCATCTTCAAGGAGCATCAATGGCGCTTTCGTCCGGATCTCAAGTTGAAGATCTTGATGTCTCAACACAGCAAGAAGCTCCAGCGCTCTCTTCTATTCTAAAATTCGTAGTCTCAAATCTGAAGCAAATCGTTCAGATTCAGCTTACACCGGAGAACTACACCATCTGGAGATCACAAATCTCCAAGATCTTTCGAGCCAATGGGTTTGAATCTTATCTTGATTCTACGTTTCCCCATCCTCCATCACTTCTTATGAATCCAGATGGCACCACCGCCCCTAACCCTGCGCATTCCAAATGGATGCTCACGGATCAAAACTTGTCCGCTGCGATTTGCTCCACTATTTCCTCACCGATTTTGCCCTACGTAATTCATCTTGATTCCTCATCTGCTATTTGGCTGACTCTTGAAACAAGATTTCAAGCCAACAACCGATCTAAGGTCATTCAGTTAAAGAATGCCATTCACCATATCTCCCTACACAACTCCACCATAACCCAATACCTCTCCGATATTAAGTCCCTTGTGGATCAGATTGCTTCCGCAGGATCCAAGCTAGATATCGAAGATATAGTGTTACATATCCTAAATGGACTTCCACCATCATACCAATCTTTTAAGACCTCTATCCGCACAATGCTATCTCCTATAAGTCTTGATATTTTGTATGCCCTCCTTCTAAGTGAAGAAATCAACATCGTCTCGGATGCAGCTCGCCAATCCTCGGCCGATCCGAACACTGCGCTGTTTACAAATCGCGGAAAAGGCCGCAGGAACAGAGGACGCTCAACACAAAGCTCCAACAGATCTACTACTAATCCACTACCCACGTGTCAAATATGCCTCAAGAAAGGGCATTCGGCACCTACCTGTTGGCATCGTCTCAACACGTAATACGTTCCGCAACCGCAACATCAAACGAATGCTGCATTACTCGCCGATACCTCCAGATCCACAGATGAATGGTTTCTTGACTCGGGAGCCTCCTCTCATCTCACAAATTCACTTGAAAACCTCTCAGTTGCAAGCTCGTATCAAGGATCTGATGGCATTACAATAGGTGATGGAAGCTCAGTCGGGATCGCTCACTCTGGCACAGGTGTTCTACCAACACCTGCTAGTAAGTTGGTGCTCTCTAAAATTTTTCACACTCCTCTTCAATTTAATCTACTGTCCATTTCACAACTTACAAAAGACAATCAAGTCTCTATTACTTTCGATCCTAACAGATTTATTTTTATGGATTTGAAGACCCAGGAAACTCTGCTCCAAGGTCCAAGTAAAAATGGGATATACCCGGTACTCTGCAATACTACTAGTGCTCTTTCGAAAACAGCTTACCCAGCTGTCAAGAACTCGCAGTTCTCCTGGCACCTAAGACTAGGCCATCCGAATAAAAGAACTTTGCAATCTATTTCTGCTTCTAATCCTTTGTTACATATTAATATTAGTAATAATGTTTGCCATGCGTGTACTGTTTCTAAAACTCATAAGCTTCCGTTTGAAACGTCTAGTACTAGCACGAAATCTATTTTAGATTTGATTCATTCTGATGTCTGGGGACCGACCCCTGTGATATCTACTACTGGTTTGTTATATTATGTTATCTTTGTTGATGATTTTACGCGATTTACTTGGCTTTTTTCGATGCATTATAAATCTGATGTAACCGCAATCTTTATTAAATTCAAAACTCACATTGAGAAACAAACCGGTAAATAAATAAAGAGCATTCGCACTGATGGCGGAGGTGAATATCTAAACCATAATTTTTGTAATTTCCTTCAGTCTAATGGCATTTCTCACCATGTATCGTGTCTGTATACTCTGGAGCAAAAAGGAGTTGTTGAACGTAAGCACCGACATATCATCGAAACATCAAGATCGCTTATGTCCACGGCTCATATACCCTACGCACTATGGCCCGATGCGGTCCTCACATCGGTCTACTTAATAAATCGAATGCCATCAATTACAAAACAAAACTACTCGCCGTTTGAGTTGCTTTACCACACAAAACCTCAGTACGATCACCTTCGCACTTTTGGGTATGCGTGTTTCCCACTAATTCCCTCTTCAAATCGTCACAAATTGGAACACAAAACCAAATATTGTGTCTTCATTGGCTATTCGGAAGGCTATAAGGGATATAAATGTCTTGTCCCTCTCACATTCAAAGTAACTATATCCCGCCATCTTGCCTTTGATGAACAATATTTTCCTCATGCCCATCTCAACTCAGCATCTGCTTCATCCACCGATACCATACCACCATCTCTTCTACTACCCACGTCGGTTCCCAAGACTCCACATTCCAATACCAACTTGGTACTCAATTACACACCGCCTCTCAATCCTCCTGCTTCAAGTGCAGACCAGTCAGCAAATGGTTCAGCTACCATCCTGTCCAGTCCGGTTCAAATTCCTCCAACAAATCAACATTCAATGACAACTCGCAGCAAAACAGGCACAAGGAAAATTAAGATTCAATTTAATCTGCTTCATCATCAACAATCAGCCAACCAATCCTCAGTTCCTACCAACTATACCGAAGCAGCTAAACATCTGAAATGGCGAAAAGCAATGTTAGAAGATTTTCTTGCTCTTCAAACCCAAGGCACGTGGTCACTCATTCCTCCACCGGACACCAGTGTACTGGGCTGTAAGTGGACCTATCGTATGAAGCTTCACGCCGATGGATCTGTTGCAAAATTCAAAGCTCGCTTGGTAGCTCTTGGAAATCACCAAGAATTCGGTATTGATTATTCTGAAACTTTCAGTCCGGTTGCTAAACTTCCGACCATTCGAATTTTACTGGCTTTAACTATACAAAAAAACTTGAAGGTTCAGCAGCTCGACGTCGCAAATGCATTTCTCCATGGGAAATTGCAAGAAACCGTCTTCATGAAACAACCCAAAGGGTTCGAGGATACAAATCATCCAACCTACGTATGTCGTCTTCACAAGGCTTTATACGGACTCAAACAAGCCCCTCGCCAATGGTACAACACTTTCATGGAACATCTTCTTTCACTCGGATTCAAAAACAGTAACTCTGATCCTTCCTTATTTATCTTAAATAAATCTGATACTAATTTCTTCTTGCTTATCTATGTTGACGATATTCTTATTACTGGAAATAATGAGTTAATGATTTATAATATCCTCAAACAGCTAAGCACCAAATTTACTCTTAAACACTTAGGCGAAGTGCACAACTTCCTCGGGCTTTAAGTCATACGTCAGGACCATCAATTCTTTCTGTCACAACAGCAATATGCCACCTCGATACTTCAACAAGCAAACCTGTTGCAATGTAATCATATTTCAAATCCTTCCTGTACCAAGCTGTCGCAAGATTTCAAACATGAGGAAACACTCTCGGATCACATGACGTATGTTGACCTCGTTTTTGTCTCGATTTGTCATCGAGTGTGCTTGATCGTGTTGATCGAGCCTTGTTGAGCCGGATTTAATTCGAATTGGCATTAATTTGAGTTTGATTTATTTTATCTTATTTTATTGAATCAATTTTGGTTGAGTCGAGGCGAGCTCGAGTTGACCCGGGTCGAACCAAACCTGACTCAGTCTGAATCTGATTTCTTCCCTTGAGCGTAGTTAAATCCTAATAAAAAAAAATTAATAGTTTTCTAAGCCAATTTCAATCTCACCGTTGGATCAAGAATTTGATCTAACGGCTTAGATTTCCCCTCTCTTCCTCTAGTGCCCTAACCGAGGTCAAAAAGCATCGATCACTCACGCCGCTGGGGCTCTCTCACGACGCTCTCGGCATTCGCACAACCCGAAGCCTCTCTCTCGATGGGCAGCTCCTTCTCCCTCTCTCTGTCTCTCTCGGGATTTTTGCACAGCCCGCCCACCTCCCTCTTCTCTCTCTCTCGTTTTCTCTGTCCCGAACCGGCGCCAGGAGACGGAGACGGGCCGAAGCCCCGCCTACGTTCGCGAAGCTCCCGTCCGAAACCGCTGAGACCGCCGACTTCCCCACTCCCTCCGTCCCTGGCATTCGCACGACCTAGCCGAGCCCGACGCCTGGGCCGACGACAGCTGCTCGATCTCTCTCCTACCGAACCCTAACCAGGCCGACGGCCTCTTTCTCGTCCGACTTCACCTTTGGGATCGAGCCCGACGCTGTTCTGCCCTAGCCACCGAATGCTTCTCCTCTTGCAAGCAGGTATACGTTTTCTATTCATCTTTCTTCCTCCTTTCTTTGTTCTGAAGAGGTTTTTGATAAAAAAAAAGAATGAGAAAGCTGGTTTGCATTGTTTGATGGAGATTCTATCCTTCTCATTATTTTGATTAGAAGGATTGAAACCATGAGTTTATAATTATTTGTGCTAAGATGTTGGAGTTCTGAATTACTCTGTGTAGGTCTGTTCACTTTTCCATATATGTGCTTTGTGTCCAAACCATTCTTGTTGAAATTTTGTTCTATGACTGTTCGGGCTGAGTAAATCAAGAAGAAACCAAGTGCTGTTTCCCTCATATGTTCCTAACTACTTGGCTCGAGTTTAATTGACAAAGAACCCTTTGATTTTGATAAATTATTCAGAATGATTCCTCATCATTCTTTTTCTTGAGTTTGGTTTAAGCATGGCATTTGGTCGCTTTTATCCTGAAATTTAGTTGTAATCTTCTTTTTTTTTTTCTTATGTGCCTATGATGTAATCTTTAAAAAAAAAATGTGAAGTTTGAGCAAAGGATGAAAGAACTCATTTGTGATTGGAAATTTCCTATTTGAGTTCCAAAAGATAGCAGGTTGAATTTAATTATGAGACAACGATGTTGGTTTATTCTCAAAGAATGATGTTCTGCTTTCATACATAACTATACCAATATGTTTCATTGTGCATACTTGGATTATTCTTCATACTCAGACTACTTCGTGAGTGGTATTTAGCCAAAATAACCATACTCACTATTCATGGTTAGTTGGTGAAGTTTTGCATGCAATCTTATTACTAGAATGTCTAACTACCAGAGCTGGGAGAGAGATGATGTTGCATAGTATACTTCCTTTCACTTTCCTACAAACAGTCATTTGCTAAAAAAAAAGGGGGGCTTTGGTGGTACATAGCATGAGAAGTGGAACACGTTGGAAGAATTCTAAAAATTCTTTTTTTCTGTGAGAGAAAGTTTTAAAAGCGATTTCATGCTGGAAGATACTTCAAAAAAAAAAAAAGAGATTTCTAACTAGCTTTGTGTGGGAAAGAGCCTAAAGAAAGTGATTTGTATAATTGGAAGGTTTCATAAGGTATTTTATGTCAAAGAGTATGAGCATCTTTTGTTGAATCATGAATGATATCTCGTTATGAGTTTGGAGCTCTATTTACAACTTTTTCAAAGCACCTTTCTACATGCCATTTATTACTTGATGTTAAAAGATTTGTACAAAGTTAGTTGGATTGTTTGGCATTATATTTTATAAAAGGTGGCTGTGCAACGGGCTGTGGTTGTTTAAAAGTTGTTTCTAAGCTTATGACCTCCCAAAATTGCTCCTTGAATTTTAACACAGCTAGATTTTCTCTGTGGTTATCAAGAATGGCTTGCAATCTTGTATGTTTAAAAGAAGGAAAATGAAATCCATTTTAACATTTGGAAGATCTCATATTTTTGGTTGTTTCAATGGATCTCCCTGCCGCGAATCTTTCGACTCGTTATTCGATTTTTGTGTTTAAAAAAAAAATGGAGATTTGTTCTCAATTGAAATAGACTCTCATGTTTATGAAACATGCGTATTTGGACCAATTCTACCCATATGAAAACAAATTGTTATGCTATGGATTTTTGGGGAAATTCTTGAATGCAGAATTTGTTTTGGGATCGACTAAACATGATTGTGAAATAGTGACACTATTTATAAGAAGTGATTTTCCACCTCGCCAGTTATTGTTATATTGAGAGTTTTATGATGCAGATACTTGTTTTTTTTTTTTTAGTCGTTTTGATGATTTCATGAGAGACACTTAGTGAGGGTAGTTGTATGCTTCAGTAATTTACTAAAAAAAAAAGAGAAGGTGGTGTTACATTTGGTTTCGTGATTAAGTTGCTTTGGGTTGGTAGAATGTGTTATTGAAACTTGAAATGTGATACTAACGGTGGTGTTGGAAAGTCTCTTTATAGTGTTTGTTTCAAGTGCAAACTCGGCATAGGATTGGCTCAACATTATGTCGAATAGTTAGAATATGCTCTTTGAATGTGGCAAAAGCCATTTGCACTAAACTGTCGTTCCTGTGATATAGGTTAGATTGAAATATTCATTTGTCACTTGATTTTAGATAAGTATAATTTTATTCCTTATTTCTTGAGTGTGTATTGCTTAATTATCATAAACATGGAAGATTTGAGAGAGATAATTTTGGCTCGCGTTTCATGTAGTGTGATGTATTGCTGGCTTTATGATGTTATTAGTATGAGCATTTCGTTGGTTCTCTTTTCTATATGAAAACATGAGTGCTTTCCTACTAAGTGGGTTATATGAATCATGAAAGTTTCCTTGTGTAGATTATTGATGAATTTGTCTAATGTGAAAGTTTTACGGATTTCTTATGTTGGAAAAGACTTTGATTTGTTTATGTTAAAATGATTGATGATTGGTTTTAGATTCGTTTTGTATTAAAAAGTTTTAATGAGTTTTGTGGATGTTTTAAGATGGAAGTTCGCTTGCGAAGCTTTCTTGTTAGAAAGTTCTCTCAAGTTTTACCCCCGCCAAATTTGAGAAAGCACTTGAGTTATTTTTGTTTTGTGTTGGGAAGGTTTTAGTAGGTCGTTCGTGTAGGGCTTTATGGGTAGTTTCATTTGAAAGTTTTATAAGTCTTTTCGGAAATTCATGGTCTTATGATTAGCTTTGAGTTGGAAGGCTCTTTGAGGTCTTTGTTTTGGAACGAATGATTTTATTTATGTGGGTGATCTTTCTTATTTGAATTGACTTTCTTTCATTAGTGTTAGCTTCTAAAAGTGGGGTTTTGGATAAATGTTAAAAAAAAAAAGGAATCGTTTTAAGTTTAGTCTAGTTTTGGGAGCTTTCTCCCCTTGATCATTTTGGGTTTCATTTAGAAAAATAATTTGTTTGAGTCAGGTATTTATTCAAGTGCTTTACTTGGAACGTGGGGACAGTGAAATGACATTAAAGCACCTTCTCTTTTATTCGTATTATATTGAATGAGAGTGAATGGTGTCTTAGAGATATGCTTTGCTCTGAAGAAGCATATCCAACGATAAAATGCCTACATCCCTTTATTGTATTATTTTATCTTCTCTCTTTCTTTTTGGTATTTTTGTAGTTTTTGTTCTTCTTGCACTTCTGCTATCTTCCTACTTGTCGTCTTATTTTATCCATAGATTCCTAATCTTGCTAGTATACGTATGAATGTTCAGAGGGGTTAGAAAGTCACCTACTTTAATCCCATAACACTAATGACACTTAAGGACAAAAACTAAGGATCGAGTTTTAGATAACATAGACTTAGGGTGCATGCTCCTTATAGGATAGAGACATCAGAACATAGAAAATTTAGTGACATTTTTTCCTAGGTTTAGCGTGCCTTAATCTGTTAATAACCGACCAATCAAATCAATCATAATCCAGCTTCTAAAAGTGTATCAAAACATTTTATTCTTGATCTAACCTTAATTAACAAATATAACTACTAAACTACAAAATTCAAACCAAATTTAACTGATCCCTTAAACAACCCCTAACCAACCTAAAAGTCTTAAAAGATGTAGATTAAATTAAGAGAGTAAACCTAAACTAAAATTAGTCCAACATAAAAGACTTATAAAAATCAAAGCTTTAATCAAACCCACTTATAATTAACAACACACTTAGTTTAAAATACCTTTAATATTGAGTCAAGTGAATCAAAACCTAACCTAAACTAAGTGAACCATAAAAGAATTTATTAAGAGGTTTCATTATAACTCAGAGTCTAATAACTCGTCTAAAATTCAACAAACATTAAGCTAATCTTTTAAAACCAATCAACAAATCTCTTAATATAACTATGTCAACTTGGTTTTTAGGATGGACTACTCCGGGCTGCGGGGCTAAGTGTCCTAAGGAGGCCTGGTTCCTCGAGCCTGGTGGCACAACGCCACGAACCAGTTGATAACAAACTTAATTAATCTAACCCCTTAATTGATAACAAACTGTCTAATTCATCTTTCTTTCTAATTTGTAACTATTGAATAATTCAATCAAATCCATCAAACTCTTAAATCAATCTTTTAAAATCAGTCAACAAATCCCTTAATATACAACAATCACTCCAAAGATGAAGTTTATTGGATGGACTACTCCGAGCTGCGGGGCTAAGTGTCCTAAGGAGGCCTGGTTCCTCGAGCATGGTGGCACAACGCCACGAATGAATTCAATGGAGTGGCAAAACTTTAAACTTAATTGATTATTAATGATTTGAATAAAACATCAATCGATAATAAATCACATAATATACCTTTCTTTTCTAATTTATAACCAACTAAAATAATTCAACAAAAATTGGTTGTCACTGGGTAACCCAGGTCTACGAGGCTATTAAGTTAGCCCCAAGGAGGGTGAAATAAACCTCACGGCCTCGGTGTGAAACAAAGGTGGTAATCAATCAAATACTAAAAATAAAATCTCTAAAATCAATCCTAAAATATTAATATTTAAACTAAAATTAAAATTTCTCTTTTAACCTTTAACAAATCAAATGAAAGCAATTATAATTAAACTATCCTATACAGGACCTACCCAAACCTACACACTGTTACACACCCTTAGACTTGTTTGATTAGAATAAGACTTTTAGCTCTAGGTCAGGCTTACATTTCCTCTTGTTAATCAATGCTTGTTACATATACATGTTTTATAAATGTAATTATTAAATTTCCTGTTAGCTGTATTTAATTTTCTATTGGTTATATTTTTGTTGGTTACCTGCACTTCTTTTCTGAACGGCATCTACGCTCATATATCCATTTTTCTGTTATCTTATTTTGCGAGGTACATCGGAGCTTAATGATCGAGGAGCGAGCGACATCATTTGCTTATAAGCTTTTAAGTGGCAGCGCCACATACAGTCAGGTATAATCTCTGCAATTTATAAAGTAGATTTTTTCTAATTATATATCGAAACTGCTACACATCACACACAACTTGTTAATAGGTACTCTAGCATGTTTAGGTAGCCAGCCTTAGGTTAGTTCACTGACGAAGCTTTGGCCCTATAGGTCAAAGCTTGCCCCCTTCTGTGAGCCCTAGAGACCATTAGGGTCATTTAGGCCTGTAGAGTAGGCCACCTATTATGCCGGTTGGCATCGTTGTTTTCCCACACAAAGTGGGCATCGTGGTTTTTCTGCTAGGATTTTGGCCTTCTGGTTTTGGGTACGATACCCTCCCTTTTTTTTTTCTTTTTTTCTGTGAGCCTTAGAGACCATTAGGGTCATTTAGGCCTGTAGAGTAGGCCACCTACTTATGCCATTGGGCATCGCTGTTTTCCCACACGAAGTGGGCATGACTATGATGATTTTCTGTGTGGGTACCTTGCCTGGAGGGTACCCTTAGGGTGTGTTTATTTATTTTTTTTGTACTCTGGATGTCATGCATGCATTCGTTTTTACACACCTTACCTCACATTATGCTTCACTTACATACATGCATTACATCAATAGATCTAAGGATATTTCGTATCTGTTTCATACATCATACATGGCGCTAGGTACATCCTTTTGCATATTGTAGAGTCCCTGATTGAAATCTTTTAAACTACAAATCCTTGATCTCCTAGGATAGAGCCTTCCTATCTCGTATACATATAGGGCGATTGATTGTGTTTAGGATGTTAGCTGGCAGCTCACTCCAGGCAAGCGTAAGCCCAGGTTGTACACCCCTCAGTGTGTCTCCTTTCATCTGTGTTTTGAGTTTGTCGTTTCTCTTAGGATAGTAATCTGGTCTTTGATCTTCTAAACTCAAAATTTTAATCATATCTTTATCCATTCAAAATTGTCTAATCATCATTAAGGGTAAATAGAAGAAACTCTTTGGAATAGAACTTAGGAACTTTTTCTGTGCATCAAATTAAGAAGTGAATAATACAATGTCCTTAATCGAGAGTTTTCTTAGACCGAGGTCTAAGATGTAATTAACTACAGGGGCTTGCGCCCGTAGGAAATCGATCCCCACAATCAAATAAACCCTATTCGATGCTGAGGTATCGAATAGGGGAAATCTCGTGAACTTTTGGGTTATAGATATTATTATCTATCGAGGTGTGTAGGTGAAAACCCGCTATCCTCCATGGCTAATCGTATCTATAACTCCATCTGCTCTTCCATTGGCCTGCTTGTGCCGAGTGTAAAGGCTTACGACCATTTTGTCCTACGGGATAGTGTGATCGTACTCTTTGCATTCGAACCACACGAGTGGAATCCTTTCGGAGACCCACAGATTTCTGGCGACCACGGTGGGACAGGTTTCTCTCTCCATCTTTGGATGTTGTATTATTCACTTTTGTAGGTAATCCTAGTTTGGTGCTTAGTTTGAGTTCCCATTTTCTACTCCGTTATCTTCTCTTAATCCTTAATGAAGGTTAGATCATTTTAATGTATAAAGATTTAATTAAAATTTTGAGTTTATTAGATCTTTGTTTTTTTTTGTTTATTATTATTCTCAAATTCAAATCCAGATCAATCTATTTCAAGTTAATCTTATTCAAATCAAAATTTCCATATCTATCAATTTCTAATTGAAATTCTTTTAAGCTTAATCCTAATCCATCTCATTTCAAATGAGAATATTTATTCTATCCTTGATTACATATGCTTGACATAAATTCTAATCTTGATCATGTCCCTAATCTGAGCTTCTTTAGACTTGAGCCTGATTCATATCAGTCCAAATAAAATCCAAATTTGATCTTTAATGGAAGGGTCCTTAAATTTGACATATATAAATTTTTCAAAAGAAAATTTAATTTAAGAAAAGTTTGAGAGTTTAAAATTTGATACAAACTTTTGAGGGAATTTTCTTTAGAGGGTAAGTGATTTATTTTTCATAATGAAAATTTACCTCTATTTTATTTAAAAAAAAAAAGAATGAAGTAAGTGTTGGTTGACTCCTCTAAACGCTTAAAGAAGAAAATTCATGATGATATAAAAGAGCATGTCTCTCCCTCCCATCTCTTGTGGGGGATGATTTTATTTTTTGAACTCAAATCTACATCAAAAGGAAATTAAATTTAGAAATAAAAATTTTCTCCATTAGCTTGCAATTTTCTATCTCATAGGTGTCTTTTGCATGCTTATGAATTTAATTCAAAATTTTCTTAATTGAGTTGTTCATTCTTATCATAGGATCGGGTTTGTTTTGTGAATTGTTATTCCTTACATAAGAGAGTGAGTTTTCTTCTCTTATGTTTAGAAGATAATTTCACAACTGAGAATTTATTCTTTTAGAGATTTAGAAAGGAAGCCAAATACAAAAGTGAAAAGATGCGCAAAGCGCCAAAAATGAAAGATGCACAAAGTGCATCAAAAGTGAAAAGATGCGCAAAGCGCCAAAAGTTAAAGATACACAAAGTGTATCAAAAGTGAAAAGAAGCACAAAGTGCCAAAAATTGCAAAGCAGGCATAAAATAAGCCTAAAGTGAAAGTGTAAATGGCTTGCCTTTCTTGGAAATCTCTAAATCTCAGAAAACTCATGTGTCCTTTGATATTTTTTATACTTGAGTTTGAAAATGATGACTTTGAATTCATTATTATGCATTGATAATCTATTAGATATAAAATATTTTCCGTGCAAGAAAATTGAGAAGATTCAATTTCTTCTTCTAATTTATATCTTTTGAATTAGATTTTAATTCAAACAATGCTAATCTAAGGGAGAGAACCTAGTTTAGCTTGTAGGGAGCTTGACTTGGGTTAGCAAGTTTTAAATCCCTAACCTTTTTGGGTTTAGATGGAGTCAACCCACCTCTTACTGAATTTCAAATTTGGTTCCATTTGTTATTTTGATTGGGCCAAAATAATCAAGAGGTAAATTCTTCATTTTGAAAAATAATACTCTTATTCTTTGATAACATTTTCCCTCTTTGAAAAAATTATGTGAATCAAACTTTTCTCAAATTAATTGGTGAGTGTTTGACATTTTTTTTAGTGGCTCCACTATCGAGTATGTTTAAACACTTATCTTCTTCTCTTAAAAATTCATGCATAAAAATTTTTGGACCCCTATATTTAATTATAAATCACTCTTGAGAACTGATATGATATTCCTTTGATTGCACTCTCATTTTTCTTTGGAATCTTGGTTGTTTTGAGCTATTGTTGTCTTGCTTAGAAATAACCGTTTGGCGTGCATTTCTCTTTTGATATCTTTATGCCGCCATCACTTGTTTGGGAGCCACTATCCCATCCAAGTAGTTTGTTTTGTTCACTTGTTTGGGAGCCACTCTCCTATTCAAGTAGTTTGTTTTGTTCACTTGTTTGGGAGCCACTCTCCTATTCAAGTAGTTTGTTTTGTTCACTTGTTTGGGAGTCACTCTCCCATTCAAAGTTCTGGTTTTGTTCACCTGCTCGGGAGCCACTCTCCCATTCAGGTCGTTGTTTTTGTGCTTGCTTGCTTGGGAGCCACTCTCCCATTTAAGCTACTGATTTTGTCCACCTTCTTGGGAGCCACTATCCCATGTAGGGTGTCGTTTCTGTTCACTTGTTTGGGAACCACTCTCCCATTCAAGTTGTTGTTTTGCTCACTTGTTTGGGAACCACTATCCCATTCAAGTTGTAGTCTTTGTTCACTTGCTTGGGAGCCACTTTCCCATTCAAGTTGTTGCTTTGTTCACTTGTTTGGGAGCCACTCTCCCATTCATGTTCTGATTTCATTTCTTAGTCGGGTTCATCCTCTTGGATCTTTCTACCTGTGATTATTCTGTCATATTCTTCCTCATATTGATATCTTGATGATCTTACCTTGATTTGCATAAGAGTATTCATCTTCATTACATGTCGTTCTTCCTCCACGGACAGACCCGTAGGAGAGATTTCTCAGTCGATTTCTGGTGGATTTCTTTGTTCAAGAGATCCCCTTTCGCCACTTCACTTCTTTTTCACTCTTTGTTCCGCCGTTTCGAATATGGTCAGGCGAACATTGAGTAATCCTCATTCACCGTTGCGAATGTGGTCAGGTGGATGTTGGATTCTTTTTCTTCTTTTGTCTTGCCGTTGCGAATATGGTCAGGCAGACATTAGACTCTTTGGGAAGCTCTTTATTCATTGTTTCGATCTGGTCAGGTGGATATTGAGCTGTTCTCATTCGCCGTTGCGAATATGGTCAGGCGAATGTTGAACCCCCTTTCTCTTTCTCCCTTTGTCTCGCTGTTTCGATCTGGTCAAGCGAACATTGGGTTGTCCTCATTCACTGTTTCGATCTGGTCAGGTGAATGATGGACTTTGTCTTTTGTCCCACCGTTGCGATTTTGGTCAGGTGGACATTAGACTTTCGGGAGGGCTCATTATTCGCTGTTGCGAATATGGTCAGGTGAATTTTGAGCCATTCTCATTCGCTGTTGCGATCTGGTCAGGCGAATGTGAACTCCCCTTTCTTGTTGAGAGAGCCCGACAGAGTCCCTGGGAGGCATTCCTCACTACTTTCCTCTTTTGTCCCACCGTTGCGATTTTGGTCAGGTGGACATTAGACTTTCGGGAGGGCTCATTATTCGCTGTTGCGAATATGGTCAGGTGGATTTTGAGCCATTCTCATTCGCTGTTGCGATCTGGTCAGGCGAATGTGAACTCCCCTTTCTGGTTGAGAGAGCCCGACAGAGTCCCTGGGAGGCATTCCTCACTACTTTTCTCTTTTGTCCCACCGTTGCGATTTTGGTCAGGTGGGCATTAGACTTTCGGGAGGGCTCATTATTCACTGTTGCGAATATGGTCAGGTGGATTTTGAGCCATTCTCATTCGCTGTTGCGATCTGGTCAGGCGAATGTTGAACTCCCCTTTTCCTTGACCCTTTGTTTCGCCGTTTCGATCTGGTCAGGTGAACATTGGGTCATCCTCATCCGCTGTTGCGAATATGGTCAGGTGGATGTTGGATCTCTCTTTCCCCATTCACTGTTTCGATCTGGTCAGGTGAATGTGGGATGTTTCTCTTTTTCCTTCTGTTCTGCTGTTTCGATCTGGTCAGGCAGACAGTCGATTCTTTACTTTTCTCTACTCTTGTTCACTGTTTCGATCTGGTCAGGTGAGCATTGAGTCTTCCCCATTCACTGTTGCGAATATGGTCAGGTGGATGTGGGACCCCCCTCTTTCTTTCTCCTTCTGTTCTGCTGTTTCGATCTGGTCAGGCAGACAGTTGGCTCTTTCCTTTCTTTACTCTTTACTCACTGTTTCGAATATGGTCAAGTGAGTCTTGAGTCTTTTCTCCATTCACTGTTTCGATCTGGTCAGGTGAATGTGGGATGTTTCTCTTTTTCCTTCTGTTCTGCTGTTTCGATCTGGTCAGGCAGACAGTCGTTTCCTTTCTCTACTCTTGTTCACTGTTTCGATCTGGTCAGGTGAGCATTGAGTCTTCCCCATTCGCTGTTGCGAATATGGTCAGGTGGATGTGGGACCCCCCTCTTTCTTTCTCCTTCTGTTCTGCTGTTTCGATCTGGTCAGGCAGACAGTTGGCTCTTTCCTTTCCTTACTCTTCCCTCACTGTTTCGAATATGGTCAAGTGAGTCTTGAGTTTTCTCCGTTCACTGTTTCGATCTGGTCAAGTGGATGTGAGACCCCTTTTCTTTTCTCTATTCTGCTGTTGCGATGTGGTCAGGCAGATAGATGACTTTCTTATCTTTGATTGTTCTTCCTTACTTCCTTATGATTATTACTCTTTGCTATTTGATATAATTTTCAAATGATGGTTGAATTCCTTTCTCCTTGCATCACCTCTTAGCTCTAGGTGATTGTTGAGTTTACTTTAGTTCTTTATGTCACTACTTCGATTTTGCTCATGTGAGCTTATGATCTCTATCCCTTCTATTCTGCTGTTGTGATTAGGCAGATAGTTAAACTTCTTTTCTTGGCTCTCTCTCACTATAGTCAAGTGAGTATTGAGTCTCCTTCGTTCGCTGTTTCGATCGATCAGGCGAATTTTAGATTTCTTTCTTTCTTCTGTCCCACCATGTTTGCATGATTGAATGATTATTATATGAATAAATGATTGTTGTATGACTATATGATCGTTTGCATGATTTGATGAATGTTGGATGATTATATGAGCATATAATTGAGTGGCTATTGCATGATCATGTGAATCATTGTATGATTATATGATTGCTATGTTATTATTTCATGATTGTTTGCTTATCGTGTGGTTTGGTAATCACTATGTAATTAAACAATTATTATGTGATCATGTGAGCATTATATTGTTGTGTTTATGACTTGATTGTGTTATTGAATGATCACATCACTGTTGCATGATTAGATGATAGTTACATTGTTGTGTGATCATAATAAAGATTGCTTGATTATTGTGGAAGTGCACAATCATTGCATTGTTATATGATTGTTGGTGATCATTGTAGTCATATGATTATTAATGACTATTACATGTTTGATTATTATTATGTGATTTGGTATGATCAGGTGTGTATCGTATGTTTAGCGCATGATTATGTGGTTATTATACGATTGCATGATTGCATGATTTATGATATTGATATATAATTACATGAGCATTGTGTGATTGTGTGTTCATAACATGGTGGGACACTTGTTGTATGCTTGTTATATGACTGCATGCTTCTGGATTCTCTTTATCTAGTCGTAGGATTGCATTTTCCTAGCGAGTTTTTGGTTGATCGTAGGATTGCATCTTCTTAGTGAATCTTGTTCGTGGTTGAACCTCCTAGAGATAAGGAGGTCAACGCCAACACGTACGGTTCACTTGTTGTTCACCGCACCTGTTGGGGTGGAGTTTGTTGACCTCGTTTTTGTCTCGATTTGTCATCGAGTGTGCTTGATCGTGTTGATCGAGCCTTGTTGAGCCGGATTTAATTCGAATTGGCATTAATTTGAGTTTGATTTATTTTATCTTATTTTATTGAATCAATTTTGGTTGAGTCGAGGCGAGCTCGAGTTGACCCGGGTCGAACCAAACCTGACTCAGTCTGAATCTGATTTCTTCCCTTGAGCGTAGTTAAATCCTAATAAAAAAAAATTAATAGTTTTCTAAGCCAATTTCAATCTCACCGTTGGATCAAGAATTTGATCTAACGACTTAGATTTCCCCTCTCTTCCTCTAGTGCCCTAACCGAGGTCAAAAAGCATCGATCACTCACGCCGCTGGGGCTCTCTCTCGACGCTCTCGGCATTCGCACAACCCGAAGCCTCTCTCTCGATGGGCAGCTCCTTCTCCCTCTCTCTGTCTCTCTCGGGATTTTTGCACAGCCCGCCCACCTCCCTCTTCTCTCTCTCTCGTTTTCTCTGTCCCGAACCGGCGCCAGGAGACGGAGACGGGCCGAAGCCCCGCCTACGTTCGCGAAGCTCCCGTCCGAAACCGCTGAGACCGCCGACTTCCCCACTCCCTCCGTCCCTGGCATTCGCACGACCTAGCCGAGCCCGACGCCTGGGCCGACGACAGCTGCTCGATCTCTCTCCTACCGAACCCTAACCAGGCCGACGGCCTCTTTCTCGTCCGACTTCACCTTTGGGATCGAGCCCGACGCTGTTCTGCCCTAGCCACCGAATGCTTCTCCTCTTGCAAGCAGGTATACGTTTTCTATTCATCTTTCTTCCTCCTTTCTTTGTTCTGAAGAGGTTTTTGATAAAAAAAAAAGAATGAGAAAGCTGGTTTGCATTGTTTGATGGAGATTCTATCCTTCTCATTATTTTGATTAGAAGGATTGAAACCATGAGTTTATAATTATTTGTGCTAAGATGTTGGAGTTCTGAATTACTCTGTGTAGGTCTGTTCACTTTTCCATATATGTGCTTTGTGTCCAAACCATTCTTGTTGAAATTTTGTTCTATGACTGTTCGGGCTGAGTAAATCAAGAAGAAACCAAGTGCTGTTTCCCTCATATGTTCCTAACTACTTGGCTCGAGTTTAATTGACAAAGAACCCTTTGATTTTGATAAATTATTCAGAATGATTCCTCATCATTCTTTTTCTTGAGTTTGGTTTAAGCATGGCATTTGGTCGCTTTTATCCTGAAATTTAGTTGTAATCTTCTTTTTTTTTTTTATGTGCCTATGATGTACTCTTTAAAAAAAAAATGTGAAGTTTGAGCAAAGGATGAAAGAACTCATTTGTGATTGGAAATTTCCTATTTGAGTTCCATAAGATAGCAGGTTGAATTTAATTATGAGACAACGATGTTGGTTTATTCTCAAAGAATGATGTTCTGCTTTCATACATAACTATACCAATATGTTTCATTGTGCATACTTGGATTATTCTTCATACTCAGACTACTTCGTGAGTGGTATTTAGCCAAAATAACCATACTCACTATTCATGGTTAGTTGGTGAAGTTTTGCATGCAATCTTATTACTAGAATGTCTAACTACCAGAGCTGGGAGAGAGATGATGTTGCATAGTATACTTCCTTTCACTTTCCTACAAACAGTCATTTGCTAAAAAAAAAGGGGGGCTTTGGTGGTACATAGCATGAGAAGTGGAACACGTTGGAAGAATTCTAAAAATTCTTTTTTTCTGTGAGAGAAAGTTTTAAAAGCGATTTCATGCTGGAAGATACTTCAAAAAAAAAAAAGAGATTTCTAACTAGCTTTGTGTGGGAAAGAGCCTAAAGAAAGTGATTTGTATAATTGGAAGGTTTCATAAGGTATTTTATGTCAAAGAGTATGAGCATCTTTTGTTGAATCATGAATGATATCTCGTTATGAGTTTGGAGCTCTATTTACAACTTTTTCAAAGCACCTTTCTACATGCCATTTATTACTTGATGTTAAAAGATTTGTACAAAGTTAGTTGGATTGTTTGGCATTATATTTTATAAAAGGTGGCTGTGCAACGGGCTGTGGTTGTTTAAAAGTTGTTTCTAAGCTTATGACCTCCCAAAATTGCTCCTTGAATTTTAACACAGCTAGATTTTCTCTGTGGTTATCAAGAATGGCTTGCAATCTTGTATGTTTAAAAGAAGGAAAATGAAATCCATTTTAACATTTGGAAGATCTCATATTTTTGGTTGTTTCAATGGATCTCCCTGCCGCGAATCTTTCGACTCGTTATTCGATTTTTGTGTTTAAAAAAAAAATGGAGATTTGTTCTCAATTGAAATAGACTCTCATGTTTATGAAACATGCGTATTTGGACCAATTCTACCCATATGAAAACAAATTGTTATGCTATGGATTTTTGGGGAAATTCTTGAATGCAGAATTTGTTTTGGGATCGACTAAACATGATTGTGAAATAGTGACACTATTTATAAGAAGTGATTTTCCACCTCGCCAGTTATTGTTATATTGAGAGTTTTATGATGCAGATACTTGTTTTTTTTTTTTTTAGTCGTTTTGATGATTTCATGAGAGACACTTAGTGAGGGTAGTTGTATGCTTCAGTAATTTACTAAAAAAAAAAGAGAAGGTGGTGTTACATTTGGTTTCGTGATTAAGTTGCTTTGGGTTGGTAGAATGTGTTATTGAAACTTGAAATGTGATACTAACGGTGGTGTTGGAAAGTCTCTTTATAGTGTTTGTTTCAAGTGCAAACTCGGCATAGGATTGGCTCAACATTATGTCGAATAGTTAGAATATGCTCTTTGAATGTGGCAAAAGCCATTTGCACTAAACTGTCGTTCCTGTGATATAGGTTAGATTGAAATATTCATTTGTCACTTGATTTTAGAGAAGTATAATTTTATTCCTTATTTCTTGTGTGTGTATTGCTTAATTATCATAAACATGGAAGATTTGAGAGAGATAATTTTGGCTCGCGTTTCATGTAGTGTGATGTATTGCTGGCTTTATGATGTTATTAGTATGAGCATTTCGTTGGTTCTCTTTTCTATATGAAAACATGAGTGCTTTCCTACTAAGTGGGTTATATGAATCATGAAAGTTTCCTTGTGTAGATTATTGATGAATTTGTCTAATGTGAAAGTTTTACGGATTTCTTATGTTGGAAAAGACTTTGATTTGTTTATGTTAAAATGATTGATGATTGGTTTTAGATTCGTTTTGTATTAGAAAGTTTTAATGAGTTTTGTGGATGTTTTAAGATGGAAGTTCGCTTGCGAAGCTTTCTTGTTAGAAAGTTCTCTCAAGTTTTACCCCCGCCAAATTTGAGAAAGCACTTGAGTTATTTTTGTTTTGTGTTGGGAAGGTTTTAGTAGGTCGTTCGTGTAGGGCTTTATGGATAGTTTCATTTGAAAGTTTTATAAATCTTTTCGGAAATTCATGGTCTTATGATTAGCTTTGAGTTGGAAGGCTCTTTGAGGTCTTTGTTTTGGAACGAATGATTTTATTTATGTGGGTGATCTTTCTTATTTGAATTGACTTTCTTTCATTAGTGTTAGCTTCTAAAAGTGGGGTTTTGGATAAATGTTAAAAAAAAAAAAGGAATCGTTTTAAGTTTAGTCTAGTTTTGGGAGCTTTCTCCCCTTGATCATTTTGGGTTTCATTTAGAAAAATAATTTGTTTGAGTCGGGTATTTATTCAAGTGCTTTACTTGGAACGTGGGGACAGTGAAATGACATTAAAGCACCTTCTCTTTTATTCGTATTATATTGAATGAGAGTGAATGGTGTCTTAGAGATATGCTTTGCTCTGAAGAAGCATATCCAACGATAAAATGCCTACATCCCTTTATTGTATTATTTTATCTTCTCTCTTTCTTTTTGGTATTTTTGTAGTTTTTGTTCTTCTTGCACTTCTGCTATCTTCCTACTTGTCGTCTTATTTTATCCATAGATTCCTAATCTTGCTAGTATACGTATGAATGTTCAGAGGGGTTAGAAAGTCACCTACTTTAATCCCATAACACTAATGACACTTAAGGACAAAAACTAAGGATCGAGTTTTAGATAACATAGACTTAGGGTGCATGCTCCTTATAGGATAGAGACATCAGAACATAGAAAATTTAGTGACATTTTTTCCTAGGTTTAGCGTGCCTTAATCTGTTAATAACCGACCAATCAAATCAATCATAATCCAGCTTCTAAAAGTGTATCAAAACATTTTATTCTTGATCTAACCTTAATTAACAAATATAACTACTAAACTACAAAATTCAAACCAAATTTAACTGACCCCTTAAACAACCCCTAACCAACCTAAAAGTCTTAAAAGATGTAGATTAAATTAAGAGAGTAAACCTAAACTAAAATTAGTCCAACATAAAAGACTTATAAAAATCAAAGCTTTAATCAAACCCACTTATAATTAACAACACACTTAGTTTAAAATACCTTTAATATTGAGTCAAGTGAATCAAAACCTAACCTAAACTAAGTGAACCATAAAAGAATTTATTAAGAGGTTTCATTATAACTCAGAGTCTAATAACTCGTCTAAAATTCAACAAACATTAAGCTAATCTTTTAAAACCAATCAACAAATCTCTTAATATAACTATGTCAACTTGGTTTTTAGGATGGACTACTCCGGGCTGCGGGGCTAAGTGTCCTAAGGAGGCCTGGTTCCTCGAGCCTGGTGGCACAACGCCACGAACCAGTTGATAACAAACTTAATTAATCTAACCCCTTAATTGATAACAAACTGTCTAATTCATCTTTCTTTCTAATTTGTAACTATTGAATAATTCAATCAAATCCATCAAACTCTTAAATCAATCTTTTAAAATCAGTCAACAAATCCCTTAATATACAACAATCACTCCAAAGATGAAGTTTATTGGATGGACTACTCCGAGCTGCGGGGCTAAGTGTCCTAAGGAGGCCTGGTTCCTCGAGCATGGTGGCACAACGCCACGAATGAATTCAATGGAGTGGCAAAACTTTAAACTTAATTGATTATTAATGATTTGAATAAAACATCAATCGATAATAAATCACATAATATACCTTTCTTTTCTAATTTATAACCAACTAAAATAATTTAACAAAAATTGGTTGTCACTGGGTAACCCAGGTCTACGAGGCTATTAAGTTAGCCCCAAGGAGGGTGAAATAAACCTCACGGCCTCGGTGTGAAACAAAGGTGGTAATCAATCAAATACTAAAAATAAAATCTCTAAAATCAATCCTAAAATATTAATATTTAAACTAAAATTAAAATTTCTCTTTTAACTTTTAACAAATCAAATGAAAGCAATTATAATTAAACTATCCTATACAGGACCTACCCAAACCTACACACTGTTACACACCCTTAGACTTGTTTGATTAGAATAAGACTTTTAGCTCTAGGTCAGGCTTACATTTCCTCTTGTTAATCAATGCTTGTTACATATACATGTTTTATAAATGTAATTATTAAATTTCCTGTTAGCTGTATTTAATTTTCTATTGGTTATATTTTTGTTGGTTACCTGCACTTCTTTTCTGAACGGCATCTACGCTCATATATCCATTTTTCTGTTATCTTATTTTGCGAGGTACATCGGAGCTTAATGATCGAGGAGTGAGCGACATCATTTGCTTATAAGCTTTTAAGTGGCAGCGCCACATACAGTCAGGTATAATCTCTGCAATTTGTAAAGTAGATTTTTTCTAATTATATATCGAAACTGCTACACATCACACACAACTTGTTAATAGGTACTCTAGCATG
Organism: Dendrobium huoshanense; assembly: GCA_016618105.1. Taxonomy (NCBI): domain Eukaryota; kingdom Viridiplantae; phylum Streptophyta; class Magnoliopsida; order Asparagales; family Orchidaceae; genus Dendrobium; species Dendrobium huoshanense. Next base: position 33,085,930 of record CM028350.1, on the reverse strand, counting down.
TTTAGGTAGCCAGCCTTAGGTTAGTTCACTGACGAAGCTTTGGCCCTATAGGTCAAAGCTTGCCCCCTTCTGTGAGCCCTAGAGACCATTAGGGTCATTTAGGCCTGTAGAGTAGGCCACCTATTATGCCGGTTGGCATCGTTGTTTTCCCACACGAAGTGGGCATCGTGGTTTTTCTGCTAGGATTTTGGCCTTCTGGTTTTGGGTACGATACCCTCCTTTTTTTTTTCTTTTTTTCTGTGAGCCTTAGAGACCATTAGGGTCATTTAGGCCTGTAGAGTAGGCCACCTACTTATGCCATTGGGCATCGCTGTTTTCCCACACGAAGTGGGCATGACTATGATGATTTTCTGTGTGGGTACCTTGCCTGGAGGGTACCCTTAGGGTGTGTTTATTTATTTTTTTTGTACTCTGGATGTCATGCATGCATTCGTTTTTACACACCTTACCTCACATTATGCTACACTTACATACATGCATCACATCAATAGATCTAAGGATATTTCGTATCTGTTTCATGCATCATACATGGCGCTAGGTACATCCTTTTGCATATTGTAGAGTCCCTGATTGAAATCTTTTAAACTACAAATCCTTGATCTCCTAGGATAGAGCCTTCCTATCTCGTATACATATAGGGCGATTGATTGTGTTTAGGATGTTAGCTGGCAGCTCACTCCAGGCAAGCGTAAGCCCAGGTTGTACACCCCTCAGTGTGTCTCCTTTCATCTGTGTTTTGAGTTTGTCGTTTCTCTTAGGATAGTAATCTGGTCTTTGATCTTCTAAACTCAAAATTTTAATCATATCTTTATCCATTCAAAATTGTCTAATCATCATTAAGGGTAAATAGAAGAAACTCTTTGGAATAGAACTTAGGAACTTTTTCTGTGCATCAAATTAAGAAGTGAATAATACAATGTCCTTAATCGAGAGTTTTCTTAGACCGAGGTCTAAGATGTAATTAACTACAGGGGCTTGCGCCCGTAGGAAATCGATCCCCACAATCAAATAAACCCTATTCGATGCTGAGGTATCGAATAGGGGAAATCTCGTGAACTTTTGGGTTATAGATATTATTATCTATCGAGGTGTGTAGGTGAAAACCCGCTATCCTCCATGGCTAATCGTATCTATAACTCCATCTGCTCTTCCATTGGCCTGCTTGTGCCGAGTGTAAAGGCTTACGACCATTTTGTCCTACGGGATAGTGTGATCGTACTCTTTGCATTCGAACCACACGAGCGGAATCCTTTCGGAGACCCACAACGTACAGGAAAATTACAGGATCTCTTCAATATCTAACTCTTACGCGTCCCGACATCGCCTACAGTGTCAACATCTTGTCTCAACATATGCAAAACCCATCACAGCAACATATATTTCTCCTCAAACGCCTACTACGTTACATTAAAGGTACGTTGGATTTTGGATTACCCATTTCCAAATCTAATCTTCAACTTTCCTCTTACTCAGATGCCGACTGGGCTGGCGATCCGATGACTAGAAAATCCACTACTGACTTCTGCTCATTCCTTGGCGACACGCTGATCTCCTGGACAGTAAAGAAGCAACACACAGTCGCCCGATCTTCCACCGAATCCGAATACCGTGCGCTTGCCGCCCTTACAGCAGACGTGATCTAGCTTCGGAAACTCCTGAACGAATTCGGCATCACACAGACGTCTCCGACTGATATTTTCTGCGACAACATGTCGGCAATTGCTCTAGCTAACAACCCGGTGTTTCATGCTCGCATGAAACACATTGAGATAGATCATAAATTCGTCCATGATCATATACAGCAACAACACATCCGCATTCTTCCAATCAACACCATAGATCAAGTTCCCGACATCTTCACAATAGCATTATCTACACCTCGGTTTCATACCTTACGAAGCAAACTAACGGTTACACAAAACCCATTAGTTTGCGGGGGACTATTAGTGTATAACTCAAATGTAATTAAGTAGAATAAAGGTGAGCTGTCATATTATGATTGGTTAGACTCTCACCTAATTGCCTATATATAGCCTGTAATAGTTTTCATGTTGGAAGAAGATACTAGCTTCATTTTCTCTCTGTGGTTCGTATCAAGAACCTCATAAGCACGGTTCAAGAACCTACGGGTTCTACATGTACCACATAATTTAACATAAAAATTAGATTTGTATCCATTTAAAAAAAATAAATAATATGTATAATAGTGATTATTTTAGGAGTTTGCATTGATAGTTGTGTGTCTCCATCACGTACTCATTGTATATTAGTTAATAGAAGACTATGTCAAATTAGTGCAACACACTAATAATCTAGTTTTCCAAACGAGTGATCAGAATGTCATTGTTTTATGTGACCAAATCATCTAAGACAACTCTCTGTAATCTTATCTTCCACTAGAGCTAATCGAATGTTTTCATATGTATGCTCATTTCATATCCTGTCTCTAAAAGTAAAGACACTCATCCACCTAAGCATTCTCATCTCTATAACACTTAACTTAAGATTATGATTCTCTTTTAATGGCTAACATTCTACACCATAATAAAGCATTACAGGTCTAACAACAATTTTTTAGAAATTCCCCTTAAATTTGAGGGGAACTTATCTATCACATAACAAGCCCGATGAATTCCTCCATTTCAACCATCCAACATGAATTATGCTAATAATATCTTTGTCCGTTACATCATCACCATGAACAATAAACTCTAAGAGTAAAGCCCCTCAGCCACCTAAGCATCGTCATCTCTGCAACACTTAACTCAATATTATACTTCTATTTTAATGGCCACCATTCTACACCATAATAAAAAATTGTAGGTCCCACCACCATTTTTTAGAATTTTCTCTTTAGTTTCAGGGGAACTTATCTATCACACAATAAGCCTGATGCATTCCTCCATTTCCACCATCCAACATAAATTCTGCTATTAATATTTTCGTCAATTTCACCATCACCATGAACAATAAACTCTAAGAGTAAAGTCACTCATCCACCTAAGCATCCTCATATATGTAATACTTAACTTAATATTATGCTTCTCTTTTAATGGCCAACATTCTGCACCATAAATCATTACAAGTCTCACTACCTTCTTATAGAATTTTCCATTAAGTTTGAGAGAAACTTTTTTTATCACACAACAAGACCGATGCAATCCTCCACTTCTACCATCCAATTTGAATTCTACTAATAATATATTCATCCCTTACACCATCACCATGAACAATAAAATCTAAGAGTAAAATCACTCATCCATCTGAGAATCCTCATCTCTGCAACACTTAATTTAATCTTATGCTTCTCTTCTAATGGCCAACATTCTACACCATAAAGCATTTCAAATTCCACTACCATCTTATAGAATTTTTTCTAAAGTTGGAGGGAAATTTTTCTATCCCACAAAAAAGTCCTAATCTATGAACAATATGCACACATCTTCTAATTAACCCTAAAGTATGAGAATAATAGTATTGAAATAAAATGGAAAGAAAACTACCTTCTAAAAAAGACGATAAGATGCGACAGGAAGGGGTTGTCTGGATGCCGGATTTAGGGTGGATTTGTGCTAAATCCAGTCAAACGGCCAAAAATGCAAAACCAAATCTCATGGTAAATCTAAGCCGTGGTTGACAAAAAATTCCTCCCTTTCATGGTAAATCTCTTTTTTACGAAATCCTTTGTTTCAACGGATTTACGGAATTTGGCCGAAGAAGCACGCAAAAGGGAGAAAGCTACATTCACAGAGCTCTTGTCGTTTCTTCCGATGAAAATGTCTAACTTCTGAACCAATAGGAAGGGAACGTTGTCGAAGAAGCGAAGTCAAACAACTACGAATGAGCCAAAGAAGAACACCAACGAAGAAAATTTGGTGACAGGTGGGAGAATTTAAGAAACATCATCGAAGGAGATGATGGAACAGGGGTCGTCGAAAGAATATCGCGGGCACGACAAAAGAATAGAACAAGAGCAAATGAAAGAAACGGTGAGGATGTTGGTTTAGATAGAAGTGTTTGTGATAGATTTTCGACGAATTTGTGACAAATTTTAGACGGAAAATCTGTCACAATTTGCATTGGATTATCCGTAACAAATCCATCACAAATGAAATGTCAAAATTTTCCGTGGCAAATCCGCCGCAATTTCAAAGGAAATTTTTTCCATCGCAAAGTCCGCCACAAATTTCTAACTTTTCTCTAGTGAAAAAAGTAAAATATTAAAAAAAAATTAACAGCTTCAAGGGTTTGTCAAAGGTATTTTTCTTATATGTCAATGAAATTTGTTCTAAAATGTTTTTTATAAAGTGATTTTCGATTCATTAAGATGGTTACTAAATAGTTATAAGGTGATTTTTTTTTCTCATTTCTTAGTCTTTATTCTCAACTTCTCTTACTTATACCCTTTTGTCATTATTTTGTTAAGGCTCTTGTAATAAGTCCCCATAATATATACAACAATGCAGAAAAAAAAAAAAGGCTGAAGCTTTAGTTGCAAACTCTTCTTAGGCTTAACCAACATATATACAACAATGCAGGAAAAAATAATTTATGGCATGTTTGAGATGATTGTAGTATTGTATAAAGTTGAATGTAAAATTATTGTTGGTGAAAATAACTTAACTATTATGGTCGTAAAAAATAACTTTTCAACATAATTTTTTTTAAAACAATAAAAAATTAGGTATAAAATAATAGTTAAACATCATTATGATTATTATCTAAAAAATTAAAAAAACACAAAAAAATTATTTCAAGAGACCATTAATTTGTATATTATGAGCAAGAATATATATTTCTATGTAACTACTCGTAATAACTACTTAAAATATTTTTTCAGATATTATGTCAATTAAAATAAACTCAGACAAATATCACATTCGTAAGATTCAAATTAACCAACAGATTAAAATGAGTTGCAGTAATACTACTGAAAATGTAATTGTGATGGTTGGTTGACAAAGAGAAAATTGAAGGAGTTAAATATTATCAATGTTCTTGTTGATGATGTCACACGTCATACTTTTAGTGAATACTTACAATGTTTTAAAAATCAGACTAAACCGACTAATCTAATTGATTCAATTGTGAATCAGTCTTATGGCCAGTTATAACCGCGGGTTTAACCGGAAACCATTGAACCGGTCACTGTTCTCTTGAATCAACTGGTTCAACTTTTGAATTTTTTGAATAATTAAATAAATTATTTTAAAATAATAAAAATAAAATATTAAGTAATATTCATAATTTAGTTTTAAATTTGAAATGCTTACAGCTAAGCATTTCACAAAATTTTATCACTTTATGTGAGATATTACTTCATTATAGCTTAAAAGTCAATATAAAGTAAAATCATTATGAAGAAAAAGTCATCCAATTAATGTGAAACTAAAAAAATTAAAGCTCCCATTTTTGTCTTCTTAACTATTAATTAAGTTAACAACACATACTATTTATTTTAAAATAAATTTTTTAAATAAACTTTTTATGATGTAATTAATATTTATTTGTAAATAACAATATTAAATAAATTATATTCTTCTTTTTTTATTTACTATAAAAATTAATTATTTATTTATTTATAATAAATGATTTAATATAGCCTCAATTATTTATAAATTTAGAAAATTAAAATGAATTTAATATATAAATTATTTATAAATAAATAACATAAATAATAATAATTTATATTAAACTTATTAAATTTAAAGATTGAATATATTTTAATTTAAAATTATATTTTTCACAATGTTGAATACTTATAAAATCTTTTTGGCCGAATTAATGGTACGCTGACGTGGAAAGTTATGGCCATGAATCTTTCCGGTAACGTGAATGTTACGGGAATCGCATTAAACGTAAATAATTTAAATTATATTTACACATATAATAAAGTTAGGACCATAATCTTCTGATAAAAAATTTATTATATTCAAATGAAGACAAAGATGCTCACTTTTGTACTACACTATTTTGCGTGGAGGAAATCAAGATTTAATTTTGAGGCATTTTAATTATCTCCTTCAATTATTTGATCATAAATATTTATTTTTTAAATATTAAGTATCATTATATAAATGTATAATATTCGCATGTACTCCTAACTTTGTGGAATGGGGCGAAATGTATAATATTAGTTTAAAACGTGAAATATTTTCACGTATTTTTTAAAATTGTTTTTTTATCTTGTTTTTTATTGTTTATTTTATTTTGAAAATATAATTCATTTAATTTTTTATTTTATGAAAAAATACTATTGTTGCGTGTTAGAAAATACGCGGCGGTAGAGTTTTATGAATTTGCGTCCGAGCGTTGCACGTAAGTTTAACACACAAACAGGAAAAGAGAGTGAACACCGAGAGTTTTTACGTGGAAAACCCAAAAATGGGAAAAATCACGGGGCCTCGCCCAGTTGCAAATTTCCACTAGTGTTCTTGTTGATTACAAATGGCGGATTTCGTCCCACAAGCTGGGATAATCCAAATACAACTTGTTTCTTCCACGAACTTCACAAAATCCTGCGAATTCCCTGCGTTTTCTGAAAATCCGGCAGAGCTCCGGTGTCTTCAGGTGGTAGGAAAAACTCCGGCGGCGGTGGTCGAGGAGGTGAGGAATCTCCTATTCCCCTTTCTCCTTCTCCTTCTCTTCTTCTTCTCTCTCTTCACTTGAGTCCCTTGGTGTAGAATGAGGGCTCTATTTATAGTTTTTCCGGAGTGGCACAGCCCGTAAATAGGCGTGAGATCAAGGGCGAATTGGGAGTGATCCGAATGGACGGCCGATATCGAATCCTTCGATCATGCACCGTTCGTTGGACATTTGAAATCCTTAATGATTTCGGAATTTGATGATCTTAGGCTCGTTGGATTCGTCTCGTCGAGCCGTTCGATTCGAGTATAAGCTCGTCAAAATCGGAGACCATTTGGTAACTCAAATTGCGGTTTGAACCTTCCAATAGTGCTTCGAACCTTTGATTCAGACTCATTTGGGCTCGGATTGGGTTGATCTTGGTGTCGTTGGGTTTGTATTTCCGAGACGCTCAGTTTGACTGTAAACTCGCTGAAATCGGAGTTCATATGCTCCCGAAATTAATTTTTGAAGTTTCCAGTTTTGCCTCGAGATTCGTGCCCGATCAAGATGATTTTGCGATGCCGTATCAGTTGCCCCCCTATTTTCGGACGTCGTAGCTTCAGAGGTCCGAAAATATGTGTCACAAATTTCGGAAAAATTTTCTGAGTGACCCATGATTGATCTGGATTGTAGAAGCCCCGAACGGCTCCGAAAATGCCAAAATTGAGTCCGGAATATCGAAAAACGGTCCCGGGGACCCCAAAAACGTCGAATTTGGACTTTTTGGGACGAAATTCGGCTCCAGAATGGACCGGGCAGCCGAACCGGCCTGACCGGCCGGCCGGCCGCCGCCGGCAGCGCGGAACAACGGCCGCCGGTCACCCCGCGCGGAACCGCGGATCGCTCACGCGGTCCGCTCGCGCGGGCGTGCGCGATTCGCGCGTGCGGGAGGCCCCCCGCGGTTCGCCTGGACCACTCCGCGGCCTCCCTTGGCCGCTCCGCGGCAGCTGCCGCCGGCGCCTGCCGGCAATGCCGCGGTCCGCCTGGACCGCTCCGCGCTCAAGAGGTGCGGCCGATGGCTGCACCGACCTAGTGGGCCCCATTTCGCGAAAAATGACGTTTTTTGGCTATTTTTGGGTCCAAAAAATTCCCAAAAAATCCCAAAAAATCCGAAAAAATTCAGGAAAATTTCTAAAAATAGAAAAATTTTAAAATGATTGTAACTTCCCCTCATTCTCTCAAAAACCTATAAATAGGCCTCCTAGGCCCTTAGGAAACTTGCAACTCCTCCTTCTTTCCCCCTCCGTTTTACTGGCGATAGAAACCTACAGGATTTCTTCCTCCCCCTCCGGTTTACTGGCGATAGAAACCTACGGGATTTCTTCCTCCTCCTCCAGTTTACTGGCGATAGAAACCTACGGGATTTCTTCCTCCCCCTCCGGTTTACTGGCGATAGAAACCTACGGGATTTCTTCCTCCCCCTCCGGTTTACTAGCGATAGAAACCTACGCGATTTCTTCCTCCCCCTCCGGTTTACTGGCGATAGAAACCTACGAGATTTCTTCCTGGTGGATTCTCACGAGGCAAAAATGGGTGATCGTACTTCTACTAAAGATGTTTCAGTCGTGGAAGATCGTCCAACTGCATGTCCAGAGGGTTTGAAGAAGACTTCTAAGATGAAAAAAGCCGATGACGTGATTTCCACTATTACAGAAGACTCCTTTATCTCTTTTAGGAAAAAATATCATTTTCCTAACGACTTGGTGATGAAGGTGCCATCAAGATCTGAGCGCGCCTGCTACCCTCCTCGAGGATATGTGACAGTGTACGAGTTTAGCTTGAAAGCGGGGTTGCGATTTCCGCTGCCGTCTGAACTGGTTGACATTCTGGTGGCTTGTGGATTGAGTTTGTCTCAATTCTCCTATCGGGCCATGTCAGTGGTGGTGGGCCTGATTGCATTTTTTAGAGAACATGGAGTGGTGTTATCTGTGGAATGCTTATCCCAGATGAGGCGTATTTATATCGACGCACAGGGTCGAATTTCTTTTAGGTCAAAGTGGTTGGAGGTTCGCACTCGGGAACCAGCCAAAGATTGGATCAGTGATTTCTTCTTCGTACAAAACGATTGGGGTCTCCAAGAGAAGTGGGGAACGTTGAAGGAGTTACCCGCTCCTCTTCATTTAGGAGCGGATGAATTGTTGAGCATGTTAAAGCTTCCTAGTACCGAAGCTCTTCGTTACGAGATGCGCTCTCTTAGCAAGTGCTTGGACGAGGAGTATTTATTTAAGGTGGGAATATCCACTCACGCAGGGAGGTCAGGTGCACAGAAACTGAAGATATCCACAAAAGTCTCAGATGTCCAGATAACTCAGTCCAGACGACCCGAGGGCGATGGAGATTCACATACGCCGAAAAAGAAGAAGTCGAATGAAGTTTTTACTGCCGGCGGCAAGACCCCTCGTTTTTCTCCTTCCAGAATATACATCCCCGAGGATGTGCTGAAACATAGGTGCATCGGTCGTCGACGGCTCGAAGACTTGGTAAGTTGTCCTTCTTTTCGTTTCTATCATTTTTGGCATTATTTCGAGGATATACTTTTCACTTATCTTCTTCTTGCGCAGTTCCTCGAGGCGAATAAAGTCTTAGATGTCTGGAACGATGAGTTTGTGAAGGTCAAATACCTCCAGGGAGAATATAAGAAGAAATACGGCGGCAGAGTGAAAGCGATGGAATCTGTGGAGAGTCAGCTTGATGAATGTAGAGCAGAATTGGCGAACAAGATTGCTTCATCTTCTTCTCAGAATGAGCGGATGGATCGTTTGCATATACAGTTAGTGGAGGCAGAGGCAACAAGCAACCAACAAGAAAAAAATATACAAGCTCTTGAGACCGAGAATAAGAGACTTCTGAACAAATTGTCGGAGAAGGTAGCTCAATTGTCACCATCTTTGGCCGTAGAGGAGTTCAAAAGATCTTATGGCTTTAAGATTTTTATCGAGGATCAAGTCCAGGAAGCCCGCGATTATTTTTACGACGTAGAGGTAAAGGCCTTAGAAGAGGAGCTCATGCAGGATGGTTTCATTAAAGGCTTTCTGAAAGGCGTTCGTGCCGTGAAACGCAGAAATGGAGGGGACATTGAGGGGTTGACCCCAAGCCAAGCTTCTGGTGATCCTTCTCCAGATTCTGGTGGCGAAGAGTTGGAGAGTGACTTGCAAAGGATCTTCGCGTTGGAAGAGGATGACGATGATGACCTTGAGATTCTGTAGGATTGTTTTGATGTTTTTTATGTCGCTTTTGTTTTTGTTGCGATGATTGTTCGTGTGTTTCCACTGTTCGCGTTTTGCTATTTTTGGATGATGTACTAGATGTTCATGGGTTTATATAAAAAAGACAATTTTCTTCTTTATATACGTTAACTCCTGTGTTGAGGAAGTCTTTCTAATCTGCATGAATGTGAGAGATATCCGCTTTGGGATACTCTGACCTATCCGAGGTTGTTAATCAAAGCATTTGCTTGATGATTTTAACCTGTGTGGAAGAGGTCAGACTGGATCCCCTTGGGATTAGTCGCTTATTGATTGAGATACAACATAGGTTGTGTGTTTCTCGAATCATAAAAGGAAAGTCAGAATAGAAGAGACAATGCAATGATAAAGTAAACATCACATTACTGTAACAGCACGATAATTCCCTATTAAACTTAGGGATACAAAAATAAGTGTTCTTCGACAACAACGTACAAAAACCTTAAAGAAAATACAATGCATAGCTACAAAGCAAAACGAGAGTTACAAACGGCATTACACATAACAAACAGCGACATCAATCTTCTACTGATAGTATTTGCGAAGGTTGTCCACATTCCAAGTTTGGGGAAGCGTCTTTCCATTTGCATTTTTTAACTTGAAGGTTCCAGGCTTGATCATGGCTGCTACCAAATATGGACCTTCCCATAGGGGGGAGAGCTTGTTTCGTTGAGGGCCTTTTCCAGCAGCTTCAAGGCTTCGCAGAACTAAATCTCCAATGGAGATAGTTCGAGGCTTTATCCTTCGATTGTAGTGACGAGCGATCCGTTGATGGTATGCAGCGGTCTTAAGCGAGGCTATATCTCTTGCCTCGGGGAGGAGGTCCAGATTAGTCCTGAGTTTTTCTTCATTCTTACTGAAGTCAAATGTCTGAATTCTATTGCTCGGGACCCCTATATCCACTGGTATGACTGCTTATGTGCCGAAACAGAGGTTAAACGGAGTCTCTCCTGTAGGTGTTCTGACGGTGGTGTGGTAAGCCCATAAGACATTTGGGAGTTCTTCAACCCATTGCCCCCCGGCCTTCTCTAGGCGTGTTTTCAGTCCTTTCAAAATTGTTCGGTTTGTGACTTCCGTTTGCCCATTTGTTTGAGGATGGGCAACAGCTGTGTGGACGAGCTGAATGTGAAAGTCTTCACAAAAAGACGTAAAGATTTTTCCAGTAAATTGAGTCCCGTTATCGGTGATGACCTTTGCCGAAATACCGAAGCGACAAACTATATTCTTCCATAAGAATTGTTTGGCGTTTGCTTCAGTGATTTTTGCCAAGGGTTCCGCTTCCACCCATTTTGTAAAATAGTCTACAGCCATGATGATGAATTTTCGTTGTCCTGTGGCTATAGGGAAGGGCCCCATTATGTCAATTCCCCACAGTGCGAAAGGCCAGGGACTTTGAAGAGATGCAAGTTCTAGAGCTGGAGTATGGGTGAGGTTGGAATGCAATTGGCAGTTCACGTATTTTCGTGTAAACTCCAGTGCGTCCTGTTTCATTGTAGGCCAATAGAACCCCTGCCTCATGATTTTATAGGCCAAAGCTCTTCCTCCCAGGTGCTCGCCACATACTTCGGAATGAACTTCTCAAAGCGCGTAATCAGCTTCTTAAGGTGGGAGACACTTCAGATATGGTCCGGTGAAAGCGCGCTTGTATAATTCATCACCAATAATGGTGAAATTCGCTGCTCGCCTTCGAAGTCTTGTTGCAGCCATGGGCTCTTCAGGCAGTATCCCATTTTGTAAGAAAGACAAAATGGGATTGATCCAAGACTCCTCTCTCGTTTCGTTGATTGACTGTATAACCCATGGACCTTGAATGCTAGGAAAGTGGATTTTCTCAATATGCTTCCTCTTGTAGATGTCTCCTGTCGTTGATGTCGCCAACTTTGAAAGAGCATCTGCTCTCGCGTTTTGCTCTCGGAGAATGTGTATGATCTGATATTCTCCTATTCGGGTTAAAAGCAGTTTTGCAATCTTGCAATATTCGGCTAGTTGTGAATTGTGGATCTCGAATTCCCCCTCTATTTGGGATGCAACTAATTGTGAATCGGTGTGGATTATCAGATTATGTACTTCACAATCGATTGCTAGTTTTAGCTCAGCAATAAGAGCTTCATATTCCGCCGTGTTATTTGTTGCCGGGAATTTGAGTCGGAGCCCGTACTCAAGAGTAATTTTCTGTGGAGATATTAGCAGAATTCCAGCTCCTGCGCCAGAACTTCCTGATGACCCATAAACATACAACGTCCAGCGCGGAGGAGAAGGCAAAGTATCCGGTTGGATATCAGATGCTGGGACGGTGCATTCAACCACGAAATCTGCGAGTGCTTGAGATTTTATATCGGGTCTAGGCAAGTAGTGAATGTCAAATTCGCCAAGTTCTACGGACCACTTGACGAGCCTACCCGATGCTTCTGGTTTCTGCAGAATACTTTTCAGCGGCAGATCTGTGTAAACTCCTATTGAGTGGGCTTGAAAGTAGGGACGTAGTTTCCTGGCAGAATAAACCAACGCCAATGCTGTTTTATCTGCTAAGGGATAACGCCCCTCCGTTTCAGATAGAATTTTACTGACATAATAAACAGGGCGTTGTGTAGCATTTTCTTCCCGTACTAAGACAGAACTGATGGCTTGGGCTGAAACAGCTATGTATAAATACAACTTTTCTCCTGTTGTTGGTTTGGAAAGTAACGGCGGGGAGGCCAAATACTTTCGTAGCTGTTCGAAAGCTTCTTGACATTCGTCCGTCCACTGAAAACCAGAGTTGCGGGCACCTCTGAGTATTTTGAAGAAAGTGAGATATTTGTCTCCTGAACGCGCCAGGAAGCGTGACAATGCTGCAATTCTCCCGTTCAACCTTTGGACTTCTTTGATGTTCTTCGGAGGCACCATATCTCTTAATGCCTGGATCTTTTCATGATTGGCTTCAATTCCTCTATGGGTTACCATAAAACCCAAAAATTTTCCGGAAGCAACTCCGAAGGCGCATTTGGTGGGGTTGAGTCGCATGTTGTAACGCCTCAGCAAACGGAAGCACTGCTCCAAGTCGGAGATATGTAGAGACTTTTCGAGGCTCTTTACCAACATGTCGTCGACATATACCTCCATGTTATGCCCAATAAGAGTTTTGAAAACTTTATTCATAAGGCGTTGGTAGGTTGCTCCGGCATTCTTGAGCCCGAAGGGCATTACCCGATAACAGTACAGTCCTCTGTCTGTTTGAAATGCTGTTGCTTCCTCGTCGGTCGGGTTCATCTTGATTTGATTGTAACAGAGTATGCATCCATGAAACTTAACATTTGATGACCAGAAGTGGTATCGACTAACTGGTCGATACGTGGAAGGGGAAAGCTGTCTTTTGGGCAAGCCTTGTTGAGATCAGTATAATCTATGCACATTCTCCATGCGCCGCTCCCTTTTCGAACCAAGACGACGTTTGTCAACCACTTAGGATGATGCACTTCTCGTATGAATCCGGCTTTCAAAAGTTTGTCAACCTCTTGTTCGATTGCCTGCTGGCGATCTGGCGCGAAATTCGCTTCTTCTGGATGATTGGTTTGTTTGCAGGATTGACCTTAAGGGAATGCACAATTACTTCGGGGTCAATTCCGGGCATATCTGCCGGACTCCATGCAAAAATATTCTGATTTTCTCGTAGAAAATCTGTGAATATTTTATTCTCGTCTTCTGAGAGAAGCGATCCAATCTGTACCGTCTTTTGAGGATGTTCTTCAGAGATAGATACAATGGTGAGTTCTTCTACTGGTGAGGCTCTCTGAGGTATGTCCTCGCTCCGGAGATCAAAATCCTCTATGTTTAGAGTATCGGCAGGGTGTGTTCTGACCTGCCTGAGATAGCAGGTTTGTGCTGCTTGCTGGTCTCCGCGTACCACACTAATTCCTGTTGGAGTATGGAACTTCAATTTGAGGTGAGGGATAGAGGTGACAATCCCAAAAATTGATTGGAGTGGCCTTCCAAAGATAGCGTTGTAAGCTGATTCAGACTTTACAACAATGAACTGAACATAGTGGGTGGATTGCCAGGGAAATTCTCCAAGTACAACTGGGAGACTAATTATCCCTTCTGCTCGTACAGGTCGATTATCGAACCCGTATAGAGGTCCTGCAGCGGGTTGGAGTTTCTCTCTTGTGAGACCCATGTTGAGGAAGGTAGAGTAGAACAAGACATCCACAGAGCTGCCGTTGTCTACAAGAATTCTCTTAACGTTGTAACACGAATCACCTATCCCTGCATTTATAACAAGCGGATCTTGGTGAGGGGTTTTCACCCCCTCCAAGTCGGAATCATCAAAAGTGATGGAGTGATCTATGCGAGCTTTCTTTAGAGTTGGAGTTTTGTCCACAGCTAAAAAGATTTTGTCGGATAGCAGGGGGCCTCCAGCTATCGTTTCAATTTCTCCAACTGCGATTCAGTTGTTTAATGGTGGCCTCTGCTGTCGTTCTTGCCCCCCAGCTGGACGAGTTTCCTCTCGGGGAGGAGGATTCTGAATAAACTGGCGGAGATACCCCTGGCGGATAAGCCTTTCAATCTCCTCCTTCAGTTGTCTGCAAGCTTCGGTAGCGTGACCATGGCTTCGATGGAAATGACAGTATTGATCCTGATTTCTGGTGTTTGGTTTCAAGGGATGTGGCCACTTTACCGTGTCCTGATCTCGAACAGCCATTAGCACATTTGTTCGAGAAGTATTGAGAGTAGTGTATTCTTTCTCTTGTCGAGGTTCCCGTCGCGGCAATGGAGGCCTCGGGGGTAGATTATTCTTTCCTTGCTTCTTTCGTTGCGAGGAAGAATTATCCGTTCCCGGTGCTCCTTTGCGTTTTCCAGTAGATTGCTCGAACTGTTTCCTATGGGCGTTTATAGCCTCATCTGCCAAGATTTGTGCTTCCACCCGGTGAATTAAATCGGCATATGACGAAACGGTGTCGCGCATAAGTGCCGAGTAGAAGGGGCCAGGGCGAAGACCTCCAAGGAAGACTCCCCTTAATAGTTCAGGATCGACTCCTGGGATTTGTTGAGCTTCAGTGGAGAATCGCTGTAAATACTCCCTTAAAGATTCTCCTTCGTTTTGACGGATTCCAGAGAGGTGGGAGGAATCCTTAGCAATCCTTCGGTTGGCTACAAATTGCTCGACAAAAGCTTTTGCTAATTTCACAAAGGAAGGGATTGTTCCTGATGGAAGCGAGTAGAACCATGTGCGAGCCTGTCCTTTGAGAGTGGCAGGAAAGACTTGGCAAAGGAGAGTATCCGAAGCTCGCTGAATGTGCATAATGGTTCTGTAATGGTCGATATGTTCGTACGGGTCGGATGTCCCATCGTAAGACTCCATGCTAGGCAGCTTAAATCTAGCCGGAATTGGGTGTTGCAGTATGGCCTCAGTTAGAGGTGAAGATTCCTGAAAGTCTCTCTGTCGGAGAGTTTGTCTCGTATCTCCTTGAGGGAATTCTTCCCTTACTAATTTTCGTAGTTCGTGACGCAGGGCGTCGTGAGGAAGCTCTGCTCCATGTGGTTGAGTAGAGTTTTCAGGAAGATCTGGGAGGATGCGATGCTGCCGAATTGAAGGTGGAGGATGTGTAGAGCTTGCCGTATCGGCAAGTTCGTTATCCTGTCGAGACTGAGGAAATCTTCTAAGTGGGGGGAGTTGAACTTCCGCTTGAGGATGTCCAAATTGGACATCCTCAACCCGTGGTGAATTTTGGGGGAGGAAGACTTCCTCCTGTCGTGCTAATTCCGGCTGTCGATTCTCCTGGAGGAGTTGAAGAATCTTGTTCTGAGATTCTTCCATTTTCCGGATCCTTTCTTCCAAAGAAGGCCCGGAGGTCCTTTCGCCGGCAGCATTTTGCCCCCCGGGGTGCAAAGATACTGAAGTTGGTCGTCTATGGTTAATAGAAGAGTTTCTGGACTGACGAGAGTTGGAGCGAGAAGCTCCAACCAAACGATTGCTGCGCCTATTCACCATCGTAGCAATACTCGAAGTAGTGGGATAGAAGTTTCCCACAGACGGCGCCAAACTGTTGCGTGTTAGAAAATACGCGGCGGTAGAGTTTTATGAATTTGCGTCCGAGCGTTGCACGTAAGTTTAACACACAAACAGGAAAAGAGAGTGAACACCGAGAGTTTTTACGTGGAAAACCCAAAAATGGGAAAAACCACGGGGCCTCGCCCAGTTGCAAATTTCCACTAGTGTTCTTGTTGATTACAAATGGCGGATTTCGTCCCACAAGCCGGGATAATCCAAATACAACTTGTTTCTTCCACGAACTTCACAAAATCCTGCGAATTCCCTGCGTTTTCTGAAAATCCGGCAGAGCTCCGGCGTCTTCAGGTGGCAGGAAAAACTCCGGCGGCGGTGGTCGAGGAGGTGAGGAATCTCCTATTCCCCTTTCTCCTTCTCCTTCTCTTCTTCTTCTCTCTCTTCACTTGAGTCCCTTGGTGTAGAATGAGGGCTCTATTTATAGTTTTTCTGGAGTGGCACAGCCCGTAAATAGGCGTGAGATCAAGGGCGAATTGGGAGTGATCCGAATGGACGGCCGATATCGAATCCTTCAATCATGCACCGTTCGTTGGACATTTGAAAGCCTTAATGATTTTGGAATTTGATTATCTTGGGCTCGTTGGATTTGTCTCGTCGAGCCGTTCGATTTGAGTATAAGCTCGTCAAAATCGGAGACCGTTTGGTAACTCAAATTGCGGTTTGAACCTTCCAACAGCGCTTCGAACCTTTGATTCGGACTCATTTGGGCTCGGATTGGGTTGATCTTGGTGTCGTTGGGTTTGTATTTCCGAGACGCTCAGTTTGACTGTAAGCTCGCTGAAATCAGAGTTCATATGCTCCCGAAATTAATTTTTGAAGTTTCCAACTAGGTTTTGCCTCGAGATTCGTGCCCGATCAAGATGATTTTGCGATGCCGTATCAACTATGAAATGCATATATATAGTCTTATTGATATATCATCAAAAAATTATCTTGATCATGCACGAATCTCATGGCAAAATTAAGTTGGAAATTTCAAAAATTAAATCCGAGATCATATGAAGTCCGATTTCAGCAAACTTATAGTCGAACTGAACGTCTTGAAAAAAAAGAACCCAACGACACCAAATTTAACTTAATCCGAACCCAAATGAGTCCAATTTGCAAACCCGAAGCACATTTGAAAGGTCTAAATTATAATTTGGATTATCAAACGGTTTCCAAACGTGACATGCATATAGTTGAATCGAGTGGCTCGACGTGTCAAATTCAACAAGTCCAAGATCGTTGATTTCTGATATCATTAAGACATTCAAATGCGAGTAAACGACCCACGATCAATGGATTCAACATCGGCCGTCTATTCAGACCACTCCCAATTTACCATTGATATTTCTCTTATTTACTGGTCATGACTCTTAGAAAATTATAAATAGATATTTCATTTCTCATGTAAGGGGACCTAAGAAAGAAGAGGAGGAAGAGAATAAAGAGAGTTCTCTTTCCACCAGTTCGACCACTGCAGACTTCCACCACGCCAACAACTATCGTTGGACTTCCGCTAGGCCACCGACGGATGTCGGACTTCCGCCTAGCTGCTGATTTACTCTAGGCTTCCGCCCGACCTTCAACTAACGTCGGATTTTCGCCCGACCTCCAAAGCTCGTCGGATTTTTTCTCTACATTCGTAACTGGATTTTAATCGACAGTTGATTTTTGTAATCTAATCACCCTCAATTTCAGGGATGAGTCATCACTTGTAATCTTTTCAAATACTAGTGAAAATTATTTAAATCGGGCGTGAGCCCGTGATTTTTTCCTTTTATAGGGTTTTCCACGTAAAAATTCTAGTGTTTATTTTTTCTTATGTTTGTGTGTTGAATATCCGTACAACACTGAGACGAAAAATTCTAACTCAATCGCCGCGCAAATTCTAACCCGCAACACTTATAATAATCTAATGACTCATATATCAAATATACAAAAAATTTATACCAGATATGTTTTATATTTATAGATTTTCTAATGAAGCATTAATCATATTGTTGCGTGCTAGAATATACGCGTCAGTAGAGTTAGGAAATATTCGTCTTAGCGTTGCACGAGTATTCCGCACACAAACAGAAAAGAGAAAGTGAACACCAAGGTTTTTACGTGAAAAACCTAAAAGAGGGGAAAAAACCACGGGGCCTCGCCCAATTGCAAAGTTCCACTAGTATTTGTTTGAAATACAAAGGTTGATCCGTCTTACAAATCAAGACGATCAATTTACACTCAACTTCTCACAAAGTTACAAAGTTCTGCAAATTCCCGGCGTTTCCCAAAAATCCGGCAGAGTTCCGACGTCTTCAGGCCGTAGGAAGAGCTCCGGCGGTGGTCGAGGAGGTGCGGAATCTCCTTTTCCCCTTTCTCCTCTCCTTCTTCTCTCTCTTCACTTGAGTCCATTTGGTGTAGAATGAGAGCTCTATTTATAGTTTTTCTGGAGTGGCATAGGTCGTAAATAGGCGTGAGATCATGGGCGAATTGGGAATGGTTTGAATGGATGGCCGATATCGAATCATTTGATCATGCACCGTTCGTTGGACATTTGAAGGTCTTAATGATGTTGAAATTCTGCGATATTGGGCTTGTTGGATTCGTCTCGTCGATCCGTTCGATTCGAGTATAAGCTCGTCAAAATCGGAGACCGTTTGGTAACTCAAATTACGGTTTGAACCTTTCAACAGAGCTTCGGGTACTTGATTTGGACCCATTTGGGCTCGGATTGGGTTGAATTTGGTGTCGTTGGGTTCGTATTTCTGAGACGCTCAGTTTGACTATAAGTTTGCTGAAATCGGAGTTCAGGTGCTCCCGGAATTAATTTTTGAAGTTTCTGACTAGCTTTTTGCCTCGAGATTCGTGACTGATCAAGATAATTTTTGCATTACGTATCACATATAAAGTCCAAGAAATAACTTATTATATGTCCATAATATTAAAAAAATAGCAGGTGATATATGTAGTTAAAATTTTTATTACAAATGTTAAATATTGCAACATAAAATAATATCATCATAATTAATAAAATTTAATTATATTACTCTTTAAATTATATTAAATAGATTCAACTTTTTAATATCACATTAAATAGGGATAATTAATAGATAATTATAAACATAATTATATCACACAATATTAGAATTATGGCAAAGTATTAGTTAATGTTCAATTTTTTTATATAAGTTTGAATACAGTCGTCAGCCATTCCAACACCATTAGTCATGGATTATAATAAGAAGACTATTCAAGGTTAGAAACTTCGTGGAAGTAGAGAGGGTCGGAATTGTATAGTGCTTTGTCCCTCATAAAATCAAAAAGCTTCTTGGCATTTCGCTATTTTTATTTAATTATGTTGAATTTTTCTAATACTATAAATAAGTCTATGAAAAGTGATTATGTATAAAAAAATTTATTTTTGCACCCTTATATATCCATTTTTATTTTTTTATAAGTTTGTCACATGCCCTCTGAGAACTAAGGTTGGTTCCGCCCCTGATAGTAGGGTGTCAGTATTTGACACGACACGAAAATCAGATCCGGAATTTTTGGGTTAGACCCGACCCGTTTCCAAAACGGGTCGGGTTCGGGTTCCCGGATTCGACCCGTTTGAAAAATGGGTCGGGTTCGGGTTGACCCGACGGGTTGACGGGTTAACCCGGAAACCCGTTTGAACCTAACCCGTGGGCCTGCCCGACCTTGCTACTGCCTGTGACCCTGCCCCGTGCAACCACACCCGCCCCGCGACCCCGCCTGCCCTGCGCACTCGCCCTGCGCGACCACGCCCGTCCTGCGCGACCCCGCCCTCACTCGCCCCGCGCGACCAACTTTCCCAGGTCGGGTCGGGTCAACCCGGCAACCCGTCGGGTCGGGTTCGGGTTCGGATTTCCGACCCGTTTACCTAACCGGGTCGGGTTAGGGTCGACCGGTTTGAACCCAGGTCAGTTCGGGGTCCGACCCGAACCCGACCCGTGACCCGAAATTGACACCCCTATAACATATAATTAGAATATAACATATAACATATAATTAGATACATTAAAAGGGCATGGATGACATAAAAATTCTAAAAAGAGAAAAAATCATATGACACTATCCTCCATAAATGATCCCATTTATGCAAATGTTGTTACAAAGATTTATTCATCCTTTAACCTGGAGAAGATATGATTACAAGAGTATGGATTATTGATATAAAATATGGTGAAGTCGATATGGGTGAGAAGGCATTCAAACAATTGTTGTTGACTAACAATGGTCTGATGGTAGCAGTTGGACAACAAAGGTTCCATACCTATGGTCGGACATCGAGGATCGAATGGCAATGGCCAAGCCATTGTACGGTGGCAATTTGGTGGTGGTCTACTTGTGGTGATGTTTGGGTAGAGATCCAAGATTCTTCAAGCCTTCGAACTTTATTGTATTTCTTGCCAAGGGCCCTCTACATGTAGAGAGGGGGGAACGTATTTATAGATTTTTTAAGAGTGATATGCCCCATAAATATAGGGAATGTTTGGTTGGATTACATAAGGGTGTAAAGTATTCCGAATACATGGATTTTAACAATTTTGGTATTTTGTTGAATGACAAAAGGAATGCAAAGTAAGCCAAATGTAGTGTAAACCTTTCTAGTTCATTTTTGAAGTAAATCAAACTTGTCCAGTTTTGAGCTATAACGATTTACACCATGTGCAAGCTCACTTGACTTCTGTAACCCGTCGCCAGCTACCACCACCACCCACCTCCACCCACATCCAACCACCGTTGCCACCCACCAACCACCATTGCCGGCCACCAGCCACCACCACCCTTCGCCCACTAGCCACCACCATCGTCGGTTACCACCACCGCCACCCACCAGTCACCACACTTTGGCCTCTGCCGCTACCCATCGGCCACCACCACTGCCAATGGCTTTAGGCTATCGACCACCACCGTTGACCACCACTACCACCACTTCCACCCTCTGCCTACCATGCACTGCCATCATCGGCCACCACTGTCACCCTCTATCGTCTCCGCCACCCAATGCCGACCAAAATCTTTAAACTTTACATTACATTCATTTTACTTCAAACAAAATAAAAAAATCATTCACCTAAATTTACTTTACACTCATCCAAAAATTTCTAAAGTATTCATTGTACACTATATTCATTTTAGACTGCATTCATTTTACAATACATCTTTTTTTAGCCAACCAAACAACCCCATAGAGAAAATTCGTAATACCCTATCAAGTGGTTCATATTGATTTCCTTGATCATATATCATCTGTTAATTATTTAAGCACCTTAATTTGTCTACATTAATTGACCTTAAGCTCTTTAGATTTGTTTTGTTGAGAAGCTCGATTTGACGATAAGCATCATTTGGTTTTACAATTAATACTCTAAAACTTCAAAGTGTTCTTCAATCTCTTGATCTAGCTTATTTAGATTTATATTGAGTCATTTTTGAAGCTATTCGAGCTGTGTTGTTGAGCCAATTAGGTTGACAAATTTGTTCAAGTCAAAATTTGAATGGTCTTGAATTTAATTTTAGAAGTTTTAAACTTTAATTTGCATTTAAATTCACCCTTGATCAAGCGAACTTTGATAGCATATCAAAGCCGAAAAGAGAACCCCCGATTAAAAACCGAATAAGATTTGCACCTCCTAATACTTGTCCAAATAACATTCAAACATTATTTGAATCATGTCGCTATAGGAAACAAAGGGTTTATATGTGGAATAATTCGACCAAATATAACCGTAGAATCCATTGAAAATGCTACCGAAAATCTAGGCATTTCTGATAGTTTCATTCGACCAAACATAATTAGAGAATCCGCCGAAAATCCATCGGTAATATTTCCAACAGAAATTAAACCGCCAGAATTTATTTTCCTACGCGGTTATTAGCGTCGAATTTATTTCTGCCAGAAATTAACATTACCGATGAAAATTCTTAGATTTTCGACAGATTTGTCCATCAGAAATCACACAATTTTCTATGGTGGGTTCAAATCTGGTTCGAACCCATCTCGCGATTGTTTTAAATTCCAAAATGCATTATAGATAAGCCAAAGTAATAAGAGGCTGATATAAATGTAACAATAGAGATACTTTAGGATAAATATAGTCTGATATAAATGTAATAATATTTATCTTTTAAGCAAGGGATCTCTTTTCATCTTATTATTGTTATAACTCTGTAGTATCTGCATTGGAAGGGGTGATGACTTCATTCAGATTAATTTACGTAAAGAAAAAAATTGAACATTAACCTTCTATTTGTTTCATCATTTAAAAGAGAGATATTCGAACAGCTTATAGTAATATTCGTAAAATTATTTTCTATTCCAATAATACTTTTTCATCCTGAATAAATTTTTTGACATTTTTTTATATAAATATATAACAGAATTATTAAATGCATTATTGGGCATATACATTCAAAATTTGCCTTTTTTTTCATCCAAAATATCACACAAAAACTATTATAATTATTGCGTCATGGAATATTTGCGGCGATAAAAAGTGATATAGTTTAACATCTTATCTTTGTACAAAGATTCAACACACAGATACATATGAGAGTATGGTTATAGCATTTATAAGGGACATCATAATTTTTATGTGAAAACTCCTAAAAAGGAGAAAAATACAAAGCCTAGCCCAATTTGAATGAATCCACGAGTGTTTGTAATTGATTACAAATGAGAACATTCCTTAGGAGGAAGATCTTGGCTCGATGTATTAAATATACATCATATAGTGTGCATTATAGGGTGGGAGTTGAAAGAATCAATGTGTGCATATTCGTTTGGTCGGCAAGACGATACTCAGCGAACGATGTATGTTGGAAGGATCGTAGTTAGGAGGTCGAAAAGACTATAGTCATGCGATGGTGGTTGGAAGGACTGTAATCGGCTGGCGGCGGAGGTCGGGAGGTGGCGAAGGTCAGGAGGACCGTAGTTGTTGGACAACAGAGGTCAGAAAGATCGTAATTGGCGATGGTGGTTGGAAGAAAACGTAATCGGCAAGGGACGGAGGTCAGGAGGAGCGTAGTTAGTAGACAATTGAGGTTAGAAAGGCCGTAGTCGGTGATGATGGTTTGAAGAATCGTAGTCGGCGGGGGACGGAGGTCGGGAAGACCTTATTCAGCGGACGACAGATGTAAAAAAAGACTGTAGTTGGCAGGCGACGGAGGTCGGAAGGACCGTAGTCGATGGACGACGGAGGTTAGAAAAAACTGTAGTCATTGGGCGACGGTGGCCAGAAGTACCGTAATCGGTGGGAGAGAGGTTGGGATGACAATAGTCGGTGGATGACAAAGGTCAAAAAGATCGTTGTTGGCGATGGTGGTTGGAAGAATCATAGTTGTTGGGCAACAGAGGTCTCGAGGATCGTAGTCGGCGAACGACTGAGGTTAAAAGAACAGTAGTCAGCGAGCGACAGAGGTTGAGAAGACTGTAGTCAGCGGACGATGGAGGTTATAAAGATCATAGTTGGCAGGCGACGATGGTCGGAAGGGCTGTAATTGGCGAGAGATAGAGGTTGGAAGGACCGTAGTTGGCAGATTGTGCTGGGGAAGAAACTCCGGCGGTGGTTGGCGCATGAGGAGAAGTCCAGCATTGGTCGACGAACATGCGGAAGTCCAGCACTGGTTTGGAGATCTCTAGCGATGCTCGGCGCAGGCGGAAGTCTGGCGGTGGTCGGAAAGAACTACGGCAGTGGTCGACGGCAAGTAAGCTCTCAAATTCTTCTCCTTTCTTCTTCCTTTCTCCTCTCTTCTCTCCCTCCCTTATGTGAAGAATGAGAACTAATTATAGTTTTTTTTAGAGTGGTATGGCTTATAAATATGGTGATGACCAAGGTTAAGATGGGGGTTGTTCGAATGGATGACCGATATTGATCCCTTTGATCGTGGACCATTTATTGATCATTTCAATATCTTGATGATATCAGAAATTGACTAACTTAGGCTCTTTGGATTCTTCTCATCGAGTCGCTCGATTGGAATATAAGCATGTCTCATTTGGTAATTCAAATATGCTTTGAACTCTTGATTTGGCCTCATTTGTGCTTCGATTAGACTAATTTTGGAGTCTTTGGATTCATCTTTCTGAGATGTTCAATTCGACTATAAGTTTGCCGAAATTGGTATTTGAATGATCCCCAATTTAATTTTGAAGTCTCAATTTCATATTTACATTGAGATTTGTGCATGTTCAATATATTTTTTTTTATGACAAATCAATAATAAATAAACATAAAATAAGATATTACTGTAAGGGTATGGACCTAATTGGCCAATTTTAAGATTCCCACTTTGTTGAGAATCCTTATTTTTACTATTATATTAAAAAAATTTAACTTTTCTGGAATCTCCACGGCGATCGACGGGGCCACAGTACGCACGATCATGATTCAGATAGGTTCCTGGAATCCATTAACGTGGTCCGCCAGCTTACCATAACGTACCCCCGTGTCATGTCTTTCTGTCCATATACTCCCTCTCCACAAAATTGTCCGGCGGTTCGCACTTCGCAGTGGAGGAGGAGAGTCCGATGGCTCGTCCTCTAAGGCGAAGGGCATCCCTCTCATTTCTCAATGGCCTAAAACCCCTGATTTTCTATGTTACGCTTCTCCTATCGCTTCTGTGCTCTGCAGGTGCTCCAATCCTTGATTTTATGAGACTTTTATTCTTGATTTAGTTTCTTGCAAGTATAATCATTTTGTTTATTTTTGGAAGTTCTGAGAAAAATTTTACGGTGTGCTTTCAGGAACGGGAAGAGAAGGAATTGCTGAAGAAGAGTTGTTCTTGGATATATTGAGAGATGAGGCTGTTGATAGAATTTATCAGCTAGGAAAGGTTGACGTATCTGTTTTTTTTTTTCTTTTTTTCTGAAAAATCTACAAACTATGCTGCGTGATTTGGAAGATTGGTTCATTCATATTGATGCTATGATGATTTTCATGTTTTTAATTTTTATGCCTCTGAGGATTTATGTAATGGAATACTCTTGAAATGGGACTATTTTGTCTTATTATGTAGAGTTGTAGTTTGAAAACTGTTTGGAGTTTAGATGGTTAGGCTTCTAATCTGATTGTTGCAGATATCAAGGATCTGAGAAGAAGATAAATTTTACAATGCTCTCTTGCTACTGCAGATGACTATTATGCTTTGCTGTTATATTATTAAATGGTTTTGTAATTCTGAGGAATAGTGTTTCTGTTCTTTCTCATAAAAGAAAATCTGAGATGAATAAAAGTATCACAATTAGCTATTACGAGTAGTTTGAGTGCATATTGCTGCTTGTATCTTCTGAGGTTGCAGGGGCTAAGTAATTCGATGAAATTCTTCATGCTTGTTCGTGGAGAGCATGGTGGTTGTCATTCCATGGGGTGGTTTAAGGGAGGGTGATCAACATGCCTGCTTACTAAGTTATTATGCCCTGCAATTTGGTTAGCAATGCCATTACATGCAAACAAAGCAACCTGTTTTGGGTCGATCAATTATCCTTTGAAAGACTATTTAGGGCCTCAATCCATTCCATTGTCTTTCAAAAGGTGGTTTCAGGAATGAGTCCATTTGTACAACTAGGATGGACTGTAGAATTTGACAGTCCATGCCATCTCATCTCATTGCTTCTAGGGTGATGTAGAGGTTCTTTGATTGAATGTCATGTTTTTGCTAATTCTCAAAATGCTTATTCCATTGGCCTTTCCTATTCTCCTTTTGTTTGCATTTAAGATTGTAATCAATATGCTTTGTTTGATGGTATTTGAGAGTTTTTGCTTTTTGCATGCTTCCAATTTTAAATGAGCATTGATAGTGTTAAGATCTTGATTTGACATTAATTAGCAAGAAGTAGGCGGGTTCCTTCCCTATAATGAGGCCTTTCCAACAACAGGCTCCTTGTGGTTTCCCTTGGGAACTCGCTCATCTCTTCCTTTCTTTTTGGTGGTACTCAATATTTGGTCGATGTTAGCGGTGATAATATTAATTGAAACTCAATGCTTGCTAAAAACTCACTCGATGTTGAGGTATATTCTAAATACACTCAAGATATTTTGAGTTGAATCTTGAGTCAAATTTTGTGGTTTTGAGTCTAGATTGGCTCCTTTCAAATTATATTTTAATCAGCTCAAATTATATATACTTTATGCATATAAATATGCATTTTGTTTATATTTATTTATTTATTGGAGGTTAAATGTATTTTTGCCTTATTTAGAATTGTCTATTTGGCATATAGTTGGATATCATTCCCAGTTATTTCTTCCTGCTGTATTTTTTGAGTTTATGAGTGGACAAAATAGAAAAATGTGCATGCCTTAGCTGCTATTTGTACTGCCGAACTAATATCTGATCATGTTTAGTCCTTTTTTAGTATATGTTGACAGGATATTTCGTGTATTTGTTCTTTTCATGGTACTATCAGATGCAAATTGGTATATTGTTTTTATCATTGCGTGAGAGGGAGAAAACTATATCATGAAATGCTTCTTTCAACAGGTATCAGATGCTGATAATTATCTTGAGAGGACATTTTTAAGCCCAGCCTCCATGAGAGCTGGAAATTTGATTCAAAAATGGATGGAAGATGCTGGGTTGAAAACGTATGCTTTTTTCATGGCTTCCTTCTTTATTGGTTCGGCCTCAGACATTTTTATATATATTCCCCTCTTTTGTTATCATTAAAACTTTAGGTGGGTGGACTATATGGGCAACGTACATGGTAGAGCTGGAGGAGTGAATGCAACTGCAGAGGCTTTGCTGATTGGATCTCATATGGTACTACCTTTTACTTCCGTCTCATTTGGTTCAGTGTCATTCTAGCTGATTATTATTAATCTCTTTCGAACTTAATGCAGGACACTGTCATTGATGCTGGAATGTTTGATGGGTCACTAGGTATCATTTGTGCAGTATCTGCTTTGAAGGTTTTGAAGGTCTCTGGAAAGCTTGGGAAACTCAGTCGACCTGTTGAGGTTAGCAATCTGTCTTTGCTTTTGGATCAGTCGTCATTTTTTATCAGAAGTTGAAAATGGAGAAATCATCCTGTCTAAATTGTTGTGTCATAATTTGCTGAATCGAAGTCCTTTTACATATTATGAAAACCTGTCAAAAAGGTTTATGATTTCTTTGCTTGTACATTCAATAGCGTACTGTTTTAATATTCAAGCTTTTGAATGATTTAACAGAGACATATATTAAATCCACTTTCACTTAGAAATATTTATATCCACATGTGCAGGGAAAGTCATTTGCAGATCTCTGCATATGATTCTTAATTAATAACTATAGAAGCTAAGATTCTAATTGGTGTTTCTTTTGCTTTGTTTTAGTATGTTTGATATTCTATCTGGGTGATGGTCTGGAAAAAAAAAAATCTTTTATAAATTTTCATCAAACATGTAGGTGATTGCCTTCAGCGATGAAGAAGGTGTCAGGTTTCAAACTACCTTTTTGGGTAGTGCTGCTATGGCTGGTATTCTCCCTGTAACAGCGTTAAAAATAACAGATAAAAGGTCAGTTTTCCTTAACTTTTGCTATACTTCGTATGCCATCTTTCTGCATTTTAGGTAATACATGCAACTTCTACAGTGGTATTTCAGTGCAAGATGCTCTCTTGGAAAATTCTTTTGAGGCTACTGAAGAAAGTTTCGCTAAGGTCAAGTATGACCCAGATTCAATCTTTGGTTATGTTGAGGTACACATAATCTGTCATATAAACTTGGTATATTTCAAACATATCAATGAAAATAAGATAAACTCTGCAATAGGTACACATTGAACAAGGTCCAGTGCTCGAATCGCTTGCTTATCCTCTTGGTGTTGTTAAAGGAATTGCTGGACAAACAAGACTGAAGGTTTTATGATTTAATTTTAGTTTATTAGTTAAAGTCCTATCTACTTTGTGCTGTTCTATAGCTGACATTACTTTATTTTATGAGTATGCATAAAATTAGTGGATATGAGGTACTTTAAATTAAGTTCTGTGATGGCTGTTTAAGCTACGCGGAACTTCAAATTAAATTCTGTGATGGCTGTTTATGTGAACTAGTTTTTATACAGGTTACCGTTGAAGGCTCTCAAGGTCATGCAGGCACTGTTCCTATGTTTATGCGCCGTGATCCAATGGTTGCTGCTTCTGATCTAATTGTCCTTTTGGAGTCGCTTTGCAAGCATCCCCAAAATTTCTTGTCTTATGATGAGCAATATGAGAGAATTCCAACAGAATCATTTGCAGCCTTGGTCTGTACAGTTGGTCAAATATCTTGTTGGCCAAGTGCAAGCAATGTCATTCCTGGACAGGCAAATTTCTATGCCCTACTCAAGAAATCAAAATTTAATTGATTGGTAGTTTTCGCACAACGAGAATCCGATGACCCGGTTAGAAAAGTAAATGTATTAGATTTAACTTATGTTAAGAAAGGTAGAGGTAGACCTGAAAAGACTTGGTTATAAAATATTAGAAATGATCTTTCTTTATTAGATTTAAACGAGAATTTGACTTTTAACAGGACATAATGGAGAAAAATGATTCATGTTGCCCACGTAGTGGGACAAAGGCTTGATGTTGTTGTTGTTGTTGTGGTAGTTTTCGCACAAGAATTATCTGCCATTATTCATTTTCGAAAAAATTTCAGGTATATTTTACTGTAGACATACGAGCCATGGATGACACAACCAGGGAAGCTATAGTACTTGAATTCTCGCACAGAGTTAAAGAAAAATGTCAGAGTAGGAGGGTAAATTGTACCATTGAGCACAAGGTTTGTAACCTTGTCTTCTTCCTCGAGCTTCCTTTCATTTCTATCCAAATATGGCTACTAAAGTTAATTTTCTCAGCATAATGCGAAAGCAGCATACTGTGACAAAGAACTAAGTCTGCAGCTACAGCAAGCAGTTCATTCCACTGTTAGCAAAACCCCATGGAGCATTCAGGAAGATGTGCCTACACTAATGAGCGGTGCAGGTCATGATGCAATGGCCATATCTCATTTAACTAAGGTGGACATCTTAGGCTTTGTTTGGGACGGCTTTTTTGCTGCTTCTTAAAACAATTTTTTAGTACAAAAATTAAAAAATTTATACTAAAAAATTGTTTTAAGAAGCAATAAGAAAGCCATCCCAAACGATACCTTGTACTCTGTAGCTCCATAGCTTTGTTGAAGTCATCTTCTACATATTATCTTAGTGTTTTTATTCAATCAGGTTGGCATGCTTTTCGTGCGGTGCCGTGGCGGGGTTAGCCATTCCCCTGCTGAACATGTATTAGATGATGATATTTGGGCTGCTGGTTTGGCTCTCCTGCAATTCCTGGAGAAAAATGTTTTATATTAATGGCACCAGGACCATAGTGGAAGTTTAAGGTCAGGCAACTTTTGTTGCATGTATTATTTTGTTTTTTATTGCTGTTTCTAAAAGTGCGACCATCGTCGCTAAACCAATTTGTATATAAATAAACATTTAGTTATTTATTCAAGTATGCTGTCTTTTTTGAGATGTAGTGTCCATGACTACCTTAATTATGGTTTCTCTATTAAAAAGTTTGATAAGCTTATAAAAATGGAAAAACCTTCATGATAAAACCGACTCTGTGTATCTGAGCACCTTGGCACTGTATAATTCGTTTGGAGAAAAGATAGAGAGCATAGCGATGCAATGCTCAAGCAGACTGGAGATTGTGTTGAGCGTTTTAGATCTCTAAACTGACATCCTAGCACTGCGAGTTAGGCTGGACAGTTTTTCTTTCTCTTTTTTACTAATGGTGTTATCCATTGGTGGTATGTATTGTATTTCTTTGTAAGAACGGCGCAAGAGAGAAATGAAGCAAGGAATGAGAGAGGAGAGATCTGTATTAATTCTCTCATATTTTCATGGCGAATTTCTTGATGTGATGTGCCTCTAACGTTAAATTCTATTGTTTCTTATTTTCCGGTGCATTTCTATTTTTTCTTGTTTGTACTTGTTTCATGGTTTATTTCCACCCAAGGAGGTGATGATTTATGCATTTAATAGTATAGTTTGTTTAAAAAAGATGTTTTTTTTTTATAAACTATTATAATATACCAAAGGCCTTTGAGAGATAGTTGAGTAAGTAAACCCAAATAAACTGTGAATAATCACAATGAATTTGATAAAATAGCAAAAACCCAAATATATGAGGATGGATCTAGGAATCCAATGTTCTAGTTAATTAACTCAAAAGGACAGGGACGGCTACTACTAGTGGAGAATGGAAATGATGTCGATGGAATTTACCCACCTCACGAAGATGATAGTCAAATATGAGAACAATCAAACAAACAAAAAAAAAAATCTAAAGTTTGAAGGTGGGTTACCCATCTAAAAATATCAATGAGAGATAAATTATTATGTGCGGATACCGAACATTGTCCAGAGGTCAACTAGAATGTGGCATGTTAATTTTTTTTTTTTTTTTGCCCGGTATCAATGCTGGGTACCAGGTGATATGGCACGTTCTGGTTGACCTTCGGACCGTTCGGTGTCCGCACAGAATAATTTCTTCAATGAGAAAGGGAAGGATGGTTGTGGAAGAAACATCTATCATCATACTAATATCAACACTTTCACTGATCTTCATTGAGCTTAGATCTTCGAAGACAAAATTGGTGGGTTAAAATATTACCAAACTTAGTAAGATAATAAATATATAAGAAATTTATAAGTATACTTCATACATATTGAGAGCAAAGGAATTTCTATGATATTGATTGAATATGTTAGATTTATGAATAGGCAGACAAGTGGATACAAATAGGAAATAAATAAATGATTTAATACCCTCAATTATGAGGATATCAAATCATAATTACCTGATATAATCACTTCCTAATAAGCAAACTATCTAATATACCAATATCAAGTATCTGTGTCTCATTGCATTGATATATTAAATGAACCGATACTTCCAATTTGCTTGCATCATGCATGATCAACCATGTTGCCTTCTTCTTTTTTGCCCTAGCCGCTCTGCTAGGGCTCGTGGCTCCGGTGGTCTTCTCCCGCTCGGAGGGAGTTTTCCCTCCGGTGATCTTCCATTTTCAGGGAAGTTTCTTCTTATCTGGCTATTCTTAGTTATTGTGGTTTATTTTCTTCTGGTTTTCCGCGTTTTTGCCGGTTGTGCCGGATGGCGGCTGCGAAACTCCGGGATCCCGGTTTTTTCGGTGGGAAAACCCATTCTCGTTCATTTATTGAAGCTCTAGCTGGTTCTAAACCTTCGTTTCCGGATTTGTATGCTACGACCTTTCGTGGCTTACCGTCGTTATGGATTTCTGATCTGGAAATCCAAGATCTCGCTGCCCCATTTCAGTTTTCTCTTGTGGGTTTTTTTCCTTCTAAAAGACCGTCTCTTGATTCTATTCGCAAATTTTTTTTCAATTTGAAGTTGAAAAGTGAGGTCTCTGTCACGGTTTTGGATTCTTCTCATATCCTGATCAAGCTTGCCAGCGACCTTGACTACTGTAGGGTGTTTTGTCATCGATCCTATATTGTGTTTAACTGCTTCATGAAGTTGACAAAGTGGTCGCTTACTCTGGATATTGCTGTGGAATCGCCTGTAATTCAAGTGTGGATTTCATTTCCTCGATTACGCCCTCATTTCTTTTCACCTCGCATTTTGTTTGGGCTTGGCGGTTTGTTTGGTAAACCTCTAAAAATTGACGAAGCCACTGCTGTTGGATCCCGCCCGTCCATTGCTAGAGTATTAGTTGAACTTGATATAACTAAAACCTATCCGAAACATGTGTGGTTAGGTTCGGAATCCTTAGGTTATACTCAAGAGGTCGTTTTTGATGAGTTCCCTCAATTTTGTGACGGCTGCAAATGTATCGGTCATGTTCTGGGAAATTGCAAACCTGCTGTTCCTGTTAATCTGAATTCTCCCAACCCCCCTTGTGCTTCTTTGGATGCTATTAAAGTTGCTGAGAGTTGTTTGGAGGGTGAGATGATTAATAATGTTTCCGCTCCTGAGAGTCTTCCTACTGTTGTTGTTGAGTAGTCTGCGAACCCTGGTTGTGGGGGGGATTCTGTTTCGCTGGAGGTTGTTAATGAAGCTTATTGTCCTGTTGTGGATGAATGCCCTTCGAATACGGCACCCATTTCTCTTTCTATCAATGTTGCTCAAAATGATGTTATTGAGTCTGTTTATCGAGCGGAGGCTGCGAAGGATTTCTTATTATCTCCTAATGCCATTCCTTTTTTGCCCTCGGTTTGTGACCGTGTGGATTCGCCTGCGATTCCGTTGGTGCCGGGGGTGCTTTCTGTTGAGTTGAATGGTTCGGATGGCTCGCCTATTCTGGGTGTTGTGAATTCAAAGGATTCGGATGGTGGTGTTGAAGTTGTTGTGTCTGGTGCTGTGGTTCCGATTGGGATTGTGAAGGAGTTGCCGTCGCTGGATGGTGAGGAATGTATTCCGGATGCCAACAATTTTGTTGAGGTGCCTGTGTGTGAGGTTGAGACACATGAGTTGGCTAACTGTGTGGGTAATTCCTCTGGTTTGGAGATTAGGAATCAAAATAATTGGTTGATTGATTCGTCGGATGTTGATTCGGATTCTGAGTCTTTACACTCCGACTATGAGTTTGTGATGAGCCGTAATTCAAAGATTAATACTCGCGGGAAATTTTGGGGGAGAGGTCGTCGTAGATGATGATTTTTTATTCGATTCTTATTGCTGATACTTCTCGGGAATTTTCGGCTTTTTTGTTCGATTGGAGGATTGTGAGGCTAAGAGCAATGATGTGGTCGGGGCTCGTGTCCCAGTCGTTTTTGCTGGTGGCAACCGTAGATGTGGATTTTCAGGTTGTTTTGTTGGGTCGCTTTCTACATTTTACTGGAGGGTCCGTGCTGGACGTCTTGGACGCTGGAAGCCTTGACTAACTACTGAGCTCGCTTTTTGTTTCATTCCCCTATGTTGTTTGGAAGACGGGATTCATTGATTTTCTCTTGCTATTCCTTTATTTTTGGGTGCTGTCGTCTTGCTGACCTTGTTTGTGTTTAGCTATTATTGTAATTGTAAGATTTAGGAACAATCGGCTCGGAGGTTTTTTTCATTATATTTTGTGCTCTTGCGAGCTTTAGTGAGCTGTTGTTTCCTATTATAGTCTGTGTAATCGTTTATTTAATTTTAACGCGTAGGCCCCTTTGTGGTTTAAAAAAAAAAAAAAAAAAATGTTGCCTTCTCCTAGTTATGTACTTTTCACAATTAAAAATCTAACGGTCGTTTTTCCTTTCTCTTCTCACCTGTAGTAGAAATATTGGTATTACATCTAGAAAACTTTACATTATATTGATTTTTCTTCCAATCAAACACCAATATTATCAAAATCACTATAAAAAGAATATTTTACACATATTTTACTTATATATATCAGCTCATGCAAAATATAATATATTTAAAATATTTGAAGTTATTTGCAATTAATACACAATAAATGAAGATGCTTATTTTTATTTTTATTTTTGAAATGATTTGATCAAAACTGAATTTTGAAATGAAAAAAAAAAAATCAATTGAAAATGAGCAAAATTTCAATAGAACAAAATTGATTTTTGAAATAATTTATATTTAAAATACTTTACCCTCCTTTCTTAACAAAACAAATAATGCCTTCAAAAAATGGCGTCACCCTATTATATTATTTCAGTATGTAATAATTTGTTTTTGTATCAATCCCCATATTTTTATTTAAACGTCTTAATAGTAATCAAAATATATTCTTTATGAATATGTGCTAACATGAGCTACGAGGAATTATGATAGAATTTAGTATCATAATTCTATTATGAGCTTTACCAACAGCAGCTGAGAATTTCATTCTTAATTTATTTATTCAGAGAGAAAGAGATTCTTCTCTTACACACCTGTATTGTGCATGATGTGTCAAGCTTTCCTACACCAAGAAGAGAAATGATTATGTACGGAGTTTGGATGCATTTGGACTACTAATTAAAATTGATCACGTCGCCCATACACACGATGTGTATTGTACACACCAGTGTACAAATTTGTACACAGGCTGTGTACAAACGGCGTGGTCTGTGTTGAATGGAGTCCAAACAAAAGTTACATCCGGATTCCATACAAATAATTTCTCCACCAAGAAACAACTTTTAAAGCTGATAAGTGCGGGATCCGAAAATTC
This sequence comes from Dendrobium huoshanense, assembly GCA_016618105.1. NCBI lineage: Eukaryota > Viridiplantae > Streptophyta > Magnoliopsida > Asparagales > Orchidaceae > Dendrobium > Dendrobium huoshanense. The sequence continues at coordinate 33,051,872 of CM028350.1, read as the reverse complement.
GCGCCCCGACCTCTTTGCGGACCCCTTTTTTCTTCTTAGGGTCGTCGAGGAGATTGAATGCTTATGTTCCGAGTAAAATTTTCATAAGGCATATTGACTTTGTAGATAAATCACTACCTAGAGATTTCACCCTCATTTTGCGAGAACTTTATGGTATGAGTTCAGGCTTCCTATAGGCGCAAACCCCTATAGTGTGGGCTCCGAAAATTCGGCCCCGGCCTCCGCATCGCTTTTCTTATTCGGCGAGGGAGTTTTAACGGACTAAGTTCCGGGGCAAATTTTGGAAGGCAGATGGGTTTGTAGATAAGACACTACCCAGAGATTTCGCCCTCATTTTGTGAGGACTTTATGATCTGAGTTCTGGTTTCCTATAGGCGCAAGCCCCTATAGTTAATTACCCCTCCCGATCACGAGAGAGAACTTTCGATTAAGGCTAGTCGTCGATCAGATACGTATAGAGAATACGTGTATCTGGCATATAGTAGCAACATGGGTATGGATTTTGGATTTTGAGTCTATATTTGGATATTTGGAAAGGTTTGGAAAGTTTGGAAATAATTGGGAATTTGGAGATTTTGGAATATTTGATATTTAAAATAGAAATTTTACCATCTTGCACTTAAAGCGGATGGTGGGGGAATGGATGATAGACCCGATCAAGATCCCATGGTTCCGTCGTCCCGGGCCATCGTGGTCCCTGGTCTACTTAGTCAGAGGAGGTAGTCGACCCAACCTGACAGAAGGATCCTTGTCGGCAGCCATGGGTTGCTTCGTCCAAGGGGACCTTGTAGACCGGGGTTGGATGTTTGTCTAAGAGGATAAATTTGAATCCACCTTAGCTAACAGAGGGCTTTGTGCCCTATCGATCATATCCTATTGATTCATATCTCAAGGATTTAACGCCATTAAGGAACGTATTGGCTCTGGCCATAACCGGTATCTGTGGTGCCATTTGGCGGCAAAACCACTCGGTTCAGAGGGCCCCGGGTCATAACCGTTTACCTGCAGTGCCATTTGGCGGCGAAACTGCCGGTTAGAGGACACGTACCACGTCCTTACTAGCAAGAGATTGTTTGAGAATGGATCCTAGTGATATTTTCGACTAGGCATTTCGCTCTTTGTGAGCTGAAGTTGACTTTAATTTGTCCACCTCGACAAACTGTTACGGAAGGTGGATGGATTTTGCTTTAAGTGCGATTGATGGTTTGATTTCATTTTAAATATTTTTGGGATTTTGGGTGGAGCTTTGGAATATTTGATAGGCATTTGGATATTTGGGAGATCTTTGAAAATATTTGGGAACCCCTCCGGTTGAGATCTGCATTCAACACGGCCATCATCGGGGTGTTGTGGGGGGTCATTTCTATTTGTAGCTTGAACCTTGTCAACTCTGTCGGGCTGTCGACAGAGGATCGGGTTTCGTAGGCTTTATGCCCTTTGATAGTGAATTCTCATTGTTGTAGGCCTTGATGGCCTAATATGAATGTTTTTAAAGCAAATATATCGGTCGCCACAACTTTATATTTGCTTAATGGTTCGAACCCTGTCGACTTCTATTGATCCGTATAGAAGGATCGGTTTCGAACCTGAATTCACTTATCAACCCGCGCAGCATCCCTAGACGTCACGTGTGTACCAATAACACGCTCGCCGGGGCCCATGCGGGTTTTATAATTATTTTTACCCCATTTAGTGTACCTATGTGTATACAATTTATAGTGCACGTGCAGGGGTATTCTGAAATAGTTGTGGACGCCTTCTGTCTGCTTGTACGAATGTTGCAGATCCGGTGGCGTAGCAGCTTCTGGATAGAATTGTTCGCTGCTTCTTACAGGTAGACTGTCGTGCACTACTTGTTGATTTTCGTGGACGGGTCATAGTGCACTAACGAGCCTCCTGCCTTAGGTCGTAGGAACTTATACTTGTCGTATTCTCCATGCATTTTGTTGTGGTCTTTGATCTTTTCAGTGCATTCGCTACTGCTACATGTACGTAGGTAGATGTTTTCCTTCACGGACTAAAATTGACTTCAGGATACTGCATTTACTGAAGTCTTTATGCATCTACCTTTGGGTGGCATGTCATACATACATCTGTATTCATTGAGAGATTGTATGTATTGCAGATCTTCACTCTTGCTTGTAGAGGTCCAATATATTTGCTTGATATTGAACAATGATTGATTGTGAAGATGTTGTGATATTCTTGGCTGCATATGCTTTAAGTTCATTCCACTGCTCACATAATTGAATGTACACCTTTATATTATAGTGTTGCTAATGACATAAACATCTGACACTTATTGTATATCTTTCATTCAATATTTAGTCATTGCTTGCATGTATCCGTCATTCCATGTGTATGTTTTTAATGACTCTTTCCTTCACGAATGTTCTATTGACTTATGTTCGGAACCACATGCCGACAGTTGTATTCTCTTATTCTCATGATAATTCTCTAGTGCTGATTGAGATCCCCATATAATTGATCACGAGCAGGTAAGTACATTCATTTGAATATTGCTATAAGAGAGTGGGAACTACTACACTTGTTGCATGTCGTAGGTAGAAAATCGTTCATGTTGGATGTGGACACTCATGCATGTAAAAAAAAAAATCTTCTACCATTACTTATGGGTACTCCTACAATTGTTCCTTGATATTCATGATTGTAGTAGATTCGTCATTCTTGCTCGCATATGAACCATAAGATATTTCTACACTCCCTTTTGTGGGCTATCATTATTTGTAGATAGGCCAATATACCCATAAGCTGGTTGATGTTAAGCATAGGAAAGATGTTATATTCATTATTGGCCTCCTTGTACACAATGATCAACAAACTGTTGCATATGCTAGTAATTGCCCAAGTAGTTTATTTACTTGGTGTGTAGCATAGTTTTATTCCACATGAGTTTCACACTTGTTTGTTGATATGTATTTGATTGATTAAAGCCATCGTTTGATTTTAGCATTTTATCTTCAATCATGTGTTTAATGACCTTGAAGTTCAATCCATTGTAGCATGACCTTAGTTGATTGTACCAAGTGCACAAGTCCCATATTGTTCTTTAAGTTCAATCAAATTCACTTGCGTGTCCAAATTCAAGTCTTATATTTTTCAAGTCTTCTTTGAGTTCTCTTGCCCATAGTCCAAGTTTGAATTCTTGTAGTCATTTGCAAACTTAAATGTGAGCTCCTTGTTTGAGATCAAGTTCAAATATATTGAGTTATTGTTCATGTCTTCTTTATAATCAATTTTGCATGTCCAAAAATTTGCACCAAGTTTTCTTGAGTTCAAGTGGTCCACCTCTTGTTTTGAATTTTGCTTAAGCCATTTGCTTATTCAACTTTGAATTTAGTTCAATTGATGTCCAAATGAGATTCAAGTTCTAGTTCTTTGTTCAACTCATGTGAGTTCAAGTTCTATGAAAGCTCAAATCAAGTCTGAGTGTGGTCCTTGTTGTCATTGCAAATGCAATTTCGTATCCAAATTGTTCAAGTCTTCGATTGCTTGAGTTTGAGTTTATTTCGCTCGAGTTCAGTTCAAAATTCATTTGAAGTGCAAGCCATTTCATGATTCACTAAAATTGTAGTTTAGATTAAAGTGAAATTCAATATGATTTGGTCCAAACTTAAGCTTCATCTTAGGTCCACAATGCGAGTTCATTTGAGTACAAGTTCAGTGTCCAAACATTGCTCAAAGTCCTTGGATATTCGATCCAAAATTCGGCAGCCTCCCGGCGTCTCCCCCGTTTAGGGGAAAAACCAAGAGGCAACCTTTCCCTCGACGCTACGTGAGCGCTTCAGGTAGGTGTCAAAAATGACACCGCGGTCGCATATAAATTTTTTTTATCCCCGCCTGCTACGTGAGCATTTAAGGGTTTTTTGGTTTGTTGATTATAAGAAGAAAACATGTTAGAAATAAGCAGGATTTCCCCCCTCTATACCACGTGGGCGTTCGGGGGTACTTATGTAAACATAAAGAAAACACACACATTTTTTTTTATATCCCCTTCGCCGCAAGCGTCGCACCGGTTTCCCGCCCTAAACGCTACTTGAGCGCCTCGGGGGTTTGCCGGCTCGTTGCAAGCTTTGAAGAGGGATCCTTAAATCGTCGCGAGCCTCGCACCGGTTTCCCACCCTAAACGCTACGTGAGCGCCTCGGGGGTTTGCCGGCCCGTTGCAAGCGTCGAGAAAAGAATCATCTTATTATTATTATTATTTTAAATTAATTTTAATTAAAATAATTAATTATTATTAATGATAATTAATTATCATTAATTATAATTAATAAGGATTAATTATAGCTAACCATATATATTATAATTAATTATAATTATCTTATAATAAATAATTATAATTAAAATTTATTAATTATGATTGAAATAATTAGTTATAATTAATAATAATTAATTATAGTTAATTAACAATAAAATAATTAACTATAATTAACTACAATTAATACAATCTAATTATAAAAATTATAATTAATTTATAATTAATTATAATTATTTTATAAATTAATTATAATTAGGTATAATAAATAATAATAATAATAATAATAATAAATATCCTTAAAATTAAACTTAACCTAATATACCCCTTATTACCACCTGTTGCTGTGGAGATCGGGCTAGAGGCGATTATAGGGGCGACGGGCAGAGGTAATAGAGGCAGCAGGAGCTCGGGTTCACGGGATCCAGGGCAGCGGAAGTGTCGGATGTGGAGTTGTAGGAGGAGTTCAGCCAAATGAATGAGAAAGGAGATGGGGTTCGGCGTCACCCTGGGACAGGGACGGAGTCGGAGGATGGAGCGTCGGGTAGAGGTAAAGGTTCTCTCTCTCTCTCTCTCTCTCTCTCTCTCTCTCTCTCTCTCTCTCTCGGCTTCTCTAGATCGACGAACCCGAGGGGGCTGCGAGTTGTTGGAGTTGGAAGGAAAGAAGAGATGGGGTCGGAGGTTGAGGCCGTGGGATCGGATGCAGTGGTTCGGTCGGCTAAGCAGAGAGGAGATGTATCGTGGGAGAGGGAGGAGATCGCGTAGTGTGTGGGAGGAAGAGTCGGGAGCAGAGAGTTTAAAACGGGAGAGGAAGAGGAAGTCGTAGGCAGAGAGGTTGAGTCACGGGAGAGGGGGAGAGTGAGAGCAGCGATCGTGTTTTAAAGGCGGAGGCAGAGACGTGCTCGAGGCGTGCGATCGAGTGTGATACGACTGCAGCAGCGCCGTTTGCAGACTGGCGACGCGACACTGTAGCAGATATCCGAATTTTGGGCAGGATTTACGCATGGCTTCTGGTATGGGCGGCAACAGGTAATGATTTTAGCAATTGTTTATTATCTTTTTTTTTTATCTTAATGCAGAGGTCAACAAATGCCCCCCAACAAATGTGGTTCGCGTTTAGAGCGAATCATGTTTGTTGTAAGCTGTTTGGCCTTGTGGATCTCTAGATATTTGTTCTAGATGTCACACTAAGACTTTCTTTTAGTGGATCTCCAAAAGTTTATTTGGATGTCACACTACGATTCTCATTTAGTGGATCTCCAAAATCTTGTTTGGATGTCACACTAAAACTTTCCTTCATAGAGCTCTTAGATGTATCAATAGATGGTTGAGATGTTGATTTCTTTTGTCCTGTGTTTTGTGCTGCGGACATTGATGGAGGATTACCTGATTTGTCTTTATTAACTTGTCAGGTGATTTTTGTACCTTCGGCCCTATGCTTTTTGTTTTGGCGGGCTTGTTGAAGGAGTAGATGCCGATGACCTAAACCCTTAGGTTTGTATTAGGTCGATGGTGAAAAGTCATCGGTCCAGAGCTTTGTGCATAACGGACTTGTTGATGACAGAATTTACTTTGTTCAGCCATAGACTTTTCACGAACTTTGGGATAATTTTCTTCGGTCCTCTGCTTTGTGCTTTGGCGGACTTGTTGAAGAAAAATTCCTTCGATCCTCGCTTTATGCTTTACGGATTTGTTGAAGGATTTGCAGGTTCTGGATTCAGATGATAGTACCGAACGTAGGTATTACCTTGATCCTTAACCACTTGAGAAGACTTTAATCTGAATCACTCGAGTTCATCAGATCGGGAGAGCTAGAATTTGACAGCTCTTCGTCTTCTGGTTGCTGAGATGGGGGTTCCTCTACTGCGGCCTTTCTTATGGCTTGTTGAGTAGATGGAGCTGGCAGCGATCCGGCCATATTTGGGCTTGTTGGATCCGACCTCTTACACCCATTCAGGCTTCAGACTTGAGCTTATGAGAATTGCGCTTCCCAATGCTGATTTCACTGAAGTTGGTTGATTTTGAGCCATCTTTTGTGGTTTTAGATTTTGGAGCCTACGAACATTTGGTAGTTGCTTGAGACTCATCCTTCCACTGGAACTTTTGATTCTCCAGTCATTTAGGAGAATTTTATAGACTACGATCATTTGAACTGGTCGAGTCAAATTAGCTTTTGTACTTTCTACAGTCCCTACTGACGGGTTGACGAAGTGGGGGTTCCGTTACTACGGCCTTTCTTATGGCGTGTTGAGTAGACGGAGTTGCCAGCGATCCGGGCATATTTGGGCTTGTTGGATCCGACCTTTTACACCCATTCGAACCTTAAGCTTCAGGCCGTCAAAAGACTTCAAGCTTTTTTTTTTTGCTCAATTTTGTAGGAGTGTGTAGCCACAAAAGTCTCTTTCTTGACTTTTGAGTCTTGGTTTGTTGGAGAAGGTGTTGTCTTCAATTTTTGAAAAATCACCTGCATATACTTTAGAAAAGAAATCTTTGTATTCTTTAGCATAAAAGAATATTTGTATTGATAATTTTAAATATTTATTCGGGGATCTCGGCATGCAGCGCGATGTCGACCCGAATAAATATTTAAAATGCCCCCTGTCTCGCAGGGACATTTCAGAATGGAATAGATTTGAAATATAAAATTTTAAATATTCATTTGGGGATCTCGGCGTATAGCACGATGTCGACCCAAATGAATATTTAAAATGCCCCCTGTCTCGTAGGGACATTTTGGATAGACTTTATATCTTTGAGATTTTAAATATTTATTTGGGGATCTCGGCACGCAGCGCGATGTCGACCCAAATAAATATTTAAAATGCCCCCAGTCTGATGGGGGATTTTGAAACGCGTTCTTGCTATACAAGAGAATTTCAAAATATGAGCAAACATGCATTAATAAATATGCATATAAAATTTTGATTATCACAAAATACATTAGACATAATATTTTATGCATGATACTTCTTTAAATGTCGTCCGTTGATAGGTGGCATAGGCCTCTGACCGTTCAGATCGATCAACTGATATGCTCCTCCTTGGTACACCTTCTCGATGACAAAGGGACCTTCCCAATTGGATACGAATTTGCCACCAATTTTTCGGTGTGGAATGATTGGTCTTCTCAGCACCAGGACCAATTCCCCTTCTTGAAATGATCGAGGACGCACCATTCGATCAAAGGACTTTGCCATTCTTCCTCGGTAGATTTCCAAATTTTGTTGAGCTTGTAACCTGAGTTCATCAAGTGCGTCGAGCTCTTCCATTCTGAGGCGGGCATTTTGCTCTTGAGTGAGATCGTTCTGGATTGCTACCCGGAGTGACGGTAGTTCGATCTCCAATGGTAATACAGCTTCAACACCGAACACTAGAGAATACGGAGTGGCTTTGGTTGGAGTTTTGTAAGTTGTACGATATGCCCATAGAGCTTCTGCCATCTTCGTATGCCACTCTCTTTTGTTCTTGGTAAGGATCTTCTTCAATAACTTCACCAACGTCTTGTTGAAAGCTTCTGCCAATCCATTCGCTCTTGGATTGTATATGGATGAATACCGCCAATCGATTTTATGCCGATCAACGAACTTATAGATTTTTGTACTTTTGAATGCAGTACCATTGTCTGAGATTATGCGGCGTGGCACACCGAATCTGTAGACGACATTGTGTGTGAAAAAGTTGATCACATGTTCGGATGTGACCTCTCTGAATGGAGCCGCTTCTGCCCACTTGGAAAAGTAATCCGTCGCTGCCAGAATGAAACGGTGTCCCGATGATGACGGCGGATCTATTGGCCCGATAATGTCAGTGCCCCAACATTCAAATGGCCAAGATGCTATTGTTGGGTGCAGTGGATTTGGCGGCTGATGTATAACATCACCGTGGATTTGACACTCGTGGCACCTCTTAGCGTGGTCAATACAATCTCTGACCATTGTTGGCCAATAATAACCCATTCTCTTAATTTTAGCGGCCATTTTGGGACCTGACTGATGTGCTCCACAAAGCCCTTCGTGGATTTCTGCTACCACTTTATCAGCTTCCTTGGTCCCCAAGCACCTTAGCCACATTTGATCAAAGGCTCGTCTGTACAACGTGTCATTAACAAATGCGTATCTCAACGCCCTTTTTCGAATTTGTGCGGCCATAGACTTTTCTATCGGGAGTTTGTTTTCCTTGAAGTAGTCAATGAATTGCTGTCTCCAATCATTTTCAACTTCAATATCTAAACAATGCCACCACGATTCTGAAGCTTGACTAGCTTTATGTCTCTTGGCCACGTGATATTCTTCTGGATAATTCTCCATAACGATCTGATGGAGAGGTTGAGGGTCACCTGGAGTTTCATCCTGCTGACTTGAATATGGAATTCCTTCTGCCCTCGGGAATTGTAATAGAGCGGGCTCCAAGACCCTACGAGTGTAAACTCCAATGAATATAGGCTTCTTCTCGTTGATGTTCGCCATTTCTTTGGCTAATTTGGCCAGACAATCTGCTTTAGCATTCTGTCCTCGAGGAACTCGAGCCATTTTGACATTTGGTACTTGTTTCAGAAGCTCGAGGGCTCGCCGGTGATAGTGGGCCAATTCGACTTTGCCAACCTTATAAATGCCGAGGACCTGATTTATCACGAGCTGAGAATCACCGAAGATTTGGAGATGTTGGATTCTGACATCGATCGCAATCTCCAACCCTGCTAATAGAGCTTCATATTCGGCTTCGTTATTGGTCCGAGGTTCAGTCAAACTGAAAGAAAATCTCATTATGCCTCCCTCGGGTGCTACGAAAATGAGGCCAATTCCGGCTCGGGTTCTTGCAATATTTGGAGGTCGGACAGGTCTGATAGATGATGCCCCATCAAAGTACATCTCCCAGAACGGTAGCTTTTCATCCTCCTCGACCTGCATTATCTGCTCATCGGGCAAATCATCATTTAGTGGAGAATCAGCCGGGATTGGGTGTGCAGCAAGAAAATCTGCCAAGGCTTGTCCTTTTACCGCCTTCTGTGGCATATATATGATTTCAAACTGCAATAACAATACTGCCCACCTGGCTAGACGACCTGTCAACGCTGGTCTTGTCATCAAGAACTTCAGCGGATCGATCTTTGATATCAGTGTGATTTTATGGGATAGCATATAATGGCGGAGTTTCTGAACTGCAAAAATTAGCGCCAGACAATGCTTTTCAATTGGGGAATAACGACTCTCTGCTCCAATCAACCTTCGACTGATGTAGTAGAGCGCATTTTCTTTGCCTTCTTCATTATTCTGGGCCAGTAGTGCTCCGAGGGACTCTTCTAGTGCAGCTGTATACAGTATAAGAGGCTTCCCCGGAATTGGCGCTGCGAGAATGGGCGGATTCAACAGATACCTCTTGATGCTATCAAACGCCTCCTGACATTCTGCATCCCATTTGAAACGAACGTCCTTCTTCATTAGCTTTGAAAAGGGCTGACATCTACCCGATAGATTTGATATGAATCTCCGAATGAAAGCCAGTTGTCCTTGCAGCGAGCGAAGCTGTCGAAGGTTCCTTGGTGGTGGCATCTCCGTGATTGCCTTAATTTTGTTGGGGTCGATCTCTATTCCTCGATGACGAACAACATACCCAGGAATTTGCCAGAGGAAACCCAAAAGCACATTTGAGAGGATTCATCTTCAGATCAAACTTTCTGATTCTCTCAAATACGATTCTGAGATCTTTTAAGTGATCATTTCGGCCAAGGCTTTTAACAACAAGGTCATCTACATAACACTCGACCTTCTGATGTATCAAATCATCAAATATGTGAGTCATTGCCCGTTGATAGGTGGCACCAGCGTTCTTCAAGCCAAAGGGCATGACTGTGTAGCAGAAAATTCCGATGGGCGTTCTGAACGATGTATGCTTTTCATCTTCCGGCGCCATTTTGATTTGATTGTATCCTGACGATCCATCCATGAAGGAGAACATGTCGTAGTTGGACGTATTGTCCACCAGGAGTTCGGATACAGGGAGTGGGAAATCATCTTTTGGGCATGCTTTGTTAAGGTCCCGAAAGTCAATACAGACACGAATTTGCCCGTTCTTCTTCTTCACTGGGACGATATTGGCAATCCAATCGGCATACTTTTCTTCTCGGATGAAGCCTGCCTCTATTAATTTCTTTGTTTCAGCAATCACTTGTTCTTCAATCTCCAATCTCATTCTCCTTGGAGCTTGCTTGACGGGTGCTACATCCGGTTTAATTGCTAATCTGTGAACTGCTACATCAGGGGATAAGCCAGGCATCTCAGCATATGTCCAGGCAAAGCAGTCCCTGAATTCACAGAGAAGTTCTTTTATTTCTTCTATTCGATCCTCGGGTAGAAGAGAACTAATGAAGGTTGGGCGAGGATCCTCCTCAGTCCCCAAGTTGACTTCTTTTAGTTCATCCATAGTGGCTGCCTGTCCACCATCTTCAAGCTCTTCTGGTGCAGGCTTGGCCTCAACTGGTTGATCATCATAATCATCAACTTCATACGCCTCCTCATCACCATCATCCTCAGATTTAATTTCCCCACATGTAATTGCTTGGCAAATCTCGTTTCTGGGGTACTTTCGTATAATAAATCCTAGACCCTTCTTTGCAAAAATATCATTCTTCTTTATTGAGTGGGGATTTCTTCGATGCCAGAGGCTCAAGCAGAAACGAACTTGTTGTTTAGAGGAACGAGTTTTACCTCGCTTTCTCAACATTCTTTGAATATTTCTAGTATTGTACCTGGGAAATCTCGTAGGTACTAATTCCCCGGAATCAACGAGTGTACGAAACCAATCTCGATTTATCTCCTCTTCGAGTTTCCCGGTTGAATAAAATAGACTCGCTGGTCCACCTTTTTCTTTTAGGGGAGGTACGTAGAATGTCACGAGTTCTTCAACATAATGTATTTCTCGCGGAGTTACTTCTTTGAAGTGTTGCAAGGGGATACGTGTGACAACGAGTATACTATCTGAGATTGACAGGCTGTCTATTCTTCTGGAGAACACATCCTGTACTGTGTTCATGTAGATAGAATCGTAGTCATAATCATCATTTGAATATTCGACCTCCATACTCCTTTTGGTCGTTAACTGACGTATCCTCTTGGATTTTGTAGGGGTGGAATCACTTTCATCTGTGTCACTCCCCAAATGAGGTATATATTTCCTTTCTTTTGAGATGGAGGATGCTTTGGGAAGAGTCGGCGTTGCCTTCTTTCTCCCCACCTGCTTCTTCTTGTTCTCTTGTTCAGGTTGCCTCGCAACTTTTGGATCTGATGCTTGGGCCTTGAGAGAGCCTGATGTCTTCAACTTCTTTGGAATGAAGTACTTTGCATCTTCATATATTTTTACTTCATGAACTGCGAAGGGTTGGATGTCACCAGAGATCCTGAGTTCCTCTCCATCCCTGAGGTACTTCATGCATTGGTGTAGTGTGGATGGGACGATGCCGTACTCATGCAACCAAGGACGACCAAGGAGCGCTTTAAAGGCAGTATCTGCATCAATCACATGGAATTTAACATCTGTATGAAGCTCTCCAAATGTGAGGGAGAGTGTAAATGATCCTAGGGTCCTCTGCCCCTTCTCATTGAAGCCATGTACCATTAATTTATCTGATCCAAGATGCTCCACATCGAGGCATAGTGATCTTAGTGCTTTCAAGCTCATTAGATTTATAGATGATCCTGGATCGATTAAAATTCGACTAATCATCATCCCATCACTTTCTGCAGTAACATACAAAGGACGGTTATGATCTGCAGTCCCGAGCATCATGTCTTCTTCGGAGAAAGTAATGAACGGCTCATTACGAGCTTGTAGAACCTCAGTCAAATTACGTTCAGCAAAATAAGCCTCGTATCTTTCGGGGTCTTTGAGAGCCTGAATCAAAGTCTCCCTAAGGTCTTTAGACATCACGAGGGCATCATATATGCTAAGTTGCGCCGGAATTTTTCTCAGATGGGATAAGACATTGTAATCTACCCCCGTGGCTGAAGTACTCTTTCTCTTAGGATCTTCAGGAATAATATCATCATTGATGACAATCTCTTTCCCCTTATCTTTATTCAAGATCCCTTTCTTTGGTGGAGGCGGCAATATCTTACCACTTCTTAGCTGCACTTGGTCAACCTCTTCTGGTTTAAGTTCTTTTACTGGGATATTTTCTTCAGAGTCAGCCATTGTTGCATCCCGGGATTCATCTGTTGATTCAGAGTCACCACCCAGATTTATATGTCCCATTTGCGATGCTATGTCGGGGTCCGACCCATCTTCCTCTGGAAAGTACAAATCCTCCTCCGAACTGTAATCCATTGGTAACACCATCATACAGGATTCAGAGGGCACTTCTTCAGCATATTCTTCTTTTGTCCAGGCACTCGGTGCCACCGAGATGACCCGACATACTTCTTTTGGAAGAGAATTCTCATCATCTTCTCCGGCTTCCTCAATTTTAAGCTCTGACATGAAGTCAGCGAGCTTGATGGGTCGTCTCACAGTCTGATAATATTCATCCAAACTGTCGATAATCCTTTGAGTCGCAGTCTTTTTCTCCTTAGGCTTCTTCAGTTTGGTCTTCTTCTTGGATGATTTCTTCTTTCCAGTCTTTGAAGGACCAACTTGGTTGGAAAACTGTTTTGAGGTAGAAGGTCGTACTACTGGCAGTCCTTTCAAATCTATCATTGGCTCAGTAGGAGACTTCCATTTTACACATGTAACTCCTTCAAGCTGCTTCAACATTTTCACAGTTTTCTTAGAGACCGCAGTCTCCCACTGTTCTTCTTGAGCTGATTTCTTTTCATTTCTTCTTTCTTCAACCAGGGGTACGGAAGAGGACGTGATTACCCGAGTTGATTCCTTTCTAGGGTGTGACAATACATTATCAGACAATGTGATCTCTCCCTTCTGATATTTTCTTTCAAGCCAATCCTTGAAGATGTAGCAATCTTCAATAGGATGGCTGAGTACCCGATGATATGGGCAATAATTTGGGTCACCAGTGTGCTTCGACTCTTCGGGTCTCTTGCATTCAGGCAGTTCTAAACCCGATTTCAACACTTGTCGAAATAATTTGGCGACGCACTCCCTCTTGAATGAATATTCTTTATTCATTTTATCTTTGAGGGATTGAAACGTTTTATCACCAGTTCCTATTGCTTGTCTCGGACGTTCTCCACCACCTTGATAAGTTCGTGGCTTATCATTTCCCCCTAATATCAGCTTTGGTTGGGGGTTGGGGTTGTAGACTTGCTTAGGCTTTTCTTGATATTGCATCGGCTGTTTGTCTTTGTCTACATTGTAAATCACTTGCCTTTCTCTATCAGCTCTGGAGAAGAACGTAGAGTCGGCATCACCCCTTCTAGCACCCGGGGCCTTAGCCTTCTTGGGCTTATCAGAGTGATTTTCTGATTTGGACAAATTCAGTTTCTCAAATTTGGCCACTCTATCGAGCAAGTCTTGAAATGTGTTTATCGTAGCCATGCACAGGAAGGGTTGCATCTTGTCATCAATGTTGCCCATTAACAACTGTACGGCATGCTCTTCTTCTAACTGCTGTTCACATTTCATGCTCAAATTTCGCCAGCGAGTGATATATTTAGTCACTGATTCTTCTCTTTTTCTCTTATCCAGAGCGAGGTCAGCGATCGTAATCTTTTCAGTTGCACTAGCGAATCTCTTTACGAACATATTTTCCAATTCTGCGAAGGTCTTCACAGAATCATTCGGCAGTTCAGCATACCATTCGAAAGCAGTTGCTGTCAAACTGCTGACGAATTGTCGGAAGAGTAGGGCGTCATTTCCTCCTGTGTTCCCACAGGTGGCTTTAAACTGTGCCAGGTGCTGCCTGGGGTTGTTATTACCATTGAAAGTGTTGAACTTTGGTACAGAATACCCTTTCGGGTATGGTACTTGGTCGTATTCAGCAGGATACGGACGACCTTTGCCCACTAGTTTCTCTGCCTGATCAACAGCTATGATAGCTTTGATCCTTTCTGTGATAATCCCCTCCAATTGTGCAGCGGTCACAGGTTCAGAAGTACTTGCAACATTTTGTGGAGTGGGCTGACGGATCACATTATGAGCCTCGTGACCATCTTCAGGAGTGCCCCGTACTCCTGAGACTTGAGGCATTTGAAAGTTTGGAGGATCCGGAGGAGGATTGGGCATGGCACCAACAGCAACAGTTCTCTGCATCATTTGCATCATTGCCCCCATCTGAGCCATCATCTCAGTCATTTTCTCATTTAACTGAGAGATTTCTCTATCTTTGGCTCTCATCTGTCGCTTCATATGTCTCTGCATGTCTGCAAGCGTGACATTCTCATCAGCGAAGGGATTCTCCTCGGCTTCTTCTCCTTCTTCTTCTGCTTGGGAGTGACCACCTCTGCCAGTGGTGGACCCAGCTTCACGACGACGGTGATAAACTCGCCTAATCGGGGGTTGTTGATCGTCTTCATCTTCACCCTCATCATAATAGGTTTCCTCATTAACATTGGTGTGTCTCACCATATAAACAACTTCCATGTCCAGAGTATTATTTGTTTCTTGAATTTCTTCTTCTAAATTTTCATCTAGAAATTCATCAATGTTTTCTTCCCCTTCGAGGTATTCTTGTATGTTTTCATCATCTTCAAGGAATTCCTCCTCCTCTAGCTTTTGATCATCTATATTTTCTTCCAGTAGTCGGATCTCCGAGCGACGACGCCATTGGATTTCCGGTTCCAGACTAGGCACGGGGACTTCTTCGATCAGTGGGCTACGATCGAAGTTAGTCTCTCTCTTTGAAGGAGATAGAGGACGACGGGATCCCCTGGAGGATTCTCCAAGGTGTCTACCGTTTGGAGGAGTATCATTATGGGTCCTTTTTGGGGCCCATTTCTGATGTTGTTTGTAAATTGGGGCGGATCTCCGGGAAGCCATACCGGATGTCACGCCCATATTTATTTCTCTTCTTCTTTCTTCTTCTCTGCGAGATTTTGGTCTCCAGATTTCCTTTCCCTTCCACCGGGACCTTTCGGCAGTGGATCCCTGAAGTTGAGGTTCAGGTGTCACACCCCAATGTTCACCGCGTGGGACATGTCTTATTTCTCTTCTTTCCGCCACAGCAGATAGACGTTCTCTCGGCGGGGTTCTTCTGGCCTCTATCACTAAAGGCTGTTGGAACTTCTTTTTCTTCAGACCCTTCTCCTTTACAGTCTTCAAAACTCGATACACTCGAGCTGACATGGTCTCAGGTTCACTTCTCCTAGGAGGGGCTGGGGCTTCAGGCCGTTGCTCCCAAAAAGACTTTTTTAGCTCCCCAGTAGAGCTATTTCTTTTAACCCATTTTAGATCAGAAAATTTGTTCCTGGTGGGAACATTAACTTCAGGCTCTTGGGCCGACAGGTTGGAAGGGTGAACAGGGAGTTGTTGATGTTGAGCTCGGAGCTCAGCATTCATCTTTCTCCTTTGTCTCCTTGTAGGCCTTCCTCCAGATGAGGAGGCCTCAGCATCGTATTTTCCAGGCGCAAATAACCTGGTCGGCAGGGGTGTGGTGTTTGTAGTCACCACAGAGACTCTTCCACCATTCACAATTCTTCTGGTGGTCAGGACCTCAGGCTGTGATAGCCTCTCGAATACAGAAACTCTATCACGAGTATTTTCAGTAAAAGATCGTTGTGCTGGCAGATGCACACGACGGGTGACAGCTTCAGTAGAATGGGGCCTCCTGGCAGGCCTTTCAGCATTCATTCCATTCACAGGAATGGCGGCAGTCCTCGCAACGACTGCGGGAAAATCAACACTACCAAATTGGATGGTAGCTCCAGTGTTTCCGGTCTCAATAATAGCATTCGCCAGCTGAATCCTGGCTCCTTGTCCCAGCTGGACAGTCATTGGCGTGTTCTGTAGATCCATCTGCATAAATGAAAGGCAAGGGTTAGTGATCAGATCTGATACATCACCCCGCACTTTCAAAATGCAGAGACTTGCACATAACACAAAAATTAAAATAGGCAAAAACCATTAGCATAAGCAAGTAACAAAAATAATTTTAAAATTATGTTGAATGCCAAATGAATTTGCTAAATGATCATCATTTTTTTTTAGAAAATTCAAAGTTTTGAATTATTAAAAGATCGTTTTGAAAAAAAAAAAAAAAAAAAAAAAAAAAAAAAACTCAAAATTTTGAGTATGATTTGATATAGCTGCTACTATAGCACTGAGACGACTAGCCAAAGATGGAAAGAGAAACCAATCCCCAGCGGAGTCGCCAGAAATCTGTGGGCTCCGAAAATTCGGCCCCGGCCTCCGCATCGCTTTTCTTATTCGGCGAGGGAGTTTTAACGGACTAAGTTCCGGGGCAAATTTTGGAAGGCAGATGGGTTTGTAGATAAGACACTACCCAGAGATTTCGCCCTCATTTTGTGAGGACTTTATGATCTGAGTTCTGGTTTCCTATAGGCGCAAGCCCCTATAGTTAATTACCCCTCCCGATCACGAGAGAGAACTTTCGATTAAGGCTAGTCGTCGATCAGATACGTATAGAGAATACGTGTATCTGGCATATAGTAGCAACATGGGTATGGATTTTGGATTTTGAGTCTATATTTGGATATTTGGAAAGGTTTGGAAAGTTTGGAAATAATTGGGAATTTGGAGATTTTGGAATATTTGATATTTAAAATAGAAATTTTACCATCTTGCACTTAAAGCGGATGGTGGGGGAATGGATGATAGACCCGATCAAGATCCCATGGTTCCGTCGTCCCGGGCCATCGTGGTCCCTGGTCTACTTAGTCAGAGGAGGTAGTCGACCCAACCTGACAGAAGGATCCTTGTCGGCAGCCATGGGTTGCTTCGTCCAAGGGGACCTTGTAGACCGGGGTTGGATGTTTGTCTAAGAGGATAAATTTGAATCCACCTTAGCTAACAGAGGGCTTTGTGCCCTATCGATCATATCCTATTGATTCATATCTCAAGGATTTAACGCCATTAAGGAACGTATTGGCTCTGGCCATAACCGGTATCTGTGGTGCCATTTGGCGGCAAAACCACTCGGTTCAGAGGGCCCCGGGTCATAACCGTTTACCTGCAGTGCCATTTGGCGGCGAAACTGCCGGTTAGAGGACACGTACCACGTCCTTACTAGCAAGAGATTGTTTGAGAATGGATCCTAGTGATATTTTCGACTAGGCATTTCGCTCTTTGTGAGCTGAAGTTGACTTTAATTTGTCCACCTCGACAAACTGTTACGGAAGGTGGATGGATTTTGCTTTAAGTGCGATTGATGGTTTGATTTCATTTTAAATATTTTTGGGATTTTGGGTGGAGCTTTGGAATATTTGATAGGCATTTGGATATTTGGGAGATCTTTGAAAATATTTGGGAACCCCTCCGGTTGAGATCTGCATTCAACACGGCCATCATCGGGGTGTTGTGGGGGGTCATTTCTATTTGTAGCTTGAACCTTGTCAACTCTGTCGGGCTGTCGACAGAGGATCGGGTTTCGTAGGCTTTATGCCCTTTGATAGTGAATTCTCATTGTTGTAGGCCTTGATGGCCTAATATGAATGTTTTTAAAGCAAATATATCGGTCGCCACAACTTTATATTTGCTTAATGGTTCGAACCCTGTCGACTTCTATTGATCCGTATAGAAGGATCGGTTTCGAACCTGAATTCACTTATCAACCCGCGCAGCATCCCTAGACGTCACGTGTGTACCAATAACACGCTCGCCGGGGCCCATGCGGGTTTTATAATTATTTTTACCCCATTTAGTGTACCTATGTGTATACAATTTATAGTGCACGTGCAGGGGTATTCTGAAATAGTTGTGGACGCCTTCTGTCTGCTTGTACGAATGTTGCAGATCCGGTGGCGTAGCAGCTTCTGGATAGAATTGTTCGCTGCTTCTTACAGGTAGACTGTCGTGCACTACTTGTTGATTTTCGTGGACGGGTCATAGTGCACTAACGAGCCTCCTGCCTTAGGTCGTAGGAACTTATACTTGTCGTATTCTCCATGCATTTTGTTGTGGTCTTTGATCTTTTCAGTGCATTCGCTACTGCTACATGTACGTAGGTAGATGTTTTCCTTCACGGACTAAAATTGACTTCAGGATACTGCATTTACTGAAGTCTTTATGCATCTACCTTTGGGTGGCATGTCATACATACATCTGTATTCATTGAGAGATTGTATGTATTGCAGATCTTCACTCTTGCTTGTAGAGGTCCAATATATTTGCTTGATATTGAACAATGATTGATTGTGAAGATGTTGTGATATTCTTGGCTGCATATGCTTTAAGTTCATTCCACTGCTCACATAATTGAATGTACACCTTTATATTATAGTGTTGCTAATGACATAAACATCTGACACTTATTGTATATCTTTCATTCAATATTTAGTCATTGCTTGCATGTATCCGTCATTCCATGTGTATGTTTTTAATGACTCTTTCCTTCACGAATGTTCTATTGACTTATGTTCGGAACCACATGCCGACAGTTGTATTCTCTTATTCTCATGATAATTCTCTAGTGCTGATTGAGATCCCCATATAATTGATCACGAGCAGGTAAGTACATTCATTTGAATATTGCTATAAGAGAGTGGGAACTACTACACTTGTTGCATGTCGTAGGTAGAAAATCGTTCATGTTGGATGTGGACACTCATGCATGTAAAAAAAAAAATCTTCTACCATTACTTATGGGTACTCCTACAATTGTTCCTTGATATTCATGATTGTAGTAGATTCGTCATTCTTGCTCGCATATGAACCATAAGATATTTCTACACTCCCTTTTGTGGGCTATCATTATTTGTAGATAGGCCAATATACCCATAAGCTGGTTGATGTTAAGCATAGGAAAGATGTTATATTCATTATTGGCCTCCTTGTACACAATGATCAACAAACTGTTGCATATGCTAGTAATTGCCCAAGTAGTTTATTTACTTGGTGTGTAGCATAGTTTTATTCCACATGAGTTTCACACTTGTTTGTTGATATGTATTTGATTGATTAAAGCCATCGTTTGATTTTAGCATTTTATCTTCAATCATGTGTTTAATGACCTTGAAGTTCAATCCATTGTAGCATGACCTTAGTTGATTGTACCAAGTGCACAAGTCCCATATTGTTCTTTAAGTTCAATCAAATTCACTTGCGTGTCCAAATTCAAGTCTTATATTTTTCAAGTCTTCTTTGAGTTCTCTTGCCCATAGTCCAAGTTTGAATTCTTGTAGTCATTTGCAAACTTAAATGTGAGCTCCTTGTTTGAGATCAAGTTCAAATATATTGAGTTATTGTTCATGTCTTCTTTATAATCAATTTTGCATGTCCAAAAATTTGCACCAAGTTTTCTTGAGTTCAAGTGGTCCACCTCTTGTTTTGAATTTTGCTTAAGCCATTTGCTTATTCAACTTTGAATTTAGTTCAATTGATGTCCAAATGAGATTCAAGTTCTAGTTCTTTGTTCAACTCATGTGAGTTCAAGTTCTATGAAAGCTCAAATCAAGTCTGAGTGTGGTCCTTGTTGTCATTGCAAATGCAATTTCGTATCCAAATTGTTCAAGTCTTCGATTGCTTGAGTTTGAGTTTATTTCGCTCGAGTTCAGTTCAAAATTCATTTGAAGTGCAAGCCATTTCATGATTCACTAAAATTGTAGTTTAGATTAAAGTGAAATTCAATATGATTTGGTCCAAACTTAAGCTTCATCTTAGGTCCACAATGCGAGTTCATTTGAGTACAAGTTCAGTGTCCAAACATTGCTCAAAGTCCTTGGATATTCGATCCAAAATTCGGCAGCCTCCCGGCGTCTCCCCCGTTTAGGGGAAAAACCAAGAGGCAACCTTTCCCCTCGACGCTACGTGAGCGCTTCAGGTAGGTGTCAAAAATGACACCGCGGTCGCATATAAATTTTTTTTATCCCCGCCTGCTACGTGAGCATTTAAGGGTTTTTTGGTTTGTTGATTATAAGAAGAAAACATGTTAGAAATAAGCAGGATTTCCCCCCTCTATACCACGTGGGCGTTCGGGGGTACTTATGTAAACATAAAGAAAACACACACATTTTTTTTTATATCCCCTTCGCCGCAAGCGTCGCACCGGTTTCCCGCCCTAAACGCTACTTGAGCGCCTCGGGGGTTTGCCGGCTCGTTGCAAGCTTTGAAGAGGGATCCTTAAATCGTCGCGAGCCTCGCACCGGTTTCCCACCCTAAACGCTACGTGAGCGCCTCGGGGGTTTGCCGGCCCGTTGCAAGCGTCGAGAAAAGAATCATCTTATTATTATTATTATTTTAAATTAATTTTAATTAAAATAATTAATTATTATTAATGATAATTAATTATCATTAATTATAATTAATAAGGATTAATTATAGCTAACCATATATATTATAATTAATTATAATTATCTTATAATAAATAATTATAATTAAAATTTATTAATTATGATTGAAATAATTAGTTATAATTAATAATAATTAATTATAGTTAATTAACAATAAAATAATTAACTATAATTAACTACAATTAATACAATCTAATTATAAAAATTATAATTAATTTATAATTAATTATAATTATTTTATAAATTAATTATAATTAGGTATAATAAATAATAATAATAATAATAATAATAAATATCCTTAAAATTAAACTTAACCTAATATACCCCTTATTACCACCTGTTGCTGTGGAGATCGGGCTAGAGGCGATTATAGGGGCGACGGGCAGAGGTAATAGAGGCAGCAGGAGCTCGGGTTCACGGGATCCAGGGCAGCGGAAGTGTCGGATGTGGAGTTGTAGGAGGAGTTCAGCCAAATGAATGAGAAAGGAGATGGGGTTCGGCGTCACCCTGGGACAGGGACGGAGTCGGAGGATGGAGCGTCGGGTAGAGGTAAAGGTTCTCTCTCTCTCTCTCTCTCTCTCTCTCTCTCTCTCTCTCTCTCTCTCGGCTTCTCTAGATCGACGAACCCGAGGGGGCTGCGAGTTGTTGGAGTTGGAAGGAAAGAAGAGATGGGGTCGGAGGTTGAGGCCGTGGGATCGGATGCAGTGGTTCGGTCGGCTAAGCAGAGAGGAGATGTATCGTGGGAGAGGGAGGAGATCGCGTAGTGTGTGGGAGGAAGAGTCGGGAGCAGAGAGTTTAAAACGGGAGAGGAAGAGGAAGTCGTAGGCAGAGAGGTTGAGTCACGGGAGAGGGGGAGAGTGAGAGCAGCGATCGTGTTTTAAAGGCGGAGGCAGAGACGTGCTCGAGGCGTGCGATCGAGTGTGATACGACTGCAGCAGCGCCGTTTGCAGACTGGCGACGCGACACTGTAGCAGATATCCGAATTTTGGGCAGGATTTACGCATGGCTTCTGGTATGGGCGGCAACAGGTAATGATTTTAGCAATTGTTTATTATCTTTTTTTTTTATCTTAATGCAGAGGTCAACATATAGTTAATTACCCCTACCGGTAGATGGAGAGAACTTTCGATTAAGGCTAGTTGTCAAACAAATACGTAGAGAAATGTGGTATATGGCATATATTAGCAGCATAGTTTTGGCATTTAAGATTTAATATTTAAAATTGAAATTTTACCACCTTGCACTTAAAGCGGCTGATGGGGGAATGATGATGAACCCGATCAAGATCTCATGATTCCGTCATCTTAAGCCATCGTTGTCGCTAGTCTACTTAGTTAGATGAGGTAGTCAACCCAACCTGATAGAAGGATCCTTGCCAGCAACCATGAGTTGCTTCATCCAAGGGTACCTTGTAGACTTGGGGTGAGTATTTGTCTAAGGTGTCAAATTTGAATCCACCTTAGCTAACAGAGAGTTTTGTGCCCTATCAATTATATCTTATTGATTCATATCTCAAAATTTTGAAGTCATTGGGGAACATGCAGGCTCTAACCAAGACCATAATTTGGTGGTGTCGTTTAGTAACAAAACCACCCGATTCAGAGGGTTCCGGTCATAACTGTTTACCTGCGGTGACATTTGGTAGCAAAACAATCAGTTAGAGGATGTGTGTCACGTTCTTACCAATAGTAGATTATTTGAGAATTGATCCTAGTAATATTATCGACCAGACATTAGCTCATTGTGAGCTGAAGTTATTTCCAAAATTATCCACCTTGGAAAACTATTGCAAAAGAAGGATAAATTATGCTTTAAGTGTTTAATGATTTATTTCAATTTAAAATATTTTAGATTTTGATAATTTTTTAGTTTATATTTTATGGCCATTTGGTAGCATTTGAATGTTTGGCTCTTCTCTAGTTGAGATTTTCTATCAACACGACAATCATCAGGGTATTTATAGGCAATTTTTACTTTATTGGCTGAACCTTATCGACTCTATTCACTTGCCGACGAAGGATTAAATTCATTGTTAAATTCATTGTCAGCATTATTCATCAATGAATTTTTCTTATTGAGGGTCTTGAAGGCCTAATATGAGTGCATAAAATGAGTATTCCAGTCGGCGTCGCGACCGTATATTTATTTAATAGTTTGAACCATGTCGACTCATATTTATTTATGTAGAGGGATCGGGCTCTAACTTGAGTCTATTTCTTGACCCGAACATCATCATCACACGTCACGTGTGTGAACACAACACGCTCGCCGGGGCCCATGCATATATAAGACATTCCACGCAATTTATATGGTGCATTTACGTGGGGGTTATTTGTATGTAGTGTAATAATTTATGTGAAACATATCTGTATGTTATGCATGTATGATGTGTTTTGCATTTGAATATTGTTTGGTAGTACTAGCATGATGTTTGTAAGTTGCACAACGACTTAATATACTGGCATATAACATGCCTATATGATGTGTCTATGCACTGTCTATTTTCTTGCATGATATATTTGCACACCAACTCAGTGTTTTTTATGCAGTGCATGAAGCATTTGCATGCCAACGTGGCATGGTACCGCAACACGATGTGTTTTGAATGTCGGATAATATGCATGCATGAAATGTTTATTTTCTGTGACATGCGTGTACATAAGATGACTATGAGGCGATGCACCATCACAATAAAATACAGTTTGCATTTTTTGAATGATACACTTACACAATGTATGTCATGCATACGCAAATGATAATGCATGCATTTGTATATTGCTTGATATTTGACATATCACATGTTAGTTTGATGCAGCAGTAGATGATTCGCATGCACAACATATTTGTATAATGATACAATGCTCTCATAGCACATTTACATGTGATTCAATGCTTGCATGATGCATTCATATGTCGTTATATGCATATGTGGGATGTGCTTTATACTTTGCAGCATGAACATGCATGATGTGAGAGCATCAATGTGTATTTCAATATACGGGGGTATTTCTGCAATGTGCAAATATGTTTGATGATGCAGACAATTGTTATTTAGAAAATGCACAAGCTTCCTTGAGAAGCTCGAAGAGGTTACGAACGAGGTGTCTGCTTTATAGGAGCTCTTCGTTTGTGAAAGAAAAAAGAAGAACCAATTGAGACTTCGCTCTTTTTTTTTTTATAGCGAGCAGGCGACGACGCTCGAGGCTATCATTGCTGGATTCAAGAGAGGAGACGCAGATCAGCAAGATTTCAAGAATTTCTTCGACGGTATACAAGGTGAGTTCATTAATTTGATTTTTTAACTAATTAAAATAATAATACATTTTATTAATAATATTATTAAATTATGAAGTGATAGAATTGATATAATTGAGTCAATTAGTCGAAATTGACTAGATCCATGCGTTTTTTCTTATTGTGTTGATTTTACCAGATGAATTCTGTTGGGCAAGATTATAGATGATCTTGGGTATTGTTGATGTTCCAAATGCAACGAAACAATCCATTTCGCAATCAAAAGTCATTTGGGCAACATCACAGGTCAATTTTCTCAATTTACGTATCATTGCCTTGGACTTCGCACTGATTTCCCTGTGCAATTTTAATTGAACAAACTTATAGCCATTCTCATGGGCAAAACCCCATTGTGTCCGGGGGGCCGGGGGGAATTACATCTCCCCCCCTAAAAGTTTTAAAATATTATGGTCTTTAGGCAATTGCCCATGGTATAATTAAAAGCATTATTTTAGAGGTGTTATTGTCAGGGAATGATGAAACATATATAAAGAGAAATAATAAATCAAAATTTGTTCCGGGGGCGTTGCCCCCAAAAAACCCCTGCAGGGGAGCTGCCCCTTGACCCTGCGACCTGACCGGGCAGGTCGAACCCCGCTAGGGGGTGCTTCCCCTTTGGACCCTCGATATATCTATCATCAGTTACTTATAAGTTTGCCACCCCTAAAAATTATAGCTGGTTCCGCCCCTAGTCATTCTTGGTATTGACGATGCTTCAAGCGTAACAGCGCAGTCCGTTTTGCAATCGGATGTCGTTTCGGCAACATCGCACATCAATTTCGAGTGTCGATCATCCCTTTTGACCGATTCCATCAGATTTGATTGTGAGGGGCTCCAATTTAGGTGAATTTGACGTCATGATTGCAATGGTGCAATCCATTTGACAATGGAGGGTCAATTAATCCTTTAAGTGATGCATCTCGCCGACGTGCACGTTACTTGATTCACCGATTTTGCCTATTTTTGCATGTATTTGGTTTAAGGGTCAACAATAAGCCTGATTGGCATTCAACAAATATATCAAAAATGTCAATACCATTAATGGTATCTAAAGCTAAAATGAAGCTAAACACTTGCATGCAGCATCTTATATGATCAAATCTTGCACCAATAACCTCAAGACATTTAAGAGCAGAAAGAAACTGTAACTATGTCTGAAGTTTCAGAACATACAACACTTCCATCAACCACAAGACAATCTTATTTTCCTAGCTCCATATTGTAGACACCAGAACCATAAAAAAAGGTGACAAAGCTGATAGAGATGGTAATTCTACTCACCACCCAAGCGCAGACCATAATTTCTTAAGCTTCAGCTAAGGTATTACCGACATCAATCACAAATCTGTATCTAACATCACCCTTGGCAAGCCTCTCCATGGCCTGGTTCACATAGTCAGTGCTGATGAGCTCGATATCTGCAGCTATGTTGTGATCCCCAGCGAAATCTAGCATTTCCTGAGTAGCCTTCATTCCACCAATGCAGCTTCCAGCCAAGATCTTCCCTTCTGTATTCAATTACTAATTACTGCAACAAGTCTTATCATATCAAGTAATGTAACTAAAATGTCAAAGGATATACAGACCTAAGAGCAGAGGAAGAGCTGGCAAGTCAAGTGGGTGCTCAGGCGCCCCAACCATGATCATTTTCCCCTCAGATTTCAACAAAAGTATCAGTGGCAATAGTGCATGTTTGGCTGATACTGTGTTGATGATTCCATCCATAGTACCCTGTGCAGCCTGTATTAACCAAATTTGTAAATGAAATGAGGGATTACAAAGTTTAAATAATGGCTATATGGTTCAGCGGTGCATCTTCATTCTTCTATTATAAATACCCAAACTTAAGCCTATATATATATATATATATATATATTATCTTATCTAAAGAGTTTTATTTTCACTGGCTCTCCAATTCGTATTCATTTCTTATTCTATCATTCTTAGGGGCTGCTTGGAGGCCCCCAGGATTTGATTTAAGTAGGATTTTGTAAATCCTCTAAATCCAGATTTTAGAAATCCTAAGGGGCCTAAATCTTGAAAACTGTTTGGTAACATTCGATAAATCCTATTAAATCACGTGCAACTGTTTGGCTATAGAGCGAATTTAACAAGCGGCCTCTTCCACTGGAGCTAATGGATTTCATAGATCAGGCAAAAAACAGGATTTTGGAAATCCGGGATTTAGCACGAAAAGGTGGAAAATTCCGTCTACGGCGACTTTCATTTGCCGTGAGATTTGGTTTTGCATTTTAGGCCGTTTGGCTTGATTTCGCTCAAATCGGCCTCAAATCCGGCCTAAATCTTGCTACCCAGCAGCCCCTTAGTTTACCTTAATTATATATTAACATCTCATTACCAGGCTCAATTTGACAATTGGACTAAATAATCTTAATTGAAATCCACCCTCTGTACTAGGATTAACTCCATTAAAACCTATAAGAATCAACTTCCTCGCTCTTTGTACCAAACTTATTATCAGATTATATTGCATGCATTACCTTCAACTTTATCCTCACCAAATCTATTAGGCCATTAATCTTCTTCACCTGTGTATATTATTTAAATCTTCATTCTAAGCATGCTATAAAATTCTTAAGACCTTTATCTGCTCAGCATCACTGCTGACAAGAAAAGCATCTGCACCCAACGACTTGATGGCTTCCTCTTTCTTCCAAGGGGATGTGCTGATGACAGTGACCTTCATCCCAAAGGCCTTACCGAACTTAACAGCAACATGGCCAAGTCCTCCAAGTCCAACAACGCCGATGTGCTTTCCAGGCTGGTCGAGCTCAAAATTCTTCATGGGACTGTATACTGTTATCCCTGCACAGAGCAATGGCGCACCTCGGTCTATGGGAAAGTTTTTAGGGAACTTCACCACAAAATGCTCGTCAACAACGATAATGTTCGAGTAGCCTCCATAGGTGATTTTTCCATCAATGTCAATCGAGTTGTAGGCGAATACCAGCTTGGGGCAGTAGTTCTCCTTATGTTGGACGCATTTTTCGCAAGAACGGCAAGCACCTACCAAGCATCCAACCCCCACTGTGTCACCAATTTTGAGCTTGAGAACATTGCACCCAGCCTCAATGACAATACCAGCAATCTCATGCCTGCAGGGGGGAAATACAATGAGTGTGATGAACTATATTACAGCCTGAATGGTGCATTTATCCTATTAAGAAGAGTCAACTAATAAGATTAATTATCAGTTTGTTTGTTGCAGCTGTTAATTTTGTTAATGAATTTGAAGAAGGATGAGTAATGCCACACATCAGAACGTTTTCTACTTAAAAAAAAGTTGCTTTTGAAAGTACTTTTTAGAACGTTGCTTTAGATAAACACATCCATCATACAAATATTGCATCTGTTTTTAAAAAAAGCTTACCCAAACAGACCCTAAAATCTAGAAAACATGTTAGGTTGTTTTCTTTTCCTTTTCAAAAACAAAATTTAGGAAGCATGTATGGTTAATTATTTTTATTTTTGGAAACAGATTAGTGTATTTCTAAATTTTTTTTAAATAACAAGTGGGTGTTTTCACTAGTTTTGGAGATATTATGAAAACAAGGAATAAATATGCACACAAATATCTTTCTTTTTTTTAGATGAAAAAATAAAAAATAAAACAAAAAACAACAATAAACGCCCCTAAGTCCTTAAGTTCCATTTCGAATATAGCTTCATATTGTAACACCTCTTATTTATGGCTAGAGAAGATCTGCCTTTCGCATTTTAAAATTTTGATATGAGACATCACTTTTTCTTTTCTTTTCTTTTTCTTGGTAAACATTGTGAGTAAGCAAGAACCAAACTTAAGGCTTTTAAGTTTTCCTTTCTAAAATGGAGCAACAGTACCACCGAACTGAAAGGAAATAGTTTCAATCACTTATAAGTAGCTGCAATTAAGGTTTTTTTTGGGAAATTTAAGCAAACTAAGGTTTTGTTTGGAACAACTTTCTTTTTGATTCCCAAAACAATTTTCTAGCTAAAAAATTGCTTTAAGAAGCAGTAAGAAAGTCGTCCCAAATGAAGCCTAAGTCAAACTCATACAAAAAAAAAATCAAACTCATACACCCATCACATATGCAAGACTTAAGAACTCAATACCTCTTAGTTCATAGCAGAAGCTCCCAACCAAACAGACCAATAAGAGCTGCATACTACAATTAAGTAAAGACGCTACTCGCAACAACATAAACGGTTCCCATTTTGAAATATGTTAAAACATCCAAATATTAATTGTAAGGAAATGTTAAAAAAAAATCATAATTAATTCAGAAAACGCCTCAATGACTGCATTGGCTTTTTCTCCAAAAAAAAAAAAAAGGAAGTCTGACAATTGCATCTAAACAATTCTCAAGTGGTTTGATGATGAATGTTTTCACTTTGGAAGTTCAAGCTCTAAGGGCATCTCCAACCGAAAATCTCATTTTTCACTCCAAAATGCAGTGAAACTCAAAAATATTATGATTCATCTCCAATCGAACTCCATTTCGCGCACTCTGCCAAAGTAACATCTTTCTCCTATTTCGCTATTCGACAAATCCGGTTGAGCAAAAAAATAGCGTAGATGAACAGTGCAACGCCAATATTGACGTCGCATTGTTCACCCTCCACATATCAGCGCTTTTTTTGCCGTTCGAATGGAGCAAACCAGCTACACCTTACAATTGTTTGGAGTTTCCCTAAGGATCTATGTCCATAGTAAGGATAGTTAACTGAAGTTACATATACTAGACTGTCTAGTGTGGAAGAACATAGATGGAGGTGGGGGTGAGTTGCATTTCTGTCAAGTAATCATTCAGTTTTATGAAAAAAGTTGAAAAAGATTACCCTGGAACAAGTGGGTAGACAGTTCCTTTCCAGTCATTTTTGGCGCTGTGAAGATCCGAGTGACAAATTCCACAGTATAATATCTTTATGGTAACATCGTTGTCTCCATTTGCCCTAACACATGAGAACAAAAACTCCATTGTTAGTTTCCAGACTTCCTTATCTCATTGCTGTAAAAAAGAACATTTCAAGTTGCATGCATTGGATCAAAACAATAAAGCCAAAGAAAGCAGTTGGGGCTGTGTTACTGCAATTAGAATTTAACTCAAGTAGCGTTCAGTAAATACTGTAAATTCAGATTTAGTAAACTTTGAGAGGATTAAAACCTGAAAACCGCTGGGCATTTAACCAATAACAGTGATGAAAATTTCTTTATATAAAAAAAGTAGGATTTAAATCTCCAATAAAAAGTATTAGGCAGTATTCAAGCAAGTCTTGCTAATTCTGGGCTAAAATAGGATACCCAACAGCTCGTTAGGCTTTCAATCATTTAAGCCACGTTCGGATGCTGCCAATTTGACCGGAAGCAAACAAGAAAGTATAAAATTCAGTGTGGGTGCCCGCCAATTTGAGATGTTGTCGGTACAAATTTTAAAAATTATTGTCAGAATTTTAAGATTTCAGCTTCGCTGTACAAATTTCCCAAAAAAAAAAATTATAAACCATCAGCTTTCACAGCACGGGAGAGAGAAGAGAAGGGAGAAAAAACCTTCGGGAGAAAATGAATGGGGAGAGGATGCCAGAAGTATCTTTGGCAGCCAAGCCGAATGCCTTCCGGTGATGCTTCTCCTCCAACGCCTTCATCCCGTTCTCTGCCATCTCCGGTTCTTCTTCTCCTTCCCTGCGATTCAACAAAGGGGCCGTAGACTTGCTAAGACTTATTGGTCTGCTTAGTCCCTGACCCTCAATAGTGGTTGAAACTAAAGCAGCAGAGCGAGGAGAGGTTGAGCGCGAAAGGCATTAATGTCTATGTACGTCAATAAATAACAACAAAATCCTTTCAATTTCAAAACAATAATAAAAAATAAATAAAGCATGTCTAAGAGGTCTTTTTTTTAGTATAAAAATACATATTATTATGATGTGGTGATAAGGAGAGATTATTCTGTGTGGATATTGAATATAGACCAATTAAAATATTTCATGTCATTCTGTATCGAATAAAAAAGTAATGTGGCAGATTCTATTTGATCTACGGATGTCATCCGTTGTCCGCACAGAATAATTTTTCTGTAAAATGGGTCTAGATCAGATTAATTGAATTCGGGTTAGACCCATCTCAATAACCCATTTTGACACCCAAAATTAGGGGTGTCAATTCGGGTCAACGGGTCAGGTTCGGGTCGAACCCGAAACTGACCCGGCACTGTTCGGGTCAACCCGAACCCGACCCGTTTTTAAAAACGGGTCAGGTTTCCGGACCCGAACCCGACCCGAATCGGGTCCGGGTCAACCCGACCCGACACGAATGACACCGAATCGACCCAAAATTGCTAGTTTTCGGGTAAAAAATCGGGTCAATCTTCGTTTTTCGGGTCAAAATCGGGTCAAAAACGGGTCAAACTCGGATTTTCGTGTCAAATATGAGTTTTCGTGTCACTTTCGGGTCACTTTCGTGTTTCCGTGTCAACCCGAACCCGACCCGATTTTTAAAACGGGTTGATTTCTTCAACCCGAACCCGACCCGTTTCGGGTTTGGGTTGACCCGAACCCGGATTTTTTCGGGTCGGGTTTCGTGTCGTGTCAAAAATTGACACCCCTACCCAAAATGATAAACATTATGGAAGATAAAATAGTAAAATATAAAAAAGAAATCTTTAAAAATACAAAAATTTAATTTTTTACTATTTAATTAATTTAACTTTTTTTCTTTTTTTACTATCTAATTTAACTTTTTTTTAATCTTTTATACTGAATAAGTACATCAAAAACTATTAGATGTTTTGATATATTTTTACATAATAATTTAAATTTCTTGAATATTAAATGTCTAAACATAAATTCAATCTAGAAGAGCTGACGAGATAAGCTAATTAAAAAATTAATTTAATTCTGATTAATTATATATTGTCATAAGCTTTGTACTTTGCATGCATTTATAAATTTGAAGATCACCACTCTTTATTAGGAGAAATTATTAAGTGCAGTGGGGTCGTCATATACTATCTAAAGGTAAATCAGGATGTGTCGCATCATTATTTGTTGTATACCAATGCTGTGTACAGGAGCAGAACCACGTGGCGCGTCTGGATTGGTGTCCGGACGAATTCTAATTTGTCTCTGCAGTTTAATTGAAGATGGTACGACCCCTAATTGTGTACACTTATGTATAGAAGTGACGTATTCTAATTTGTCTCTGCAGTTTAATGATCGCACATAATTTCTTTTTTATTAGAGAATAATTTGTTTTTGGCCATAAAATGGTTGAAAAGTATTTTGAATAAATGTTTGGGGTCAGAGAGATAGACGAAGTTTTATTTGGTTCGGTCGACCGAATGAGAGAAACATTCGGTAGCAGACAAAAATTCCGCGATACCGAGGTGTATCAAGTTACCGAATGTTTCTCTCATTCGATCGGAGGACGTAATAATGATTCGAGATAGACACACCCAATCTATTTATTGTATTTAATGATCGCTCGTGACCTGCGTAGGAACCGCCAACAAAGTTGCACTATTTACTGTATGATATTTATGGGCCTCCGCCTGTTATCAATAAGTGAACCAAACCACAGATCAAAGATACAATAACTCGCCGCACGTCTCCTTCACGAGATTAAAAAATAAAAATAAAATAATTTTTTTTTGTTTTAAAAAATTAAAAATTAAATTAAGACAAGATGTATCTTGCTCGACATAGATATATATATTTTGATATAAATAAAATAAATAATAATTTAGAGAGAGAGAGAGAGAGAGAGAGAGAGAGAGAGGCTGAGTGGAGAGATTCTTATTAATATTGCTCTTTGAGTGGTTGGATAACCTTTGTTTTTTATCATAAAAAAATTATCTTGACCGGGCACGAATCTCGATGCAAAATTAAGTTGGAAACTTTCGAAATAAAAATTGGGATCATACAAACTCCGATTTCAGCAAACATACATTCAAACTGAACGTCTAGAAAATACAAACCCAACGACACCAAATTCGACTCAATCTGAGCTCAAATGAGTCCAAATCAAGGACCCGAAGCATTGTTGGAAGGTTCGAATCACAATTTGGATTACCAAACGGTTTCCAAACATAACGTGCTTATAGCTGAATCGAGTAGCTCGATGAGAAAAATCCAACGAGCATAAGATCGCCAAATTTTGACATCATTAACACCTTCAAATGTCTGACGAGCGGTCCACGATCAAGGGATTCAATATCCGCCGTCGATCCAACCACTTCTCATTTACCCTTAATCTCTCACATATTTACGAGTCATGTCATTCCAAAAATCTATAAATAGACCCCTCATTCCTCTTAAAGGGGGGATCCGAGCAAGAAGAGAAGGAAGAAAAACAAGAAGCTCCTCCTTGGCTACCGCCGGACCACCACCTCATGTCGTTGCTCCGCCGGGCCACCACTGGAGGCCCTCACCACCGCCGGACCACCACTTGAGGCCCTCACCTCCGTCGGATAACCTCCTGACGTCACTGCTCAGCCGGACCACCACTTGAGGCCCTGTGCTCCACTAGGCCACCACCTGATGCCCGAACTTCCACCAGACCACCACCTGAGGCCCAGACTTCTCCTGAACAACCACCTCACACCCGGAGTTCTGCTGGACCACCACCTGAGTCCCAAAATTCTACCGGGCCACCACTTAATGCCCGGGCTTCTACCGAACGACCACCTGATGCCCGGAGTTCTACTGGACCACCACCTGAGTCACAAAATTCTATCGGGCCACCACTTAAGGCCCGGACTTCCGCCAGACCACCACTTGAGGCCCTGTGCTCCATCAGGACACTACATGAGGCCTGGACTTTCATCGGACCACCACTTGAGTCCCCGAGCTCCACCAGGACACCACATGACTCCCAAAGTTCTACCGGACTACTACTTGAGTCTCAAACTTCTTCCAAACCGCCACTTAAGGCCCAAAATTCTACCGGACCACAACCTGAGACTCAGACTTCTGCCGGGCCACCACTTGATGTCGAGAGTTATCCCGGAGTACCGCCCTTCTACTACGGTCTTTCAGACCCATGTTGCATGCTGACTATGGTCCTTTCGACCTCCATCACCTGACAACGGTCTTTCTGACCTCGGTCTCCTGCTTACTACGATCATTTGGACCCCTGTCTCCTTCCGATTATGGTCCTTCCGGCCTCCATCACCAGACAACGGTCATTCTAACCCCGGTCTCCTATCAACTATGATCTTTCAAACCCCAATCTCATGCTAACAAACATGTCTATGATTATAACTCTCATCATGTAATATGCTCTATATGACATACATTTGTAACACCAAGCCAAGTCCCTGTTGACCTTGATTTTTGCCATACTCTTGGTCAAAGGATTTGACTTGGTCAATTTGACAAAACCAAGACCCAAGACCTCTCCCACTCAAATCCTAGGGTCAAACTGAGTCGGCTGAGCCCAAACCCCGGTCGTGGGTCAACCTAGTTGACCAGGTCAACCTGGTTGACCCATTAGACCCTTTTGAGCCTAAATTCAATTCAAAGCATATTCAAATCTCTTCATGGCTCAATACCCCACTCCCATGAACCTAATTGACTAGGTTGACCAAGTCAACACTTGACTTGGTCAACCCAAGTCATAATGGGTCAAATATGACCCATTAAGGCCCATTAAGAGCCATTAATTGCATTTAACTCCTTTTGATTTCAAATCAAAACCACGACCTAAATAGCTTGGTTTCCCTCCTAATTGCTTGGAGATCAAATCCTAGCCATCCATCTTAGGTATAGGGTGTTTAAATAGTGAAAATTAGGTTATTTTCGGGACTTTTTTGCTCTTACTTCTAGCCCAAGCCTTCAAACCCTCCGAGATTTCGTGCGAGAAATACCGAGTTTTTCTCGGTATTGGTCTTCACAGAGCGATATTTATTCATTATTGTCAAACAATACCTAGCAATACCTAGCAACACCGAGCAATACATAGCAATACCGAGCAATACCTAGCAATATCGAGCAATACGCGAACATAGCAATCCCGGGTCAAGTCGTCGAGCCGCGCGGTATTGAGTAAGATCACGTGGCAACATGTTATTGGCGTCCGAACGTAGAGCTACATCAGGTCACCTGACCTAATAATTGTTCCATCTACAAACGAGGGAGAGCAAGCATAAGAATCAAGGCTTACTATTTTGAGCCATCTGCTTTCTAACACAAGGCTTACCATTTGAGTTGTTATCTACTTTTTAAAAATAAAAGAACCTTATAACTCTCTCTCTCTCTCTCTCTCTCCATGGGTGTGCTTTTCTTAGGCAATATTAAGGCTAAATTTTAAATTTTGCTTGTCACACGCATTCAAATTTAGGTTTTATTTGAGAAATTTTTTTTTTTTACTTTCTAGTAAAAGAATTTTTGTACTAAAAATATACATTAAAAAATTTTTCCCAAACGAAAGGCATAGCCTTATATGCCAAACATTTTGCTCTCATCTTCCTCAATACCCAACTTCACCA
This sequence comes from Dendrobium huoshanense, assembly GCA_016618105.1. Taxonomy (NCBI): domain Eukaryota; kingdom Viridiplantae; phylum Streptophyta; class Magnoliopsida; order Asparagales; family Orchidaceae; genus Dendrobium; species Dendrobium huoshanense. The sequence continues at coordinate 33,017,468 of CM028350.1, read as the reverse complement.
AAATGATAATTATTTGTATCCATATGTTGATTAAGCTTTTGTTTGGGACGTCTTTTTTATTGTTGTTTAAAGCGGTTTTCTAGTATAAATTTTTTAATTTTTGTAATAAAAAACTACTTTAAGAAGCAAAAAAATTCTGCCCCAAATGAAAGCCTAAATGGGGAACTGACTTGCAGTATATCAACTTCGGATGAACTTCTCGACAAAAACGAAAAGGCATCACCATTATTTTTTTATTCAATTTTTTATTATTTAGCTGATATGAATTTTAATTTCTCTAAACTTTTTTTTTTAGCGGGGATATCGACCCGCTGTCACTCAAAAGGGAGTATTTGGCGGCGTAACTAATCCCTCAGCGGAAACTAACAAGACCACCACCGGCATCGAACCCTCATTTGCTTTGCCCCACTGAAGAGACTATGCCGTAGTAGAGGGGATTCTAACTCGAGATGAGGGTTCTCAACTATGCTCGCCCACCAACCACCCTAAGCGGGTGATTTCTCTACACTTACAATGGTATATCATATCAATGTTTTTCCTTGCTTCAATGAGCCATGAAATTAGAGCCAGACCGGCCATGTCCTTCTCAAACCTCTGTATCTTCAACCAAAGTTTTTTCTTCATCAGATAACTTCAACTCATATAGCATATTGGTACACCCATAAATCTGGCTGAGGAAAATAGACGCCTCCTTTTCAACAGCCCTAAATGTATATTCTTTAATTAACATGTTTCAATTTTGGTGTTTAAAAAAAAAGAAAAAAAAAATCAATTTTGATGTTGATGTTGTTTTGTCAATATGTTCAATTTGACTATAAATTTCGATTTTTTTTAAAATATTTGAATCAGAATATGCATTGAGATTTATGTTGAATTGAGTGAATTTTTTTAATGCATATCAATTACCCCCTATTTTTGAACGCCGGGATTTATGCCATATATATATATATATATATATATATATATATATATATATATATATATATATATATATATATATATATATATATATATATATATTGTTGCGTCCTGGAATATTCGCGGCGGTAGAGAAATATAAAGTTTAACGTCTTAGCATTGTACGAAGATCCAGCACACAAGCAGATAAGTGAGAGGGTATAGCATTCATAAGAGACACCAAGATTTTTACGTGGAAAACCCCTAAAAAGGGGGGAAAAACCACGGGGCCTGGCCCAGTTTGAATGAATCCACTAGTATTTGTAGTCGATTACAAATGAGGCCCTTCCTTAGGAGAAGGCCTTGGATTGATGTAGCAAATGTACATCATATAGATTGTATTACATGGTAGGAGTTACATATACAGGTTTGTTTGGCCTGAAGGATCGTAGTCGGCAGGAGATCGTAGTCGGTAGAAGACCGGGGTCAGAAAGACTATTGTCTGTTGATGGAGGTCGGAAGGACCATAGTAGGCGACGAAGGCCTGAAGGACTGTAGTCGATAGAAAGCTGGGGTCTGAAAGACCGTTGTCTGGTGATGTAGGTCGGACGGACCGTAGTAGGCGATAGAGGTCAGAAGGACCGTAGGCGGTAGGAGACAAGGAGTCAGGTGTTAGTCCCAGTATCACATGGAAGATCGGATGTTGATGGTCCGGCCTTGAGTACGATGTCGGGTCTTAAGCAGGACGTCAGGTCTTCAGCAGGACGTCGGGTCTTCAGCAGGACGTCGGGACTGAACGTCGGACCTTAAGGCAGTGGTGCAATGAAAATCCGGCGGTGGTCCGGCGAGGTTCCTGCAGCGGTCCGGCGGAGGTCCGACGGTGCTTCTGTGGTGGTCCGGCGGAGGTCTGGCGGTGCTTCTGCGGTGGTCCGGCGGTGGTCCGGCGGCCGTCGAGGAGGAGCTTCCTCCTTCTCTTCCTCCTTCTCTTCTTGCTTCGGCCTCCCCTCTTATGAGAAATGAGGGCTCTATTTATAGATTTTCTGGAGTGGCATGGCCCGTAAATACGCGTGAGATCAGGGGCGAATAGGGAGTGGTTGAATGGACGGTCGATATTGAATCCTACGATCGTGCACCGTTCATTGGTCATTTGAATGCCTTAGTGATGTCGGGATTCAGTGATCTTGGGTTCGTTGGATTCGTCTCGTCGAGCCCTTCGATTCGAGTATAAGGTTGTCAAAATCGGAGACCGTTTGGTAACTCAAATTGCAGTTTGAACCTTCCAACAGCGCTTTGAGCCCTTGATTCAGACTCATTTGGGCTCGAATTGGGTTGATCTTGGTGTCGTTGGGTTCGTATTTCCGAGACGCTCAATTCGACTATAAGCTTGCTGAAATCAAAGTTCGGGTGCTCTCTGAATTAATTTTTGAAGTTTTCAAATAGCTTTTGCCTCGAGATTCGTGCCTGATCAAGCTAATTTTTGGAGTGCGTATCAGTTGCCCCCCTATTTTCGGACGTCGAAGTTTCAGGAGTCCGAAAATATATGCTTTGACAATTTGCATTGGCCGAAACACAAAAAATTGCGTTTTTAAAACTAAGCTATTGCTCAAACTTGATTGTAGAGGCCTCGTTGAGTCCCGAAAGTGTCAAAATTGAGTTCGGAACGTCGAAAAACGTATCCGGGGACTCCAAAAATGTCGAATTTGGTCCGTCCGGGCCAAAAAATGGAGCCCGAGAATGTTTGACGGCCGAGCCGGCCGGCCGGCCGCCGGCTGCCGGCGGCGCCGCCGCCGGCGACAGCCCGCTGACGCGCGGGCTGAAGGGGCGCGCGTGAGGCGCCCCTTGGAGAGGCGGTTGTAAGTTTTTTTTTTTATTTTTTTTTTCTGAACCGCCATAATGCAAACTTTTTTTTTTTTAAATAGAGTGGGCCCCACATGAATTTAAAAAATTCGAAAAATTCCCAAAAAATTCCTAAAATTTACAAAAAAAATTCGGAAAATTAAGAAAAATTTGAAAAAAAATGAAATTTCTAGAGAACTCTAGAAACTTCCCCCCTTCTCCCCAAAAAAGTATAAATAGGCCCCTTACGCCTTTAGAAAAATTGCTCCTCTTCTCTCTTCTCTTTTCTTCTCCCTCTGTCCTTACTATTGAGGTCTTCCCTTGATTTTTCGAGGCCCCTCTCTTGGCAAGGAAGTCCGGAGATTTCCCCTTCTTCTCTTCTCCCTCTGTCCTTACTATTGAGGCCTTCCCTCGGTTTTCCGAGGCCCCTCACTTGGCAAGGAAGTCCTTCTTCTCTTCTCCCTCTGTCCTTACTATTGAGGCATTCCCTCGGTTTTCCGAGGCCCCTCTCTTGGCAAGGAAGTCCGGAGATTCCCCATCTCCCTCTTTTCTTTGAGAGATCTTGTGGAGTTCCGATGTTTGGTGGTTGACGATGGAGGCCGGATAGATCGTTGTAAGGAGGGAGGTTGAAATGACGGGCATTCTTCCAACATCGGGGAGAAGTATGATGACAGGCAGGAATTCAACATCGGGTAGTCATACAGCGTCGGGCAGAAGACCGACAAAAGTCTATTATTTGGTAGAAGTTCGACATCTGGTAGAAGTATGAAGTCGGGTAAAGGTGCAGCGCCAGGTACAAGACCAACGAAAGTCTGTCGATGGGCAAAAGTCTGACGACGGTTAGTAGTCTGACGGCATGCAGAAGCCCGTAGTCGAGTAGAAGTACGGCCTTGGGCAGAAGACCGATGAATGTTCGTCGACGAGCAGAATTCCGACGACGAGTAGAAGTCCGCTGACGAGCAAAAGTTCGACGACAAGGAGAAGTCCGACGTCGTGTAGAAGTACGGTCTCGGGCAGAAGAACGATGAAAGTTCGTCGAAGGGCAGAAGTCCGACGACGAGTAGAAGTCCGCTAACGAGCAGAAGTCTGACGTCGAGTAGAAGTCTGCTAACGAGCAGAAGTCCGACGTCGAGTAGAAGTCCGCTGATGAGCAGAAGTCCGACGTCGGGTAGAAGTTCGCTAACGAGCAGAAGTCCGACGTTGGGTAGAAGTCTGCTAACGAGCAGAAGTCCGACGTCGAGTAGAAATCCGCTGATGAGCAGAAGTCCGACGTCGGGTAGAAGTTCGCTAACGAGCAGAAGTTCGACGTTGGGTAGAAGTACGGCCTCGGGCAGAAGACCGATGAAAGTTCATCGAAGGGCAGAAGTCTGACGACGAGTAGAAGTCCGCTAACGAGCAGAAGTCTGACGTCGAGTAGAAGTCTGCTAACGAGCAGAAGTCCGATGTCGAGTAGAAGTCCGCTGATGAGCAGAAGTTTGACGACAAGGAGAAGTCCGACGCCGTGTAGAAGTACGGCCTCAGGCAGAAGACCGATGAATGTTTGTCGACGAGCAGAAGTCCGACGTCGAGTAGAAGTCCGCTAAACGGCAGAAGTCCGACGTCGAGTAGAAGTCCGCTAACGAGCAGAAGTCCGACGTCGAGTAGAAGTCCGCTGACGAGCAGAAGTCCGACGTCGGGTAGAAGTCTGCTAACGAGCAGAAGTCCGACATCGAATAGAACTACTATCGGGTAGAAGACCGACGGAAGTCTATCGACAGATAGAAATCTGACAAAGGGTATTAGTCCGACGATTGGAAGAATTCCGGCGTCGGGTATTAGTCCGTCGAAGGTCCTGCAAGGCAAAAGTTCAGCGACAAGAGGAAATTCAAAATCAAGTAGAATTTTAACATTGTGGAGAAGTCAGATGGAAGTCCATTGACGACATTCTGACGACGTTAACCAAGGATGTAAGACCTATCCGAGGTTGTATGTCAGAGCCTTTGCTCGATGACGTCAACCTGTATGGAAGATGTCGAGAGAATCCACCAAGGATGTAGGACCTTTCCGAGGTTGTATGTCGAAGCCTTTGCTCGAAAACGTTAACCTGTGTGGAAGAGGTCAGGAGAATCCACCAAAGATGTAGGACCTTTTCGAGGTTGTATGTCGGAGCCTTTGCTCGACGGCGTTAACATATGTGGAAGAGGCCGAGAGAATCCACCAAGGATGTGAGACCTTTCTGAGGTTGTATGTCGGAGCCTTTGCTCGATGACGTTAACCTGTGTGGAAGAGGCCGAGAGAATCCACCAAGGATGTAAGACCTTTCCGAGGTTGCATGTCGGAGCCTTTGCTCGATGACGTTAACCTGTGTGGAAGAGGCCGAGAGAATCCACTAAGAATGTGAGACCTTTCCGAGGTTGTATGTCGGAGCTTTTGCTCGACGGCATTAACCTGTGTGGAAGAGGTCGAGAGAATCCACCAAGGATGTAGGACCTTTCCGAGGTTGTATGTCGGAGCCTTTGCTCGACGACGTTAACCTGTGTGGAAGAGGCCGGGAGAATCCACCAAGGATGTAGGACCTTTCCGAGGTTGTATGTCGGAGCCTTTGCTCGACGACGTTAACCTATGTGGAAGAGGTCGGGATAATCCACCAAGGATATGAGACCTTTCCGAGGTTGTATGTCGGAGCCTTTGCTCGACGACGTTAACCTGTGTGGAATAGGTCGAGAGAATCCACCAAGGATGTAGGACCTTTCCGAGGTTGTATGTCGGAGCCCTGCTCGACGACGTTAACCTATGTGGAAGAGGTCGGGAGAATCCACCAAGGATGTAAGACCTTTCCGAGGTTGTATGCCGGAGCCCTGCTCGACGACGTTAACCTGTGTGGAAGAGGTCGGGAGAATTCACCAAGGATGTAGGACATTTCCGAGGTTGTATGTGTAATGCCCCGAGATCTAACTTGGAAAGAATGTCGATCAATAGCCAAACAATTTACCAGAGTTATCTATAAACCATCATTAAGCAATCTATCAAACATCTATAAAATTTAAAACATCAATATTCAAGTCGATTCATATCTCAAAACATCATGTACAATACTCAGGAACTACACTATCAATACAAGAAGAGAAATCTATCCTGTCCTGAGTACAAAAGAATCATCTATCGATCAAAAGAACTAAAACCTGTTGATCTGAATCAACTCCTATCTCCTGCTCCCGATCCCTGACCTGAAAATATCAATACAACATATAATGAGCTTTACAAAGCCCAGCAGGTCACCTAATACCTATAACTGAAATCAAAGCACGGCAATGCTATCAATATGCATGTCAATCTATTCAATCCGAATCAGTCAATGGTCAATGAGTCTATGCAGCGGAAATCAATAGTCAATAAAACCAGTCAATGCAGCGGCAGACAATTCGGTAAATCAATTCAATAAATCAACGTCGTCAATCAAATCGATACGATCAAATCAATAGAATCAGTAGAGAAAAGCGATACGACGGAAATACAATGAATCTATAGGCAGAAATCAATAATTCTATAAGCAGTAGTACGATGTCCATGCTATCAATGCAGTATCTATATTCATCCACCTCTATATCAATACTCAATGTCGATGCACAGAAATCAATCAATGAAATCAATGCAATCGTACGATCTAGTAAATCCAATCAAAGTCGATAAAGCAGGAATCTATAAAACAATGAATCTATAAAGCAATACAGTAAACATGCAATTCAATACTATATACTGAACAAGTACAATCTACTGGTCATGTTGCTGTTGTAGAATCCATATTGCTGTTGTAGATAATACATTGGTTCAATCAATAAGAGTCGTCACTCTTTTCGCCCGTCGGCATATCAATAAACTCCTTATAGCTCCCAATCGTTATATCAATGATCAATGGTTTAAAGGAAAGCCCGTCGGCCCACCATCCTGTACAGGTATCAATCAATCTTCTACCAATGTTCAACCAGGTTCCACTTGCGATCAGTATCAATAGTCAATTCAATCAATAAACAATTCAATAGTCAATATTAAAGCAATCGTATCAATAATCAATGCAATATCAGTTCAATCTATCAATCTCATACAATTCAGGAATCGTACGAAAATCGGGCAGCGTAACGGTAGTCGGTCAAAATTACACAAAAATCCTGCAAAAAGACACAATAACCAAATTCTTCCAAATTACAGTAGAATATCTATAACATCAATACAAGACTATTGATCTATAGAATTCAAATCAAATCAGGTCCCGATTATTTTCTATTCGATTAAAATCACGTAGAATCAATTCCGACCGGTAAAATCTTCGTAGAATACAGTCAAATCGTGTACAATAATCATATCTATAACATATCAGAAGTTGTGCGGTGGAAGTTGTGTCAAATCGAAGTCATGTCGAAAAGTCGACTACGAAAACACAAAACAAATCCCAACTCGGTCAAAACACAACATCTTTGAAAACAGAAACAGGGTTCGGAGTCCTTACCACGAGATCTTCACTTTCTCCAACAGCAGCGTCGGACGAAAAGCGCTCCGCGGTCTCCGAAAACCAGCTTTTCTCTTTTTCCTTTTCTCTTTCTCTCTCCTCAGATATTTCTGATTTTATAAAATGATTTCTCTCTCCTCAAAACGAGCTGATTTTCCTTATATCATACTCAGATCGGCCTGGCCGATTGCCCGATCGTCCCGGGACGATCAGACCAATTTCTGATCGTCCTGGACCATTCTCAGGGCGATGATCAGGACGGTATTATGAACAGTGCCGATCGTCCCGGACGATCTCAATATCGTCCTGGACGATCCTGTCCAGAAATCATTCCAGAACACTCCAGAAATCAGCTGTTTTCCATGCACTGATCGGCCTGGACGATCCAAACTTCGTCCTGGCCGATTCTGGGAGGAAAATCTAAATCAGAGAGGAACAGTAAGGGAACGAGATATTACAATCTCCCCACCTTAGAAAAATGTCGTCCCGACATTTCCCTACAGGTACGAAGCAAAAATAGACAATGCAAAACGATTCGATCAAAATCCATACAAAACACACAATGCAATCAATCAAATGTCAATATGCAATGTTCATATGTCAATATCAATCGGTTAGTCAAATCAATCTTACCAGTAGAACCTTCTGGTCGTTGCTGATCCTGATGCTGTAAACTCTGTAGACTGTAAATGCGTGGCACCACTGGAGGTCGTGGCGCAACTGTCTCCCTCTGATCTCTGACAGTCCTATCATCCATCCGGTTCCCTGATCTCTCACTGTAGGCCCTCGAGCCAACAGTCCTCTGCTGTCCTGTACCCGTGCCAGAACCAGTCCTTCCACCCAGTCCTTTCTGAGGACAATCTGCTGCTCTGTGTCCTTGCTGTCCACAGTGAAAACACTGACCCGTCAATAGGTAGCACTGACCTGCATGTCGTCTACCACAGTGGATGCACGTGCCAGAACTACCAGATGATACTATCGATGCTGATCGTGACGCAGATCCCGATGCAGATCCCTTCGAACCCTCATACCTGCTTCTCTTCTCTCTATCTCTGTCTCTACCAGAATCATCTCGTCGTACGTCATCTCTCCTCCTCCTGGTATCATCGTACCTCGATATCGGTGTCGCCAGCTCAATCTCTATCAATCGGGCCCTCTCCACTAGCTCAGAAAACTCATGGATTCAGAAAGGTACTAGTGGATGCCTCAGCTCTCTGTTCAATCCGTGCAGAAATCTGTAACACTTGTCTTCAGGAGTAGGAATCAAGTGAGCAGCGTACCTCGCAAGTGCAGTAAACTCGGCCTCATACTGCATCACTGACTTGCGGCCTTGCTCCAATCTCATGAAAGCTTCATACATCTGTCGCTGAGCTGACGGTGGTACAAACCACATCCTGAATACTGCAGTGAACTCATCCCAGGTGATCTCAGCATTGGTCTTCCCCTGGAATTTCTCTCTCTGCTGTCCAATCCACCATCTCTCTGCCTCACTCTCCAACATGAATACTGCCAATGGTACTTTTCTATTCCCCGGACACTGCATGCTGTCAAAAATCTTTTCCACCCTCATGATCCAATCCTCAGCAGCCTGTGGTCCTACAGCCCCTTTGAACAATGGAGGGTTCAGCTTGTGGAACATCTGCAAGTGTCTATCAACTTCTTCCTCTTTGCTCCCACTCATCTTGCTCTGGGCATCTCCCATAACATGTGCAATTGCAGTAGCCAACTGCATCATACTCTCTGAAGGCACTGGAGCTGCGCTGTGTTGCTCATTCGGTACACTAGATTCTGCTGGAGGATCCATATCTTTTTACCTGCACAATTCAAAATAAATGATACACACATGCAACGATGTATGCCAATGAAGCTCTTAAAACTACCCAATCTACCCAATCTCTCAATCCAAACCTACAACTCTGGTAACAATCCATTCTTCCAATAACACTGCTCTGATACCAACTTGTAATGCCCCGAGATCTAACTTGGAAAGAATGTCGATCAATAGCCAAACAATTTACCAGAGTTATCTATAAACCATCATTAAGCAATCTATCAAACATCTATAAAATTTAAAACATCAATATTCAAGTCGATTCATATCTCAAAACATCATGTACAATACTCAGGAACTACACTATCAATACAAGAAGAGAAATCTATCCTGTCCTGAGTACAAAAGAATCATCTATCGATCAAAAGAACTAAAACCTGTTGATCTGAATCAACTCCTATCTCCTGCTCCCGATCCCTGACCTGAAAATATCAATACAACATATAATGAGCTTTACAAAGCCCAGCAGGTCACCTAATACCTATAACTGAAATCAAAGCACGGCAATGCTATCAATATGCATGTCAATCTATTCAATCCGAATCAGTCAATGGTCAATGAGTCTATGCAGCGGAAATCAATAGTCAATAAAACCAGTCAATGCAGCGGCAGACAATTCGGTAAATCAATTCAATAAATCAACGTCGTCAATCAAATCGATACGATCAAATCAATAGAATCAGTAGAGAAAAGCGATACGACGGAAATACAATGAATCTATAGGCAGAAATCAATAATTCTATAAGCAGTAGTACGATGTCCATGCTATCAATGCAGTATCTATATTCATCCACCTCTATATCAATACTCAATGTCGATGCACAGAAATCAATCAATGAAATCAATGCAATCGTACGATCTAGTAAATCCAATCAAAGTCGATAAAGCAGGAATCTATAAAACAATGAATCTATAAAGCAATACAGTAAACATGCAATTCAATACTATATACTGAACAAGTACAATCTACTGGTCATGTTGCTGTTGTAGAATCCATATTGCTGTTGTAGATAATACATTGGTTCAATCAATAAGAGTCGTCACTTTTTTCGCCCGTCGGCATATCAATAAACTCCTTATAGCTCCCAATCGTTATATCAATGATCAATGGTTTAAAGGAAAGCCCGTCGGCCCACCATCCTGTACAGGTATCAATCAATCTTCTACCAATGTTCAACCAGGTTCCACTTGCGATCAGTATCAATAGTCAATTCAATCAATAAACAATTCAATAGTCAATATTAAAGCAATCGTATCAATAATCAATGCAATATCAGTTCAATCTATCAATCTCATACAATTCAGGAATCGTACGAAAATCGGGCAGCGTAACGGTAGTCGGTCAAAATTACACAAAAATCCTGCAAAAAGACACAATAACCAAATTCTTCCAAATTACAGTAGAATATCTATAACATCAATACAAGACTATTGATCTATAGAATTCAAATCAAATCAGGTCCCGATTATTTTCTATTCGATTAAAATCACGTAGAATCAATTCCGACCGGTAAAATCTTCGTAGAATACAGTCAAATCGTGTACAATAATCATATCTATAACATATCAGAAGTTGTGCGGTGGAAGTTGTGTCAAATCGAAGTCATGTCGAAAAGTCGACTACGAAAACACAAAACAAATTCCAACTCGGTCAAAACACAACATCTTTGAAAACAGAAACAGGGTTCGGAGTCCTTACCACGAGATCTTCACTTTCTCCAACAGCAGCGTCGGACGAAAAGCGCTCCGCGGTCTCCGAAAACCAGCTTTTCTCTTTTTTCTTTTCTCTTTCTCTCTCCTCAGATATTTCTGATTTTATAAAATGATTTCTCTCTCCTCAAAACGAGCTGATTTTCCTTATATCATACTCAGATCGGCCTGGCCGATCGCCCGATCGTCCCGGGACGATCAGACCAATTTCTGATCGTCCTGGACCATTCCCAGGGCGATGATCAGGACGGTATTGTGAACAGTGCCGATCGTCCCGGACGATCTCAATATCGTCCTGGACGATCCTGTCCAGAAATCATTCCAGAACACTCCAGAAATCAGCTGTTTTCCATGCACTGATCGGCCTGGACGATCCAAACTTCGTCTTGGCCGATTCTGGGAGGAAAATCCAAATCAGAGAGGAACAGTAAGGGAACGAGATATTACAGTATGTCGGAGCCTTTTCTCGACAACGTTAACCTGTGTGGAAGAGGTCGGGAGAATCCACCAAGAATGTATGACCTTTCCGAGGTTGTATGTCAGAGCCTTTGCTCGACGACGTTAACCTGTGTGGAAGAGGTCGAATCGGATCCCCGTAGGATCGATTTTTTCTTGATTGGGAGGGGGAAAACGCCGCGTGTATCCTGAATCAAAGGTGAAGAATGGTCTATCTTTAGACCGTTACTGTCTTTTCAAGTCAAGATTAAGACATTGCCAAGGAGTAGAAGTCCATCAAGAGACTGTATAAAGCATATAACGGATTGGAAGTATCCTTGCATTTTTAATGAATTTCCTTGAAATATCATCTTGATGTTGGAAGTATTGGAGGGATCTTCTTGACTAAAATTGTAGTCAAGGTTGCCCCCCCAGTCCGGATTTGAGTCCAATAACATGGATGCATCAATAACAGTTGAATAACCTTTTGAGGTTGGAGCAAAAATTGCCCCCCAATCGGGAATCACTTTCCCACAGACGGCGCCAAACTGTTGCGTTCTGAAATATTCGCGACGGTAGAGAAATATAAAGTTTAACGTCTTAGCATTGTACGAAGATCCAGCACACAAGCAGATAAGTGAGAGGGTATAGCATTCATAAGAGACACCAAGATTTTTACGTTGAAAATCCCTAAAAAGGGGGGAAAAACCACGGGGCCTGGCCCAATTTGAATGAATCCACTAGTATTTGTAGTCGATTACAAATGAGGCCCTTCCTTAGGAGAAGGCCTTGGATTGATGTAGCAAATGTACATCATATAGATTGTATTACATGGTAGGAGTTACATATACAGGTTTGTTTGGCCTGAAGGATCGTAGTCGGCAGGAGATCGTAGTCGGTAGAAAACCGGGGTCAGAAAGACTGTTGTCTGTTGATGGAGGTCGGAAGGACCATAGTAGGCGACGAAGGCCTGAAGGATTGTAGTCGATAGAAAGCTGGGGTCTGAAAGACCGTTGTCTGGTGATGTAGGTCGGACGGACCGTAGTAGGCGATAGAGGTCAGAAGGACCGTAGGCGGTAGGAGACAAGGAGTCAGGTGTTAGTCCCAGTATCACTTGGAAGATCGGATGTTGATGGTCCGGCCTTGAGTACGACGTCGGGTCTTAAGCAGGACGTCAGGTCTTCAGCAGGACGTCGGGTCTTCAGCAGGACGTCGGGACTGAACGTCGGACCTTAAGGCAGTGGTGCAATGAAAATCCGGCGGTGGTCCGGCGAGGTTCCTGCAGCGGTCCGACGGAGGTCTTGTGATATATCGTTCCCTTACTGTTCCTCTCTGATTTGGATTTTCCTCCCAGAATCGGCCAGGACGAAGTTTGGATCGTCCAGGCCGATCAGTGCATGGAAAACAGCTGATTTCTGGAGTGTTATGGAATGATTTCTGGACAGGATCGTCCAGGACGATATTGAGATCGTCCGGGACGATCGGCACTGTTCACAATACTGTCCTGATCATCGCCCTGGGAATGGTCCAGGACGATCAGGATTTGGTCTGATCGTCCCGGGACGATCGGGCGATCGGCCAGGCCGATCTGTGTATGATATAAGGAAATGAGCTCGTTTTGAGGAGAGAGAAAAGATTTTTATAAAATCAGAAATATCTGAGGAGAGAGAAAGAGAAAAGGAAAAAGAGAAAAGCTTGGTTTTGGAGGCCGCGGAGCGCTTTTCGTCCGACGCTGCTGTTGGGAAAAGTGAAGATCTCGTGGTAAGGACTCTGAACCCTGTTTCTGTTTTCAAAGATATTGTGTTTTGACCGAGTTGTGATCTATTTTGTATTTTCGTAGTCGACTTTTTGACATGATTTTGATTTGACACAACTTCCACCGCACAACTTCTAGTATGTTATAGATATGATTATTGTACACGATTTGACTGTATTCTACGAAGATTTTACCGGTCGGAATTGATTCTACGTGATTTTAATCGATTTTAATCGAATAGAAAATAATCGGGACTTGATTTGATTTGGTTTCTATAAGATAATAGTCTTGTATTGATGTTATAGATATTCTACTGTAATTTGGAAGAATTTGGATATTGTATCTTTTTGCAGGATTTTTGTGTAAATTTGACCGACTACCGTTACGCTGCCCGATTTTCGTATGATTTCTGAATTGTATGAAACTGATAGATTGAATCGATATAGATATGATTATTGATATGATTGCTCTAATATTGATTATTGATACTGGAACACGTATAACCTGGTTGAACATTGGTTAGAGATGATACATGTACAGGATGGTGGGCCGACGGGCTTTCCTTTAAATCATAGATCATGGATCATGGATATAACGATGGGAGTCATAAGGAGATTATATGCCGACGGGCAATAGAGTGACGACTCTTTCTTTTCATAGAACCAATGTACGAATATCTACAACAGCAACATGGATTCTACAACAGCAACATAGCCAGTAGATTGCACTTGTTCAGTATATAGTATTGAATTGCATGTTTACTGTATTGATTTACGGATCTATTTCTTTATCGATTTCTGCTTTATTGATTTGATCGGATTTAATGTATCGTGCGGATCTATTGATTTCATCGATTGATTACCGAGCATTGACTACTGAGCATTGATATGGACATAGATAGATATAGATATTGCATTGAGAGCATGGACATCGAATAGATTCATTGTATTGCTGCTTTAGATTTTATAGATTCACTGTTGCTATTGTTCTACACCGTATTGACTGTTTTATAGTTTCCTTGTCTCGTATCGCTTTTCTCATTTGACTTCATTGATTAGATCGTACTGATTTGACCGTATTGATTTGATTGACGGACAATGATTGATTGAATTGATTTATCGAATTGCCTGCCGCTGCATTGACTGGTTTTATCGACTATTGATTTCCGCTGCATAGACTCATTGACCATTGACTGATACGGATTGATAGATTGACATGCATATCGATAGCATCGCCGTGCTTTGATTTCAGTTGTAGGCTTAGGTGACCTGCTGGGCTTTGTAAAGCTCATTATATGTGGTTGATATTTTCAGGTCAGGGATCGGGAGCAGGAGATAGGAGTTGATTCAGATTGACAGGTTTTAGTTCTTTTGATCGATAGATGATTCTTTTGTACTCAGGACAGGATAGATTTCTCTACTTGCATTGATAGTGTAGTTCCTGAGTATTGTACATGTTATTTTGAGATATGAATCGACTGATATATTGATGTTTTAAATTTTATAGATGTCTGATAGATTGCTTACTGATGGTTTTAGATAACTCTGGTAAATTGTTTGGCTATTGATCGACATTCTTTCCAAGTTAGATCTCGGGGCATTACAAGTTGGTATCAGAGCAATGTTATTGGAAGAATGAATTGTTACCAGAGTTGTAGGTTTGGATTGAGAGATTGTGTAGATTGGGTAGCTTTAAGAGCTTCATTGGCATACATCGTTGCATGTGTGTATTATTGTTTTGAATTGTGCAGGTGAAAAGATATGGATCCTCCAGCAGAATCCAGTGTACCGAATGAGCAACACAGCGCAGCTCCAGTACCTTCAGAGAGTATGATGCAGTTGGCTACTGCGATTGCACATGTTATGGGGGATGCCCAGAGCAAGATGAGTGGGAGCAAAGAGGAAGAAGTTGATAGACACTTGCAGATGTTCCACAAGCTGAAGCCTCCGTTGTTCAAAGGGGCTGTAGGACCACAGGCTGCTGAGGATTGGATCATGAGGGTGGAAAAGATTTTTGACAGCATGCAGTGTCCGGGGAATAGAAAAGTACCATTGGCAGTATTCATGTTGGAGAGTGAGGCAGAGAGATGGTGGATTGGACAGCAGAGAGAGAAGTTTCAGGGGAAGACCAATGCTGAGATCACCTGGGATGAGTTCACTGCAGTGTTCAGGATGTGGTTTGTACCACCGTCAGCTCAGCGACAGATGCAGGAAGCTTTCATGAGATTGGAGCAAGGTCGCAAGTCAGTGATGCAGTACGAGGCCGAGTTTACTGCACTTGCGAGGTACGCTGCTCACTTGATTCCTACTACTGAAGAAAAGTGTTACAGATTCCTGCACGGATTGAATAGAGAGCTGAGGCAACCACTAGTACCTTTCCGGATCCACGAGTTTTCTGAGCTAGTGGAGCGAGCCCGACTGATAGAGATTGATTTGGCGACACCAGTATCGAGGTACGATGATACCAGGAGGAGGAGAGATGAGGTACGACGAGATGATTCCAGAGATAGAGAGAAGAGAAGCAGGTATGAGGGTTCGAAAGGATCTGCATCGGGATCTGCATCACGATCAGCATCGATAGTATCGTCTGGTAGTTCTGGCGAGTGCATTCACTGTGGTAAACGACATGCAGGTCTGTGCTACCTATTGACGGGACAGTGTTTTTACTGTGGACAGCAAGGGCACATAGCAGCAGTTTGTCCTCAGAAAAGACAGGGCGGAAGGACTGATTCTGGTACGGGTACAGGACAACAGAGGACTATTGGCTCGAGAGCCTATAGTGAGAGATCAGCAAACAGGATGGATGATAGAGCTGTCAGGGATCAGAGGGAGACAGTTGCGCCACGACCTCCTGCACTTCCTCCAGTGGTGCCACGCATCTACAGTCTACAGAGTTTACAGCATCGTGAGGATCAGCAACGACCAGAAGATTTTACTGGTAAGATTGATTTGACTAACCGATTGATATTGACATATGAACATTGCATATTGACATTTGATTGATTGCATTGTGTGTTCTGTATGGATTTCGACGAGTTTTGATTTGGATTTGGATTTCGATCGAATCGTTTTGCATTGGTTGTTTTGTTCTTCGTACCTGTAGGGAAATGTCGGGACGACATTTTTCTAAGGTGGGGAGATTGTGATATATCGTTCCCTTACTGTTCCTCTCTGATTTGGATTTTCCTCCCAGAATCGGCCAGGACGAAGTTTGGATCGTCCAAGCCGATCAGTGCATGGAAAACAGCTGATTTCTGGAGTGTTCTGGAATGATTTCTGGACAGGATCGTCCAGGACGATATTGAGATCGTCCGGGACGATCGGCACTGTTCACAATACCGTCCTGATCATCGCCCTAGGAATGGTCCATGACGATCAGGATTTGGTCTGATCGTCCCGGGACGATCGGGCGATCGGCCAGGCCGATCTGTGTATGATATAAGGAAATGAGCTCGTTTTGAGGAGAGAGAAAAGATTTTTATAAAATCAGAAATATCTGAGGAGAGAGAAAGAGAAAAGGAAAAAGAGAAAAGCTTGGTTTTGGAGGCCGCAGAGCGCTTTTCGTCCGACGCTGCTGTTGGGAAAAGTGAAGATCTCGTGGTAAGGACTCCGAACCCTGTTTCTGTTTTCAAAGATATTGTGTTTTGACCGAGTTGTGATCTGTTTTGTATTTTAGTAGTCGACTTTTCGACATGATTTTGATTTGACACAACTTCCACCGCACAACTTCTAGTATGTTATAGATATGATTATTGTACACGATTTGACTGTATTCTACGAAGATTTTACCGGTCGGAATTGATTCTACGTGATTTTAATCGAATAGAAAATAATCGGGACTTGATTTGATTTGGTTTCTATAAGATAATAGTCTTGTATTGATGTTATAGATATTCTACTATAATTTGGAAGAATTTGGATATTGTATCTTTTTGCAGGATTTTTGTGTAAATTTGACCGACTACCGTTACGCTGCCTGATTTTCGTATGATTTCTGAATTGTATGAAACTGATAGATTGAATCGATATAGATATGATTATTGATATGATTGCTCTAATATTGATTATTGATACTTGAACACGTATAACCTGGTTGAACATTGGTTGGAGATGATACCTGTACAGGATGGTGGGCCGACGGGCTTTCCTTTAAATCATAGATCATGGATCATGGATATAACGATGGGAGTCATAAGGAGATTATATGTCGACGTGCAATAGAGTGACGACTCTTTCTTTTCATAGAACCAATGTACGAATATCTACAACAGCAACATGGATTCTACAACAGCAACATAGCCAGTAGATTGCACTTGTTCAGTATATAGTATTGAATTGCATGTTTACTGTATTGATTTACGGATCTATTTCTTTATCGATTTCTGCTTTATTGATTTGATCGGATTTAATGTATCGTGCGGATTCTATTGATTTCATCGATTGATTACCGAGCATTGACTACTGAGCATTGATATGGACATAGATAGATATAGATATTGCATTGAGAGCATGGACATCGAATAGATTCATTGTATTGCTGCTTTAGATTTTATAGATTCACTGTTGCTATTGTTCTACACCGTATTGACTGTTTTATAGTTTCCTTGTCTCGTATCGCTTTTCTCATTTGACTTCATTGATTAGATCGTACTGATTTGACCGTATTGATTTGATTGACGGACAATGATTGATTGAATTGATTTATCGAATTGCCTGCCGCTGCATTGACTGGTTTTATCGACTATTGATTTCCGCTGCATAGACTCATTGACCATTGACTGATACGGATTGATAGATTGACATGCATATCGATAGCATCGCCGTGCTTTGATTTCAGTTGTAGGCTTAGGTGACCTGCTGGGCTTTGTAAAGCTCATTATATGTGGTTGATATTTTCAGGTCAGGGATCGGGAGCAGGAGATAGGAGTTGATTCAGATTGACAGGTTTTAGTTCTTTTGATCGATAGATGATTCTTTTGTACTCAGGACAGGATAGATTTCTCTACTTGCATTGATAGTGTAGTTCCTGAGTATTGTACATGTTGTTTTGAGATATGAATCGACTGATATATTGATGTTTTAAATTTTATAGATGTCTGATAGATTGCTTACTGATGGTTTTAGATAACTCTAGTAAATTGTTTGGCTATTGATCGACATTCTTTCCAAGTTAGATCTCGGGGCATTACAGGTCTGGCGGTGCTTCTGCGGTGGTCCGGCGGTGGTCCGGCGGCCGTCGAGGAGGAGCTTCCTCCTTCTCTTCCTCCTTCTCTTCTTGCTTCGGCCTCCCCTCTTATGAGAAATGAGGGCTCTATTTATAGATTTTCTGGAGTGGCATGGCCCGTAAATACGCGTGAGATCAGGGGCGAATAGGGAGTGGTTGAATGGACGGTCGATATTGAATCCTACGATCGTGCACCGTTCATTGGTCATTTGAATGCCTTAGTGATGTCGGAATTCAGTGATCTTGGGTTCGTTGGATTCGTCTCGTCGAGCCCTTCGATTCGAGTATAAGGTTGTCAAAATCGGAGACCGTTTGGTAACTCAAATTGCAGTTTGAACCTTCCAACAGCGCTTTGAGCCCTTGATTCAGACTCATTTGGGCTCGAATTGGGTTGATCTTGGCGTCGTTGGGTTCGTATTTCCGAGACGCTCAGTTCGACTATAAGCTTGCTGAAATCAAAGTTCGGGTGCTCTCTGAATTAATTTTTGAAGTTTTCAAATAGCTTTTGCCTCGAGATTCGTGCCTGATTAAGCTAATTTTTGGAGTGCGTATCATATATATATATATATATATATATATATATATATATATATATATATATATATATATATATATATATATATATATATATATATATATATATATATATATATACATACATTTTTTTAAAGTCTCGCAACATGATATTAGATTTAAAAAAAATATATTAGCCACGGCCGCATTTTGGAACTCTCATGTCTTCCCTGGACACCCGTGTGTGCTCCATCCACTCTTCTGATCTCGAGTCCGGTGCTCACTTATTGTGCACTCCCGCATGAGTTTCCCTCCCACTTGATCTGCTTCGAGGTTCTTGATCCGCTGCTGTGACTCATTAAATCCAACGACACTACATATTGATGTGCCCTATTTCACTCAGAGGCTTCACCTCAAAATATTTTTAAAAAAACTTTAATCATGAAAAGTTAAATCCCATTTCTAGCTCAATTCACGCCCTTGGCCCGACTATAGACTTTGCAGCTTCAATTCTGCTCCCACCCTCAAGTACTTCGCTTTAACCCTTGCTCACGAGCCCGCGTGCTTGTTCCCACACGGTTCACACGTGCCCTGAGAGCCTCCTACAACCAACCCGCTGCCCTGAGCGGCCTGACTAGTGCCTCCTATGTAACCCTACTCATAATCGCAACACCAAACTGCACCTACAACTCCTATCTGCAAGGCACCAGGCCTCTCCACCTCGCTTGCACAGGTTTGACCACGTGTCTCCACTCGCGTTGGTACGCCCCTACCTGCACGTTAAGCCACCTCTCGCAAGCTCGTTGATCTACTCACAATCCCTCCTGCTTAACGGAGACAAAGCCAAGCTCGCGGGACTTCCTCTACGCCCACACCCAACCATGTGTTCACTAAGCTAGCGCAAGAATCGACCTGGCTCAATCCGCGCCTCTAAGTCCTATATCCATGGCTAGTTTTCACTTCGATCTAAGGCCGAGAAAACATAGGTCGTGCAACACACGCCTGTCTCTGCTCATAGGACACTACCTATGTGTCCGTCTCTATGCATGATACATGTGCGACTCGTCTCGACGTACTCCACTTCGCACAGCCTGCTTCTTGCTTCTATTCGCGAATCCAACCTGCAGTAGACCTTCCGTTTGCTTCACGCAAGCAAACCCGCGTGAGAACACTCGTCCGCGACACCAGCAATGACCACCTGCTCTTTTTCTTGATAACATGAACATCTTCCTTGAGATCGCCTCCACCAGGCTTTGATACCACTTGTTAAAAATTCTAGGGGAAGAAGAATGCTCTTCTCAAGATTTTTGGATGAGAGAGAGAGAGAGATGAGGAAGAGAGAGATGAAGAGGAACACATTAATTTCTTATTTTATTATTCATGTGGGCTATTACCGGGGTCTCTCCATACATCACTCTATAAGCATTATATATAGTTTACATAGGTGTAATGTCTGACAAAGTAATACAAGAAAAACTGGACCAAATACTCTAACAAATGTAATTAAAAGGAAATAATTAACGTAACAATTTTACGATTAATCTTTACTAGATTATTTATCATATGATTTATATACATGCCTTTAATGTAACATTTTTTATAAAATTACGCCAATGCCCCCATCTACAGACATGGGGAGAGCAAGCATAAGAACCAAGGCTTACTATTTTGAGCCATCTGCTTTCTAACACAAGGCTTACCATTTGAGTTATCTACTTTCTAACAGTAAAAGAACCATAGAACACACACACTCTCTCTCTCTCTACCCGGGTGTGCTTTTCTTAGGCAATATTAAGACTAAGGATTTGTTTGGGATGGTTTTCTTACTACTTTTTAAAGCAACATTCTAATTAAAAATTTAAAATTTGTGTACTTAAAAGCTGCTTTAAGAAGCAGTAAGCAGGGTCCAGACGGGAAGTTTCTGTCCAGACTATGAGTGTACAGTGGGTATAATTTGTTTTTTTTTATATGCAATTTGATTTTTTATACACAATATGTATAAATATTGTGTACACTCACAGTCTGAACGGGAAATTCCCGTCCAGACTCCACACATAATAATTTGATAATTTCTCCTCTATCTTCAACCAAAGCTTTTCTTCAAAGGATATAACTCATATAGCTTATTGGTACACCCATAAATCTCGCTGAGGATAACAGAAAGCTCCTTTTCAACAGCCCTAAATGTATATTCTCTAATTAGCATGGATCAATTTTTGGCGTCGATGGAGTTGCTTCGTCAATATGTTCAATTTGATTATAAGCCATCTTTGATCATAATTTAGGATTTGCTAAAGCCTGTGAGTCGACTGAAGTGAAGATTGTTGAAAAATATTGCTCTAAAGTCATCAATAAATTGCTCGAAATTGACTTTAAGTGCCATGCTGAGCTTTGGTGGTATCAAAATTAAGTGCAAAATATTAAAAAAATGATATAGGGGACTCAACAAACAATCGAATCAAATTATTCATACCACAAAATAGACCCGGACAAGCATTAATGACCATATTGATTAGCCAGCTGCCACCCACTGGGAGAATTATTACGAGTCTGATCACCGGACCGTTCGGACACCAATCGAGACGTGGCATGTCACCCGAATACATTGGGCCCCGGGTGTATCTGGGTGACGTGGCGTGTCTGAATTGATGTCCGGACGAATCCGGACACCGAACGTAATAATTTTCCCACCCACTGGAGCACCGATGATAACCCTCATGCATAAGGCAACACACTGCCGGAGCACATACAACACCTCATGAGTTATTTATATTTTGTTTACTTTGAAGTTATTTGGATAAATATAAAAGAAATGAGATTTTTTATTTTAGTTTAAAATAGAATAAATGTAAAGTATAAAAGGGTAGTGTTCATTAGCTAACATTGGAGGTGGAGGTGCCCGACGACAGCGTGGTTGCCAGTGATGGTGGTTGTCGGGGGGCGGCCTGCTACAGTGGTGGTCAACAACATCAAGTGATGGCCGACGAGTGGGGTTGAATAGCGATGGCGGGGCGGTGGTGGCTAGCAACGGGCAATCAGGCAGTGGTGGCCAACTACGGGTGGCCAGCAGTGGTGGTGACAGAGGCGGCGGGTGAGGTGATCGTTCCGTCGTCGACAATTGCATTGAATTTTATATATATTTGAAACTAGCCCAAATATGAGGAATTCAAAATACAACAAAAATGAATAATAGGTTGTATTCCAAATACATCAAAATTTTATATTGTATTTCTTTTACTTCAAACCAAACATCAATATTCTCAAAACCCACGCATTTGAAATACGTTACACCCAAGCAACCCCTTAACCCGCATATCATAATTAGGCAGTAAAATACTCACCTCCAAGTGCACATTTAGAAGAAAAAAAAAACCATTTTTTTATTTTTAAAAAAGGTCTATTCTTTTTAAAAAATATAAAATTTTCATAAAATTTTTCTGATTTTTTCTTCCTCTTGAATCTATAAATATCACCTTGGGGCTAAGAGAGAGGCACGGTTCTTGCATGCAGGCTCCAATTTTTCTCCCTTAAAAGGATGAGCAAACAATCCAATGAACCATCGGAGGCAATAAGTCCCTACTTGAAGTCCATGCCCACAATCCCTATGAAAACACTCAATTTTCTTTAAAAAAATGTGTTGATTGTCCTCCTCAGACGGACGAAAAGTTATTACGTCCGGACAAAAAATCGGAAATCCGAACAAATACCGAGCAATACCGAGTGCTTTGTTATTGATCTCTGGACACATTTGGTGTTCGGACACAATAATTACTCCAGACAGACAAGGTTTGAAGGTTGTCTTTCTTTGTAGAGAGTGTAGAGTTTCCTCGTCAAACAGATTAGGTTTAATGGTTGTTGAAGCTTGCAGTCCATATGGCGAGGCATCAATCTTTTCTTTAAAAAGGTGTTGAATGTCCTCAACAGATATATCATATTTAGATGTGATTAAGGCTTTTTTTTTTTTTTTGGGACATTTAGGCCATTTAAGGCAAACTCACACACACAACGCATACACATAGACTCGAACCTTGGACCTCTTAGTTGGAAGCCTAAGCTCTTAACCAATAGGCTAAGGAGAGTTGTGTATGTGATTAAGACTTATGGTCCCCCTATAGCGAAGCTCTAGTCTTTTGCCTTAAAAAGGTGTCGGTAGTCCTCATCGAACAGACCAAATTTAGAGGCAGACAAGACTTACAATCCATATAATGAGGCTCTGATCTTCTTTTTTTAAAAAAGTGTCAAGTGTCATCTTCAAATGAATCATGTTTATAAACAGTTAAAACCAACAATCCAAATGATTAGGCACTGGTGCTCTCTTCAAAAAGGTGTTAACACCGGTGATGTCAAGTATCTGTCACACTCCAAAATCTATATTGGAAGAATTATATTTGTCTTTCATTTTAACCATTTAACTAGAGCTTATTAATGATTAGCGGAAAAAATATATATGATTGCATTTTTGTTTTATCCAGATCCTCATATCATAGGATCATTACCCTTTTTTGAAAACATGTAAAACAATAGAATGAGCACATAACCCAGTAAGTAATTAAAATTTTATAACTGAAATCAATAAAAGATAAAAGAGAACAATATGCTATAAATCATATAAAAATATATATGTATCAATGTATATATTGATTATCATTATCAATTTATTATTTTATAATTCATCACATCTTAATCCATTACATCATCAATCACAATATCAGTATCAATCAATAGTACTAATGCTAGGAACAATATTAGTATCATGATCAATAACATTAAATAGTGTTAATGAAAGTAAACAATTTGAGTGTCAGTCCCAATATTAGTATAGTGTTCATAACAGTGTCAGTATCATCATTGAGTATATCTTAAAGGTATCGTGCCCCGACTCCTCATGACTCCTAATCAATCTCTATCTTCTTATGACACACAATCAGTGAATCACATAGATTTGTAAGGTATCACATAGATTTATCATATCATGTATCTGATATCATTCAATGCTTAATTTAAAATGTAATAAAATCATATCAAATCATTCAAAATATCAAGAGATAATGTTTTTTGATAAATTTATGGGAGATAAATTCGCAGAAATCAAAATCATTGAAAATAGAAGTAAGAAATTAGTCACTTACAGATCAGCGCCAAAGCGCTCAACTTCAGAATTTTCATATTTTTTAAGAAAATTTATTTCACATATTTGAATTATTACAGTATCGATGTTGGCTTTAATATCATTAGAATCATTTGAGAAATATTACAGTTAAAGGAGGATTTTTTAAGTTACAACAATCTTTATAGGAGAAGAGACCACTCATTGAAAGATGAGACTAGTTTGAAAGTTGTAGATGACTTCATAAAATCTCTTATAATATTGACAAAGAGCATATTGATATCATGTATATTCAGTAGTTTTAAATGTGGCCCTGAAATAAATCTTCTTATTTGTATTACCCATATAAATGCTTCTTAATATAATATACAATCTTGACTAATTTTTACAATCAAATGTTTAGAAGTTATGGTATAACTAATGAAAACTTAACCTTTTGTTTAATACAGATCCAATGTTATAAGAACTTGCCTTTTGTAGGAGACTAAGGCTTCGTTTGGGACGGCTTTTTTACTACTTTCTAAAACGGAGTTTTAGTACAAAATTTTTTATTTTTGTACTAAAACTCCGTTTTAGAAAGCAATAAAAAAGCCGTCCCAAACGAAGCCTAAGTCACATTGGATACATGGATCTCTTTACTTCTGTGTATAAGAATGATTGATGTTTTCGACATAACGGTGATAGGCTATGTCAATGTTGTAATTTTAAACAAGCTCTCTATGAAGAATTATTTTGAAAATTCTATCTTTGGTTGTTAGAATATGGTATCATCCGAAATCTTAACTTATGATGAAAAATATTTAGAAAAGTCCTCTAAAAATTGTTTTATTTATCTAAGGTTATTTGTCATGTGTTACTTTATGACATTAACCTATGTGAAAAAATAGTCAAGCTACTGCGCGCCAAAAAAATTAAAAACATGAGAGAGATTTTGAAGTTAGCAATATACAAAAATCTAGCACACACAAAGAAAAGAGGCAAATTAAAATCTAAAAAATGAGGAAAAAAATCACAGGGTTTGACCTAATTGAAATTATTCCTCTAACATTTTTCAACTAAAAATGATTTTCTTTCTTTTGATTGGATAAAGTGTTGATATGATATAGTAGACATAAACTTTATAGAATAAATTATGTGAAGAAAGTTGGAAAAGTCATATGACATAAGAGCTACATTTAAGAGATTATTTATTATTTGTTTGGTTGTTTTCCTTTATAGAGAGGAAACCAATGACTAAAAAATCTCGCAAAAATGTTGGTACTAACATTATAAGTCAAAGTTTATGTTGATAGTATGCATTGGCCTTATAGGCGAAGATGTGTATAAATTCTATTGATGATGACGAGCGTAAAGTCAACAAGCATTAGTGTAGTCAATGGACAATGGTCAAAAAACTACAGTGGGATGACAATGGTTAAAGGATCTATAGGGCCATAATCGAACAAAGGTGGTCAAAGGATTGGAATCGTGCCATGGTGGTTAGTATACCATAGTCAAGCAATGCGGTCGAACAATTGTAGCGAGGCATTAGTGGTCAGACAACCATAAGTGGGTGATAGTTATCAAAAAAATCATAGTCGGGCAACAATAATTGTAGGACCGTATTTA
Source organism: Dendrobium huoshanense (assembly GCA_016618105.1). Classification (NCBI taxonomy): domain Eukaryota; kingdom Viridiplantae; phylum Streptophyta; class Magnoliopsida; order Asparagales; family Orchidaceae; genus Dendrobium; species Dendrobium huoshanense. Next base: position 32,992,069 of record CM028350.1, on the reverse strand, counting down.
GGCAATGATGATCAGAGAACCATAATTGGGTGAGATAATCAAGGAACAATGGTCAAGCAATAACAATCGAAGCATGATAATCAGGCAATGGTTGTCAGAGGATTGTACGTGGGAAACATTGGTCAGAGGACAGAAATTAACGATGTTGGTTGGGGCCGGGATTGCAGTTGGGCAACAGTGGTCAGATAACCATAATTAGGTGATGATTGTTAGATGACCGTAATCAAGTGATAGATATCAAAGGATTATAGTCACGCAATAATGGTGGAGGAGAGCGTAGTTGAGCGACGACAATTGGAGGACTAGTGTTTGGCAACAATGATCAAAAGATTATAGTTAAGTAAAAGTGGACGGGAGACCACTGGGGGCGACAATGATCAAAATATTATAGTTGAACAACAGTTAGTAGAGGCTAGAAGTACAATGGCTATGTTGGGAGATCATAGTTTTGCAATAGTGATTATAGGACTATAATTAAATAAATGTAGTGGGAGGCCATAGTCAAGTGAAAATGGTAAAGGGACTGAGGTTAGGCGAAGGTGATTAAGAGATTGTAGTCGGGCCAAGATTGTTTCAGAACTATAGTCAAGTTACAGTGGTCAAAGCGCAATAGTCAGACGATGATGGTAAAGAATAATTTATTAGGCGATGATAGTCGAAGGACCGTGATGGATGATTATGATTGAAAGATCATAGTCATGATATAATGATCACTATCCTTCATTGAATATCAAGTCAATGAGCATCTTTCATACTAAGAGTGAAAGTCTAATTATATTTTTTTAGAGTGACATGCTCAATAAATATTAAAAAAAAAAATAATAACACTTCATCAAACAACCAATACTAATTATCTTGATCATATAACATCCTTTCATATTCAAATGCCTTGATGATATCAAAATAGAGCAGTATTAAGATCATTGGAATTGCATTATCGAGACCCTTGATTTAACAACAAGCATGCAATATATGGAGATTATTTAATCCTCCAATAAATATTCAAAGATTTCCAATCATATTTAAAGTACTTGATTTAACCTCTTATAAACTGAAATCAAACCACTCTTGATATCGATGAATCCATTTCATTAAGATATTCCATTTATTTTAATTAGATCTGACACAAAATATAAGCATAAATTAAAAGACTGAAAGAAATTTTGAAGCTACACAAATATACTCCATATATGTCATTGTCCTTCAACAAAAACAATGCTATTGCGGCCAAACAAATTAAAATAAAATTAACGCTGATGTGAACGATTATATTGTCTACTGTAATAATAATACTTAAATAGCTAATAGATGCGTCATGTCAAGAATCCAAGTTTTGGGATTTTGCCTTTATATTCTAGTACAGTAACACAGATTTTGTAGATGCGACTAAAAAATTTACTAAGTCTTTATTGATGCTTACGTATAACCAACGATTATATATTTTTTGATCAGTATCTTACTACCATATGTCCATATCTTAATGTTACGCAATTACAAAATATAAAAGCTACATCAACAACGAAAGCAAAATATGTTGATGTTACTCAAGTAGATTTTTTTTTTTTCTAGGACATTTAGGTCAATTAAGCAAAACTCATACACACATTATATACTTAAGATTAATGCCTAAGGGTGTCAATATTTGACATGGCCCGAATCCTAACCTTAAAATTTGGGTTCGAGTTGACCCAAACCCGAGCTAGGTCGGATTCGAGTTAGAAATTTCAACATGTTTGTAAAATCGGGTCAGGTTCGGGTTGAACCGAAAACAAAAATAATGACTCGAAATAACAAAACCTGCTCGCCCTGCCCAAGTATGCAAACGTGAATGCGAGTACCAAGCCTGCCCGCCCCTGCCCCTGCCCCGCTTGCATGCGTCGCCGCATGTTGCGCCTGCCCACGTGCCGATATCCAATTGTCCCGCTTCGCGAATAGCCGTCCGGCCTCTGGCGTCCCGCTGCCCACGTCCGGCGTCCGGCATGACGGCATCCCGCTGTCCCGCGTCCGGCATCTTGCTTTCGGGTGGTGTCGGGTTGACCCAAACCTGAAGCGGGTCAGGTTCGGATTCGAAAAACCAACCCGTTTGCAAAAACATGTTGGGTTCGAGTTGACCCAAATAGTGCCAGTCAGTTCCGGATACCCGAACCCAACCTATGACCCGAAATTGACAACCCCATTCGTACCCATAACCTTTTGGTTATTAGCTAAAATTCTCAATCAACAGATCAAGATGAGCTGCATAATACAGACATGCAAATTATTATGTAGAATTTTTCAAAACACTTCGAAAAAGGAAATGCAAATAACTGCTCATACAAATCATTCAAAACACTTCGAAAAAGGAAATGCAAATAACTGCTCATACAAATCACCTCATGGGAGCTCTTTGATTAGAGCCAGAAGATTCAAACTAACTCAATCATTTTCTGAATTCATAGCTCAGATAAAGACATAAAACCAAAATCTAATTGAAAATATGAAGTGAACATCTAACAAAACTCAAATAACAGATGAGAGGGAATACGTATCATGTAACAATAAAGGGCACATAAGCATTATAGATTCCTCACACTTAGGGATACAAAAGACCAAATACCCATGGCATGCATACTAGAACATTGAACAAATGGGGCACAATACATTAGATATTAGGAACCATAGACCAAAACAATTTATTTATTGACTACCAAATGAGAGAGAAGCAGCCTTCAAATTATCAAGCAGGAGTTAAGGTATTACCCACATCGATCACAAATCGATATCTCACATCACCCTTAGCCAGCCTATTCAACGCTTCGTTCACATAGTCAGCTTTGATGAGCTCGATTTCTGCAGTTATGTTGTGCTTCCCAGCAAAATCTATCATCTCCTGCGTTTGTTTCAATCCACCAATGGAACTACCAGCCAAGATCCTCCCTCCTGAAGAAAAAAAAATGGCTACTGTGAGCTTGAAAAGTTAAGCCAATTTGAGAAGTACGAAGAATCACAGAGGTATAAAGCTAACCCATTATTAGGGGGAAGATGGGCAACTCCAGTGGGCGATCTGGCACACCAACCATGATCATTTTTCCCTGGGTCTTCAAGAGAAAGATCAACGGCACAATATCGTGCTTTGCAGACACAGTATTTATTATACCATCCATGGTGCCCATTGCAGCCTATAAAAGAAAGTTTCTCAACAGTTGGTTACAAAGATGAAACAGAAGAAAGCTTGGCTATGCTAGCGTGCGAGATGGCCATGGTTTTTCTATATTACTTTTAAAAATTTCACCATTGTTATCTGTGTTGTGGTACTAAGGGCATCTCCAACCGAACTCCAACGGTTGAATGGCGTCGCTCACGAGCTCTAGCCGAACGGTAAAACTTCTGCTATTTGGTTGCGGGTGAACAGTGGTACGCCAATATTGTCGTTGCACTGTTCATCTCCGCTATTTTTCTGTCTCTACCGAACTTGCCAAAGAAATGCGCCAAAGAAGAGAACGACCGTTGACTTCGCAAAAGGAGGCAAAATGGAGTTCAGTTGGAGATGAATCACTGCATTTTTTAGTTTCTCGGCATTTTGGAGTGAAAAATGAGATTTTCGGGTTGGAGATGCCCTAAACTCCACAACTAACATCGAATTTCAAATTTTTAACATGCCAGTTAGCGGATTTTGATGTTTTGCTGACTTTCCATGCAATCTCGAGGACTTTCTGCAGTGAGTTTTCAAGTGAGTGACTGAAAATTGATACATTACCTGCATCTGCTGAGGATTGCTGCTAACTATAAACGCATCAGCTCCCAAAGTTTTAATGGCTTCATCTTTCTTATTTAGAGATGTGCTTATAACAGTGACCTTCATTCCAAAAGCCTTGCCAAATTTGACTGCAACATGGCCAAGTCCTCCAAGACCTACAACACCAAGGTGCTTTCCAGGCTCATCGAGACTGAAGGTCTTCATGGGATTGTAAACTGTTATTCCTGCACATAACAGTGGCGCGCCCTTGTCCATCGCCAAGCTCTCAGGGAACTTCACCACAAAATGCTCCCTAACAACAATCAAATCTGAATACCCGCCATAAGTGATTGTCCCATCTATGTCGATTGAATTGTATGTTAATATCATCTTTGAGCAGTAATTCTCAAGGTTATTTTCGCAACCATCACAAGAATGACAAGAACCAACCAAGCAGCCAACACCTGCTTTGTCTCCTACTTTAAACTTTTGAACATTGCTCCCAATTTCTGTAACAACACCGACAATTTCGTGCCTGTGGAAAGCAATGAGGCATAATTGTAAGTCATTATAATGAAAACTCAATTTTTTTTTTTTATGATTTAGGTTTCATTTGGAACAATTTTTTATTGCATTTTAAAGCAGTTTTCTACTAGAAATAATTTTTTTTTTTACTAAAAATTTACTTTAAAAACAGTAAAAAGCTTTCCCAAAAGAAGTCTTAGATACTAAGGCATATGAGACCTATGAGTACAAACCCTGGAACTACTGGGTAGATAGCATTTTTCCACTCGTTCCTGATGACGTGAAGATCTGTGTGACAAATACCACAGTACAATATCTTTATGGTAACATCATTATCGCCATTGTTCCTGCAACATTACAACAATGAGCACTATTAGAAACTCATTTCGAAGTTAGGTTTGTCCACAAGTGAGAGTCCTGAGGATGCCTTAAAGCATGTGTGAGTATCAAAAACTCATACATGATATAGAAAAACATTAATATTTAAATTATAATTAATAATTAATTTTGTTTTTCTTCTGATTCATGGGTAATTGAAAACTCCCGCATGTTTTAGATGCTCTTTAATAAGAGATATGAAGATAATCATTACAAAATTCCTACATCGAGGAAAACAAAATCCAGTGCATTTTCATATAGAAAAGAAAAAAAATCCACAAAAAGTTATGAATATCAATCTAATTACCGAATTAAATACTCATAAATTATTCTGATCATTTTATGACGCAGTAATCACTTCGGATAGTTGAAGTCAAACCCATCAGAACAATTGATTTTGGATTAAAAAAAGGATTTGATACCACCTGCCCAAAATAAATGCATGGGTGGAAAAATGGTGGTTGTGCCGAGCAACCACCAAAGTAATTGAAGAGCATCAGGATCCCTATTCATGTTAGGGTAGAACACTTAGCTGGTGTTTTTACTAGACAGGGGGCACAAGAAGGGGATGTTAATAAAACAAATAATAACATCTAATAATATAGGGCATGATGGTTGAGAGCTTTGGTGTATTTAAAAATTTAATAGAGGTTTTGAATTTGAGTCTTCCGTATGTGATGGTTGGGAGCTTTGAAGAGCATCAGGATCCCTATTCAAATAATAACATCTAATAATAGAGGTCTTGAGTTCAAGTTTTGACTTAATTGACCTAAATGTTCTAAAAGTATACAAAACTTATGAAGTTTACAAATATGTATTCTACAAGATTCCACCATCAGTTTAAATATCATAATAAAATTACATTGGTTTTAAACACTGCAAATCTCCAAATATAAAGGCTTTTCATTTCACATACAAATTGAGTGAAAACAAAAAAAAAAATACCTTCAACCAACTAGAATTAAAGTAAATACTAAAATTACTTGCATTTAAACGTGTCGCTTAAATTTAGAAGCATAATATTTCAAAATTTATATTTTATAATACATAAGACATTCTAATTTGCACTATCAAACGAAGCCTTATATCAACAAAGAATATAAAAAAGCTTCATTTAAAGAAAGTAATGACAGTATTAATGGTCACACCGAAGATTTCACCAACCCACAAAAGCAGAAGTTTGCAGATGACGCAATGATGTCAGTCCAGGCAAGAGACAACTATTAACATTTAAAGCATTAAAAGCAAATGGCAAAGGCACCGGCGTAGATAGAAATATTAATGGGCTTCCCCAGTGCCAAGACTCACTGAGTCCAGTTCTTCGAACTTTTTTGCCCTTGTACAATGCAAAAATTATAGGGATCTGTGAAATTTTGGTCTTATTTTGACTTTTAATTATAAAAAAAAACCTCACTTTTGAAAGGTTTTTTTATTTTAAAGAGATCTGTGAAATTTCAAGTCAATGGTATCTAACTATATCCAATTAAATGATAGATTTATAAAAAGTTATCAATCTTTCACTATATGATTACTTTGGGGCTGCTGATTGCAAGATTTAGACTAAATCTTGTCATATAATTTTTTGAGGAACATAAATCCTACCAGTTTCTGAAAATCCCATTTCCTTTCCATTTTAGGCGAAACACTGGATTTTGTAAATCCATTAAAGATTCTTCTCCTCCTCATTCGGGCCAATTGAATATAACCATGATTCAACTCAAATAGCATATAATAAATCTTACAAGTTCAAATTGATAAATCTGGTAAACATTCAAATATTAAACTTACTTAGTAATGACAACAACTAAATTGTGCTAAACCTTGATAAATTATTTGACTAATTATTTCAGGATTTAAAATTTCTGAAAGGAAGAAATCCGTTAAATCCTGCCAATGGTGGGATTTAGTATATCCTGGATTTAATCAATAACATGGCTAAAACAGGATTTATAAAAACATGAGGATTTAGAGGCAGTTTGCTTTCGGCCACATGAAGCCTCCAAAATTCTGTTTGACAAGATTTAGGCTTCGATTGGGAAGGCTTTCTTACTGCTTCTTAAAGCAGTTTCTAAATCTTGCAAACGAAGTCTTTAGCTAAATCTTGTTTAAATCAAGCCTATAATAGTATATCAAACAGTCCATTCATTTTCTTCTAGTGTGGACGCCAAATTTGAATATAAAGGTAAACTCGCAAAGATTTATACACAAAAAATGTTTTTTAATGGGATATTTTTTCATTTCAAGATATTATGTAACCATCCACTAATCTCAAATTTTTCAGATGATTTTACCATTACTCTTAGAGCAACAACTATCATTACTCCTCAAGAAAAGTAGAAAGGCCTCAAGAATTAACGCCCGACTATTCCAATAAAGAGAAAAATAAAAACGATATAAAGAACGGGCACAAATACGAGAGCGAAATAGCTGCAGCTCACTCGCTCACTCGTGGTATCGACGAACAGACAACAGCATCGCCGGCGGAAGCTCATCTTCATCGGTTCTTCCAATCCATCGAATAGCCAGATTAGTCACCGATTCTCTGACGCGGTACAAATAAATCGAAATGGAAAATAAAAGGAGGGACGTTATTATAGATACCTTCTGGAGAAATTGAAGGGGGAGAGCACGCCGGATGAATCCTTCGCCGCCAATCCGAATGCCTTACGGGGATGCTCCTCCTCCGGCGACACCTTCTTCCTGTTCTCGATCTCCGCCATACCCTTTCTCCTCCGCTGCGATCGACTACGAGATGAAGAAGCCTCGGTGTAGACCAAAAGATCTTAAATATAAGAGTGTTACTGCTTCGAGCTGTGCAGAAATTTCTAGCGTTCCGCAGGAATTATGGGCGAGAGCACCAGTAAATAAATGACAATTATTTTAAAAAATCTAAATTAAAAAATTCTCTTATATGTAATATAAAACTTATAAGTTAAAAGTAATAAAATAATAAATATAAGGAATTTTTACATACATAACATCTAAAACTATCATAATTACTTATCTAACACCTAAACATTACTATTTACATCCATACCACCTAAATTTATTATGCTGCTCAAAAATACCACTCGGTTACCTCCGTGAGAACCCTTCTACCTCTGTAGCGTCGGCTTCAACATCCCTTATGGAACCTCCATGTCCTACCCTCACGTCGGAGGGATCGCGGCCTTGTTAAAGACCCACCATCCGAACAGGAGCCTGGCGACAATCAAGTCCGCTCTGATGACCACCTCCTACGTCCACGATAAAACCTTGCAGGCTACAGCCCCTCAGGGACGTTGCCACTACAACACAGTTTAACTCCCCACGACCACAGCGCAGGCCATATTCATCCTCTGAAAGCTTTAGATCTGGGGCTTGTCTATGACATCACTCTTAAGGATTAGTTCGAATTTCTCTGTAGTCAGAAGCACTCCCATTCAACTAAAGGTCTGTACCAAGACCTCATTAAATCGATCGTGCAAGCGCCTGCTCGTTAGCCAGCGCCGGGGAGATCTCAATTACTCGGCCATTTCCACCATTATTCCGGATGCCAACACTTAGACATTACCAAAGCTACAAAGAATCATGACCAACGTTGGCCATCCAAATTCAACCTACCATGTAAAGATTTCACTGCCCAGAGCAGAGGTGGTCGAACCAGAGTTTGGGGCACTGACTTAGCACAACAGAACACATTCTGTTCGGAGCTCAGTGGCAATAATATGGTTGCACCCGTCATAAATAACTTCATATAGCATCATTTCTTGAATCTGATTTTATTTGTATCAATGAGAAATGATAAAATGACAAATCACAATATACACATGTGATTTTAAGCCGGGATGAAATGACAAAACCCCGGATCAAAGTTGGGCCCCGCCTTTGCTTCTGCCACCAAACTGCTCGCATCGCATTGCATGGAGATGGCAGAGATGGCCGGCATTGCACACGAGCAGGTCGTAGATGCAGTCAGGCCAGCGGTGGACGTCCGCTCCGTTGGGGATCTGATGATGTTCAAGACTGTTACGAGAGTGGTATTTTTTAGGAGAGTAATAGAATTTAGGTGGTATGGATGTAAATAGTAATGTTTAGGTGTTAGATAAGTAATTAGGATAGTTTTAGATGTTATGTATGTAAAAATCCCTAAATATAATCGATTAAAGATATACACATAGTAATTTATGATATTATAATATTTATAAATAGTAAATAAACTTTTTAAATACGATAATTATTTAATGATATTTATTATGCAATAGAGCGAGTCAATAATTATTTGAGTGGTGCACAAATTATTATTTTTTAAATATTCTCTCAAAATTTTATCCAAATTTGAGGTAAAAATTGGCGGCATAAATTTTTTTTAATTTATAATTATTATTTTAAAAAGGTAAAATATAAGATGAAAAAAATTATAACTTGTACCGCTTACTTATCATATTCTAAAAACTTTAATAATTACTTAAATATAAATATAATCAAATATTTATTTGTCAGTGCAATGACTAAAATATCATTAATTCGCTAATGCCCAATTATATTTTGTAGCCAACTTTTATAATAATCATAAAAAAAAAATGTTTTAATTTATAATATCCTAATATCAATATAATCAAATATTTATTTTAAGCAAAATTCTAAAATTGTTAATATATCATAATAAAATTCTGATTATAATATCCAAATAAAATTTATTTTTATATATAATTAGAGCTATAAAAATGATTATAAAGATAAAGGTCTTAATTTAACTATAATTTTATTTTAACAAATAATAATAATGAAATTATTAATAAATAATAAATAATATTTAAATAATGTTAATATATTTAATTAAGGTTTTTAAATATTCTATTGTATTAAATTATTAAAATTTTATTTTCATTTTATAATATTTATATAAACATTTTGAAGATAAATAATGTAAATATTTATATAAATAATATTTAAAATTCTCTCTGTTTTGAATATTTTCATGTTTTAAATTTTATTAATGCAAGTGATTGGTTAATATTAGGGGTGTCAATATTTGACACGACCCGAAAACCCGACCCGAAAATTTCGGGTTAGGGTCAACCCGAACCCGAAACGGGTCGGGTTCGGGTTAGACATTTCGACCCGTTTCAAAAATCGGGTCGGGTTCAGGTTAACCCTTTGACCCGAAAGTGACCCGATTTTGCCCCGAAAACCCGATTTTGACCCGACAACCTGAGATTGACCCGATTTTGACCCGTTTTTGACACGAAAAGAGAAGTTTGACCCGTTTTTGACCCGAAAATTAGCCATTTTCTTGTTGGAAACGGGTCATTCGGGTCGGGTCGGGTTGACCCGGACCCGAAGCGGGTCGGGTTCGGGTCAGGAAAACTGACCCGTTTTTAAAAATGGGTCGGTTCGGGTTGACCCGAATAGTGCCGGGTCAGTTTCGGGTTCGACCCGAACCCGACCCGTGACCTGAAATTGACACCCCTAGTTAATATGAGATCTTATCGCTCATTAACATAATTTTAAATTTTTTAATGCATCATTAATCAGCTTATTATATTGCTAATGATGCTTAGTGAAAATGATAGGATTAGCCAAAAAATTTGACTAATTTTATAAAAAAAACATCAAATAGTTTGACTAATTTGTTTCTTTTAATTTTTTTTTTAAAATTCTATTCACCCACTTAATTATAATTTTTATCATACTCCTTAAAATTTTCCCATCATAAATTTATTCAAATAATATTATTACGGGGAAATTTAAAATATCTAAATTTTATCTGTTCCGAGAAATGGAGATGGCGCGATTTATTTTCTGACTGTATTATTTTGCCGTTTATAACCTATGTCCTATGTTCGCCAAATTTTAATAGGATATTTTTTCTCCATTGCGCACTGCGAACTCCTGGAGTCCTGTAAACAATTCTAAGAGCTTCATGAGGGGACGGGGACGGCGAAGGAGGATTTGCTCGGATTAGCATTCTCCGTTGGAGGAAGGCAGCATCTTCTTCAGATACAGTAATTTTTCTCCCCGATCTTCGATAGTTTTCTTCTTTGCTAGTTTTATGTCTCTCGATCTTTTTGTCTCAATTCAATCTGCAATCTTTTATCTCTTCTCCCTTGTTCCTTTGCAATCATCGATTGATCACATCCACGTTGCGTGATTTAAGTTCTATTTGGATTCTAGTAAGGCTCCAGTTTTGCTTTTCTGATTCTTAGGGGCTGTTTGCAACAGGATTTATGCAGGATTTGAGCAGGATTTATGTCAAATCTTGCCAAACGGGATTTAAGCACCCGGTAAATCTCAAGGCGGAATAAATTTTCCGTTTCCCTCTTTTTGGCGTAAATCTCGGATTTACTGAATCCTATATTTCGGTGGATTTACGATATTTGGCCGAAGAAGCGCGCGAAAGGGAGCGAGAGAGCTTCCGTCTTACTTACGATGCAACAGGAAAAACGTCATCGAAATGTCATGATTTCTAGAACTTCGTCAAAGGATCCGAATAAGCAGAACATCGTCGAAGGAGCCTAATAAAGCGCGCGAAGGGAACATCGTCGCTTCGCAGGACGAAATAGAGAAAAGGAAAAGTAAACCCTAGACGCCGGAAGAGATTAAATTAATTCCTATTTTCTTTTTTATAAATTAATCTAATTAATTTAATTGTTTTAATTTAAATTGTAAATAATAAATTAAAAAAATTAACTATATAAATTATAATTAACAAAGTAGTTAGTAATAGAAGACTTAAATACATAAATAAATAATCATTAGTGTAATAAGTAATTAAAATTTTAAGAAAATAATACTTTTCAAATAATAATAAAATAATTAATTATATAATTATCATTATTGCTATTTATCAAACATTAATTAAAATAACATCTAAATAAATAATTAAATAATTAATATTGTCATTAATAATGAAATAACTAGTTATATTATTTATGATTGAGTTCATTTTTAAATTTTTTATAATCATAATTTATTAATGATAATAAAAATTAAATGTAATAAATAACTCTTATTTAAAATATTAGTTTAATTTAAATTTTTAATGAACTAATTATTTTAAATTCTAAATTAAGTAAATAAACAGTTCATAGAATTTAATAAAAATTAATATTTATATTGTCATATAATTTTTATAATTAACATATTTAAAATTTGTTAAATCCGAATTTAGAGAGTTCATTAAATCTATTAAAATTTAAAATGGTCAAACAGTCCCTAGAGGATAAGTTTCCCTGTTCCGGCTTTATGCTCAATTCCTGTCTTGTCTGCGGTTGGCTTTTTTTGTTTGTTTGTTTGTTTTGGGACATTTAGGGGCTGTTTGTTAGCAGGATTTATAGGCCGGATTTGAGGCGAATTTGAGCGAAATCCAGCCAAACGGCCTAAAATGTAAAACCAAATCTCACGGCAAGTGAAATCCGGGATAGACGGAAAATTCCACCGATTCGAGCGAAATCCGGATTTCGGAAATCCTATATTTTGCGGGATTTACAAAATCCAGACGCTAGAGTAAATCCTGCTTTCTAGCCAAACAGTCACACAAGATTTAAATGAATTTATCATAAATGTTACCAAACAGTTTTTCAGGATTGAACCCCTCAGGATTTCGTAAATCCGAGATTTGGAGGATTTACGAAATACTAAAATGAAATCCAAACAGCCCCTTAGGACAATAAAGTCAAACGCGCACGCACTGGGCAAGATTTCCTCCCACACAAGATCTCTTGGTAGCCGAAGCTCTGGGGATCATCTACCGATTACTATGTTTGCTTTTGCTGCTCCTCCAGTCGGCGCATTCGCCGGCGTGGGAAAATCCCGTATTAATTCGTACGATTTCGAGCGGAGCTCGGAGGTTAATGCAGACGGCCCTCAAGGTATTTTGTTGGATCTCTGTATTTTTTTATATTTTGCTAGAAAGACGGATCTATCGTTATTTTATTTGCAGGGTTTCAGAGCTTGGGTTTGGGTTTTTCGTGCATTTCTTTTGTCCTATCCGTCTTTGATTTGTAAACCTTGTTTATATATAGCCATCTTCACGCCCTGATCGTTTTCTAAAATTTGTTTGCCATGGTAGATAATTTTTCCTGCGTGCAATGCTTTTGTTGCCATCTTTATGAATGGACGCTGCCATTCTAGATGTTGGCCAATCGTAGGCAGCGAGTTTCATCATCTGGTATTCATATGTCGATGTGTCAGCAAATGACTCTCTTTCCATCACTGTAGCAGTAGTTTTGAAGAAATTATCGTAATGAAAGGATAGCCATAGATGGAGAGGAGCGTAGCTTGGGATAAAGAATTCTTAAGAGCTATTTTGTCATAAGATAAAATGGTGTTATAGTGATCTCCCATAAGAAATGCACCATATCTATCTTATTAAGACCAGCACCTTATCCATATCTCTTAAGACTTACGATGCAACAATCTCTTATTAGACCTGCACTGTAGTTGCGATATTGCCATCTCCTGTAAGATTAGCGCTATAGCTACCTTTGGGTACGTTGATTATCACAATTACTGACAACAATAAATATCGTATCCTCTTGCTTTGTATTGGCACCTCCAATTACGGAAAGGGTGGCGCGTAGTAACTTTTTTTATAGTCAAATTGGAGTTGGAGCTCTGTTGTTTTTCTTTCTGAAATTTCCACATAAAAATCCTGCATTCCACTTTCTACTTAACTATTTTCGTGTATGAGATGAAAAATAATAAGATGATTGTGATTAATATGCACTCTGCAGGATTGATTTTTAAGCACAAAACTTGACCTAGATATGCTTTGCATTGCCTTTCATTTTTTTTTCTGCTTGAAGAAGCCGAGTTGCATGAGCACGTTCAAACCTCAAAACTTATCTGGGTAAATGACCGAACAAATTAACATGGGAATTGAAATACAAAAAATGGCTCTGAATTTTTCGTTGAAATGAAATTTGTTGAATGAAGACTGGAAGTTGTACATTCTTTTTCTATTCATTTTCCTTTTTTTCAGCACTCATACAATTTTCACCTATTTGTTTAAGTTTCCATGCGATTCTCTGTTTTTCTGATGGCTGTTCTTTAACATGAAATGAACACTTTAGCATCTTTTTTTTTCCGTTGAACTTGACCTATATTCATTTGTCTTAATTATGTTCTTCATGATTTCATGATTTTTATTTCTGCTGACAACGATTCTTGATGAAGGACTAAATAATATTCTCAGTGCTGATGATCCACTTGCGGTATGAAAAGCATCTTCCCTCAGTAAGAGTGTTATGATTTTGGTAATTATGGATCGTTACTTGAGCCAAAAAGTTTGAAATGATTTGCAGAACTCTAAAGCTTCCTTGGAAAAAATTAGGGAGAGGCTAGTAAAGGTAGAACTCTCAGTGTCTGCTTATGATACTGCTTGGGTTGCGATGGTCCCATCTGCAAGATTTCCTAGAACTCCTTTCTTTCCTGAATGTGTTGATTGGATAATAGATAATCAGCATTCTGATGGTTCGTGGGCCCCTACACATCACAAACTTTCTTTTACCACAAACACTCAGCGCAAACATTCTTTTACCAAAGATGCTCTGTCATCCACTTTGGCTTGTGTGCTGGCACTTAGGCGATGGAATGTTGGTGAGGAGTATGTCAAAAAAGGTACTTGTAAAAGAACCTCCGCTTAAGCATTAATACATGTTATGGATTTAAATGAGACTTGGTATCTCCATTGCAGGGCTCTCCTTCATTGGATCAAACTTCTCCAGCATTAATGAGCAACAACTATCTCCTGTTGGCTTTAATATTATATTTCCCGGTATGATCAATTATGCACTAGAAATGGGGTTGGATCTTCCTTTGAGCGAATGTGACATAGATGCCATGTTTTCCAAGAGAGAATTAGAACTTAGAAGGTATGAAGCTCTTTGCAGAGTAATGTTTCGCAATTACTTGGATTTTTCAAGTATTTAATTTCCTTAGAGAAACAATATATTTGATTCAAGCAAATACTGGACACTTGCCATTCTGAAGTTCGAATATAGGAATGCATTTTGGACATCCTGGTATTCCAGATGTCAATTGTAATTAGTTGCTAGTGAGAGAAGGATCCTCACGGTGTTCATCTTGGCCATAGGTGTAAAGATTTCCTGGTAGTCAATGTCGTACGTTTGAGTGCACCCTTTCACTGGTCGCCACCAGTCTTGCCTTATATGTTTCCAATCTACCATTAGCTTTTTATTTCACAAAGAATATCTATTTGCATCTGACTGATTTTTTTCCTGCCAGTAGGTCGATGATCACCCAAGTATTGTTCTTCTTCAAGGTTTGCATTTCATTTTTCATGACACTTTTTTAATTTTCATCAGATAAGGCTTAAAAAATATCATTAGGAATATTAATATCATTTAGTGGTACTAGAAAATTCTTGTGTGAATGTGAGAAGTTATACAAGGATACAAAGTTGGTTATAGGGTACAAGAAAGATTTTTTTTTTTGGTGAACTTGTGTTTACCTTAATTTCAGGAGATAGTTTAAATTCTTGGATAAGCTTTGGAGCATAATTTGGATTTACATGCTTGAAATACACTTGCCCAAACCTCATGTTATCTATAATAGCTTTGTCCTCCGTTTTTCTGGTTTTAATTTTAGGTTTAGGTGGATTGGTTTGAGGTGGAGCTGGAATAGCAAGAAGGGCAAGCTCACTTTCCTCATCTTCCCAGGTTTCAGTCTCCCTTTGAAGATGAGGTTTGGTGAAATAGGGGTTTTTGTTCATCAAAGATAACATCAACAAATACAAGAGTTTTCTTGGTGGAGGGATGATAACATTTATAACCCTTATTGATGTGATACAAATCCATGCGAAAGTGATTTGCTTAAAGAAGTTTGCACGTTTAGATTTAGAGGCAATAATAAGTAAGATCTTATGCGGAATTGAACGATAAGATAAATATTAAAGTAGTACCTAGCTTAGGTTAACTCACATGCATAGAAGTTAAGTTCAAAAGATAGCCAGCTTAATCCAACATTGCATACATGGATAGTTCCAACAATAGATTCCAATACTAACAATAAGATTAGTCGCTATGAGAAGATCCCTCACACAACTCATCCAATAACTAGGTTTTAGCGGAGAAAAGACTAACATAATCTTCGTGAGTCAAGTTACAACCACATTTGAGAAATAAACTAAGAACAAACAAGAGTTGGTGAGGAGTTCACTCGTAGAAGAAGATGTGGAGTCCTGTTGGTGGTTGGGGTGTTGGGGAAGTAGTGGACAGCTATTTGATATTTTCGGCTATCTCAAACAGCCCTCGGGAGCCCTTCCAAATGGCGGGGTAGCAAAGAACACACGCTGAATTTTCTGGACAGCAGTCTCGGCAGAGTGGCCAGCAGCTTGGACTTGCAGAGAACTATGGACAGCAAGTTCTGTCTTCCAGAATTCTGGACAGCAACTCAACCAGGGAAAATCTGGAATAAAAGCTGAACTTGCGTTTGAGAGGGGAGTTAATTGGGAGGTAATTAAGAGGTGATGATGTGGCAATTAGAGAGGGAAGCAATGGGGTTGAGGTGGCTGGCCATAAGGAGAGAGAAAGGCTAGGTATTAACTCACATGGGTCCCCAATTTAATCACAGTTTTATTCAAAATGTGGAACGGAAGTTCCAGGTCTCAATTAAGAGGAACGTTTCCTTATGTATGGCCCTCAATTGAATGGATTTGAGATTTCAAATTGGATGGGAAAGTTTATTTGAAATCAATTTCAATTTCAAATAGGATGGGCATTAAAGGAGCAATCAATGAGGAGAGATCCTTCATGGGGCCGGCGGCATGGTGAGAGGGGAGAGGGAGATTAGGGAGGGATTAGGCGCTTTCCAATTGAGTCGATGCCACCTTGGATAAAATATAATAATTCCACATGTCATGAAATTTGGATTGGATCAAATTCAAAAACTTTCCTTTTTTAGACTTTTGCAAATATGGAAAGTTTGAACCTCAAATTTGAATTTCAAATTTTGGATTCTAAACCCAAGTTAAGGAGTCATTATGACAATTTGAATGTCATAATGACTTGGATCAGGAGTGTGGCCGGCGGTCCAAAGGAGGGAGGAGATTCCGCCGGTCGGGTGGGGAAGGCTGTGGGAAGAAGGCCGGCGATCGGGTGAGTGATAATCGTCGGCTTGGGGTGGTGGAGCTAGGGGAAAACTTGGGTGGATGAAGAGGGGAGAAAGGAGATGAACAAGAATATATGAGAAAGATAGAGATAACTAACGAACTCACAAAGAGATCATAAGAACCACGAACCTCGGACTCTTCCAAAGATTGACGGGTATTGCAAGTTACCCTCATCGTGCTTCTCCTCTCATGAACTCACTAAGAGATCAACAATAACATAAAATTTCATTATCAATAATTCATCATCCCTTTCCAAGAGGAAGGGGATGGCTTAAATAGTCAAATACGTGAAGGAAAATAAAAAGACACAATTGCCCCTAGGGCAAACATAAAACAAAGCCCTCAAGTGAGGGTAGAAATGGAAAAGTACAAATAACAAATAAAATACATCAAAATAAATAGACACGATCGTAGCCGTTGATCTTCGATGTCCTCATCATTCTCCCCAGGTGGGAGAAAAACTCGACTCCGTCGAGTTGGTGTCTCGAAAACTCATCGTGTATCTGGGTTTATCTGTTGTAGCTCCTCGCACTCTGACCACGTATCCTCTGACTTTGGTTCACCTCTTCACCTAGTCAAGTATCTTCTTTGTCCACCCTCTTTTGTGGAAATAATATCATCACTACGAATCATGTCAACCTTCTCCGCTATAGGAATTTTGGGAATAATTTTGGGAGTGGAGGTAGGCTTTGGGGTTCTCAAAAGGTGGGGTCACACAAGGCTTAATTTGAATTGGATTTGAGGGTTTAACTCCGGACCTTCAAAGTCTACTAAATCTTTTATGTTAGAAAAGGAATGAATGTTGAACTGCAAGCAGATCCACCACGCAAGCTTTATTATTGATTTTGTTGACTATTCTAAATGATCCCGCACTTCTAGCATGTAATTTCCCGGACGAATCCACACCATTATTGAGTTACCAACCTTAATAGATTTAAATTGTCGTTTAGAATCAGCATAAAGTTTATACTTATTATTGCTCTATTCAGTTAGGCGTGCAATTTTCTTAAGAAAGTCATGCAAATGTAATGTAAATGCGGCATGTGCTATGCGAATTCAACAAGATGAACATGAGGTGGTGCAAGAGACTTGATATGCAAGATGAATGAAATATGGATTCACACATAAATTTTAAACAAATAAGATTTTGGAAGACAACAGACTACAAAAAACACGCAACAACATACTAACTCACACGAACACATAGCTAGACAAGTTGGACGAGAGAGGGGTTTTAAAGTGTTCGGTCTAAGGGAACTGGTGTAGGGGGAGCAATGAAGACACTCTTAGCTACCAGGGCACTTCTATAGGTGGTTTCAGTTAGAGTTGACAGCAGTCTCCTAATGGGGGTAGTGCCATCGAACAAATTCATCCAACTAGGATAGAAGTGGTCCTTATCCTGGTAGGACGAGGCTATAACGGGAAAAATGTATGAATCAAGAATGACACACTCGGCCAAATATAAATTTAAATGAGCAGCTCTAAAGTTAGATTCTAATGAAACAAGAGGGGACCTCTTCTTTTTAATGCACTCAGTCTCAGGTTTAGGGGACCTCTTCTTTTTAATGCATTTTTTTATTAAACTTACACTCGCAGGGTCAGGGACTGAGGAGGCTAAATGTTGACTGGGATTGCTAGAAGTGGGTCCAAGTGGGGAGTCATAAGAGATTGATCTATCAGAAGACCCAATAGAGGATCGACTATTAAGGTTAGGTGAAGACCTACAGGGTGGGGCAGCAACCCTGATGTTACTAAATGATGGTTTGTTTCGACTATAGTGATGTCCATGGTTTGTTCCAACAAAGGAGGTAGGGTGATGCTCTAGATGACGGTTTAGTAGAGGGCCAGTATTTCAAATTAAGTTCTCTTCTCATGTCTTTCCAAGTAAGGTACTCACCGCGAGACTCTTTATGATCTTCCAATTTCATCCAAAATTGAAGAGCCCGACTTTTTAGGTGAGACTTAGCGATGCTAACCCGGTGGGACTCAGGGATATGACATGATTCAAAATAGACCTCTAGTTGTCTAACCCATTCCCTAAAGTATTAAAGGGTCCGAGGAACCATCAAAGGTGGGTAGACGGTAAGGTGACTCAAAGTGAGGTCGTTGTGGCTTAAACTCGGGTCTAGGTTGAAAAGCAGAGTGGAACACATAATTCGAGTGGGATCGTTAACAGGTTTCTCCGTCATAATTTAGTCATATTCCCACTAGGTTAACGATGTCATCTAAACTTTTTTGGAGTCTTATCGGGTCCATGGGTAAGTGTCAAGTGAAACCTAATGAAGATTGGGTGTAAGGTACCACTCTCTTCAAAGAGAAAACACCATTTCGACTTGCTATAAGGTGCAGAAAAAAAAATACTGGACAGCAAGCTACAAGAAGGGTTTAAGTGATCTAGACATTTGGGATGATTGTTGGGGTACAACACCTAACCACTTAATCAGGCTCACCTAAAGGTCACTAAATGCTGCAGAAATTTTCTGGATAGCAAGCTAACCAGTGGATTAAGTCGTCTAGATGTTATGGGGGTATCACTAGGGCGAGGACAGCACCTAGACACAACTTTAAGTTCACTAAAGATGCCTAAAAGCTGCTGGAATAGTGCGGAAAACAGCTACAAACAAAGGTTTAGTTGCCCTAAGCAATTAGTAACAATGTAAGTCCAATGGCTGCACTCACACTCTAGCTAGGACGACTTAAATGCCAATGTATGGGTGCAGGAAATGCAATTAGAACAGTGAAAACAGTGAAAAAATTCTAACAATGCAATGATACGCATGCAAGTTTTAAGCTATAATGAAAAGGCTAGACCCTAGGATGTTTTTCTACACATGTCGTGCATGCCTATCATGCTCTGATACCAAGATGATGTGATACAAATCCATGCGAAAGTGATTTGCTTAAAGAAGTTTCCACGTTTAGATTTAGAGGCAATAATAAGCAAGATCTTATGCGGAATTGAACGATAAGATAAATATTAAAGTAGTACCTAGCTTAGGTTAACTCACATGCATAGAAGTTAAGTTCAAAAGATAGTCAGCTTAATCCAACATTGCATACATGGATAGTTCCAACAATAGATTCCAATACTAACAATAAGATTAGTCGCTATGAGAAAATCCCTCACACAACTCATCCAATTACTAGGTTTTAGCGGAGAAAAGACTAACATAATCTTCGTGAGTCAAGTTACAACCACATTCGAGAAATAAACTAAGAACAAACAAGAGTTGGTGAGGAGTTCACCCGTAGAAGAAGATGTGGAGTTCCATTGGTGGTTGGGGTGTTGGGGAAGTAGTGGACAGCTATTTGATATTTTCAGCTATCTCAAACAGCCCTCGGGAGCCCTTCCAAATGGCGGGGCAGCAAAGAACACGCGCCAAATTTTCTGGACAGCAGTCTCGGCAGAGTGGCCAGCAGCTTGGACTTGCAGAGAACTATGGACAGCAAGTTCTGTCTTCCAGAATTCTGGACATCAACTCAACCAGGGAAAATCTGGAATAAAAGCTGAACTGGCGTTTGAGAGGGGAGGTAATTGGGAGGTAATTAAGAGGTGATGAGGTGGCAATTAGAGAGGGCAAGCAATGGGGTTGAGGTGGCTGACCATAAGGAGAGAGAAAGTCTTGGTATTAACTCACATGGGCCCCCAATTTAATCACAGTTTTATTCAAAATCTGGAACGGAAGTTCCAGGTCTCAATTAAGAGGAACGTTTCCTTATATATGGCCCTCAATTGAATGGATTTAGGATTTCAAATTGGATGGGAAAGTTTATTTGAAATCAATTTCAATTTCAAATAGGATGGGCATTAAAGGAGCAATCAATGGGGAGAGATCCTTCATGGGGCCGGCGGCATGGTGAGAGGGGAGAGGGAGATTAGGGAGGGATTAGGCGCTTTCCAATTGAGTCGATGCCACCTTGGATAAAATATAATAATTCCACATGTCATGAAATTTGGATTAAATCAAATTAAAAAACTTTCCTTTTTAGACTTTTGCAAATATGGAAAGTTTGAACCTCAAATTTGAATTTAAAATTTTGGATTTTAAATTGCTAGATTCTCCCTTTATTGCAAAACCCAAGTTAAGGAGTCATTATGACAATTTGAATGTCATAATGACTTGGATCAGGAGTGTGGCCGGCGGTCCAAAGGAGGGAGGAGATGCCGCCGATCGGGTGGGGAAGGCCGTGGGAAGGAGGCCGGCGATCGAGTGGGTGATAGTCGTCGGCTTGGGGAGGTGGAGCTAGGGGAAGACTTGGGTGGATGAAGAGGGGAGAAAGGAGATGAATAAGAATATATGAGAAAGATAGAGATAACTAACGAACTCACAAAGAGTTCATAAGAACCGCGAACCTCAGACTCTTCCAAAGATTGACGGGTATTGCAAGTTACCCTCCTCGGGCTTCTCCATCTCATGAACTAACTAAGAGATCAACAATAACATAAAATTTTATTATCAATAATTCATCATCCTATTAGT
The DNA here is from genome assembly GCA_016618105.1 of Dendrobium huoshanense. NCBI lineage: Eukaryota > Viridiplantae > Streptophyta > Magnoliopsida > Asparagales > Orchidaceae > Dendrobium > Dendrobium huoshanense. The sequence goes on along the minus strand of CM028350.1, from coordinate 32,970,855 downwards.
TCGGAATTCGGGATAAAAAGAGGATATAATATCCATTGATGTTTTTAGTCCCAAAGTCTTTGAAGGTAGTCGGTTTATGAGATATGTGGCAGTTAGAAGGGCTTTCCCCAATAGGATTTGGGTGCATTTTTGTGGAATGAAAGTGCACTGGTGGAGGTTAGAAAATGACCATTTTTCCTTTTTACAATCCTATTTTTTGTGGTATGTGAATGTAGGAAGACTTGTGAATGATACATTTTTTTTTAAAGGAGGATAGATTTTTGGTTAAAGTGATTTTTAGCATTGTCGGAATGAAATTTTTTTATTTTTAGCCCGAATTGATTTTGGATCACGGTATGAAAAATGGGGAGGATAGTGCTAGCATTGAATTTATTTAGAAGAAAGATCTAAGAAACTCGAGTGCAATATCAATGAAGGATACAAACCATTAGGCCCTAAGATGTTAGGGATTTTTTGGGGTCTCCAGATATCACTATGAATAAGGTAAAATGGAGTATTACATCTCTCATGTTTGTTTGGAAAAGAAACTCATTTATTCTTGACTAACTCACAAATTTCACAATGAAAAGATTTATTTTTCAACTTATAAAAAAAAATTTGGGTACATATTTCTTAAGACATCAAAAGATAGATGTTTTAATATAAAATTGTGAAGTCAATTAGTAGATTTTTATCAAATAGGAATAACATAGAGTAGCCATTATTGATAATATTAGATTTTTTCAACTCTTCCAAGTAGTACAGTCCATCTCTCTCCTTAGCAAGTTCAATCTTTTTTTCCGATTCCTAGTCCTGAAATAAATAATAAGTAGGGTTAAATAAGACTTAACAATTATGATCACTGGTAAGTTTTTATATGGAGATTAGATTTGTGGATAATTGAGATACATGGAGCACATTTTTCAAAGTGAGGGAGGAGATAAGGGCATGTCTCCTTTGCCTACTATTGTGGCAAGAGAACCATCAACAGTGATGATTTTTTTATCACTTGAGCAAGGAGTATAGTTGATGAAGTGGGTAGTAGAGTATCTCATGTGAGTTGTGGCTCCTGAGTCAATGTTCCATAATTCTTTCGAATGATTTCTATAGGCACTTAATTCAATGGATATAGGAAACTTACCTAAAAGTGCAAGAGAATAAGATGCAGGTGATTTTTCAAGGGATACCAGAAGTTGTTTTAGTTTATCAATATATTCTTTATTAAGTTATCTGAATTTGGACTATGTTTTTGAGTTGAGCTCATTTGTTGTAGTGTTGGCTTATGATGTGCCCTTTGTCTACTTCTTTGATTCCACCACTTGAGAGATTTCCATGTATCTTCCAACATGTCTCTTTGTGTGCCTTGATTTCTGGTAATAGTTGCACCAAATGGAGTCTATCTTTAGATTTTGAGGAATTCTTATATTTATTTTCCTTCCATGGTGTCTCTTTGGTTGATACCATTGTTGAACCTTCAACTATCTTTGATTCCAGCATTACCCCTCGTCGAGTTTCCTCAGCATGAATGAGAGAAATGATCTGGTTTAATGAAGGTGTCTCCTCTTTGCCAAGGATCTGAACTCCTACCTGATCAATCTCCGTATTTAATCCTGCAAGAGAGTCATACACTCTATCTTTCTCAATAAAGTTTTTCAGGATAACACCATCTTTTGGACATTTGGTCTCTATGCATCTATAGTGATCAAGTTTTTGTCATAAGTTTTGAAGGAGAGTGTCATATTCAGTCACAGACTGCTTTCTTGTTTTGTGCTTCCCATCTTAACTTTAATTTTGAAGATTTGTGCAATAATTTGAGCTTTTGAGAAGGTTTGTCTAGCGACATCCCATGTCTTTTGCAATTGATAGGGGCATGAAAATATCACTAATTTTTGAGTTATGGAATTCCACAACCATGACATGATCATGGAGTCTACTTCATCCCATGCTAAAAAATTAGGATTTTCTTTTGGTCCTATCCCAAGGAGGTTATTCATCTTTTCTTTCCCTTTCAAATAAGCCTTCACAAATTAAGACCACTTCAAGTAATTTTTCCATTTAAGCGATAGGAAGGTTGCATATTTTGGAGGTCTAATCTTCCTTGGTGCACCATAGTGTTCCTCATAGAGCTTTGGGAGGAATTTGCTTCAGACATTTTGGTGGAAAAGGATAGTGATGAAGGTTATATTAATCAAGTTAGTAAGGTGCAGGGCAATAATGAAGGCTGTGTTGGTTATAAGAGTAGTAGCGATAACAAGAGAAGGCTGGTATTGAAGGCTGTTTGCTCCTCTGCGCTTCCTTCTCTTTAGTCTCTTAATGAGAATGGCATTGAAGGAAGGTGGTGGAACTCACTGATTATATCTCTTTAGGCTCTAATATCATGTGAAATTCAGAGAATTGGAGAGGGAAAAAGCTTAATATTATTGCTCAAACCTATTCATATTTATAGATCTATTCAATATATCTTAATAAAGAAACAAATAATTACATAATCATATATAATTGCTAATCCTTCCTAAATTCAGCCACCTAAATATGGAAGGAAATTGGCGCAATACAGGTGAGCCTCTCATGAATCCCCATCCTGGCCGTGGGATCAAAATTGTAATATCCAAAAAATCAGGTAATGAAAAATTCAAAATATTATTTTAATTAATGTTGTTTAGTTTAATTAAGTGTTAAATAAATTAATTTTTTACTTACCAGTTAATTAATATTAAGACAATATTATCATTAATATTAAGTAAAACTTTAATTGAAATTAGTTAATTCTATATATTTGAATAGGTGTTTCCATGGGTTGTGAATGTAAGATGGCAGTTAATTCTATATATTTTGAATAGGTGTTTTGGTGGGTCTCTTATCCCTATTCCTTCATTTTGAATTTCATGCAAGCCAACTGAGGAAAATCGGGTGAGGCATTGTAGTAAGAGGTGTCAATTTCGCGACAAAGGTCTGGTTTAGGTCGAACCCGGAACTGTCCTGATACTGTTCGGGTCAACTCGAACCCGACCCATTTTTACAAACGGGTGGTTTTCCGAACCCGAACCCGACCCGCTTCGGGTTCAGGTTAACTCAGCACGATTCGAAAGCGGGTGCCAACATGGGCGACGGGATGCCGGAGGCCGGACGCCGGCGACCGGACAGTTGGACCTTGAGGTCTTGGACGCGGTCACGGGCCTGGACGCGGCAGCCGGCAAGCTGGCTAGCTTGCATGCGTGTCTGGACACGATCACGCAGACCTCGGAACACGCGGGTGACTGGGCGTGCCAGGTTGACAGCGTGATTGGCCACGGGCTGACGGGCAGCGGCGGGTAAGCGGGGCAGGGGCGGGATGGGCCTCGGGCAGCGGTGATTGGTCACGCGGCAGCTCGGTTAGCCACGGGCAGCGGTGGTCACCCAGGCAGCGTGTCAATTCGGGTCATTTTTGGATTTTCGGGTCAACCCGAACCTAACCCGATTTTTGAAACGGGTCAAAAACTTTAACCCGAACCAAAATTTCCATGTTGTGTTCGGGTCGGGTTTTTGGGTCGTGTCCAATATTGACACCCCTAACTATAACATAGTTTTAGCATAGTGCAGGATTTCCTGTAGTAGTATTCGATATAGTGGAATTCGACACAGTAAAGAGAATGACATAGTGCAGGGAAGCCAAGATTGGTTCAATACAGGAAAGGATTGTTGAGTTGGGAAAACAGTGACGGTACTAAAAGCATGGTTTAAAATTGCGTAATATGAGGCTCACCTTGAGGCCGCCTTTGCGCAATTCCAGTAAAAAAGCCTCGATGCTTATGCCTCGAGTTTTTTTTTCATGAGGCTTGCGCCTCAGCTTGGTTGAGGCCCGCCTCGCCTCACTGGCATGAGGCTTACGCCTCACGCTATATATATTAAAACTTACATAAATCTTGAAGTAAATGCCCGACATTGGACTCTATAGGAGAGGAGGAATGGGAGAGAGCAGTTCATCATAATGATGATTCAAATGAAGAACCCGACAGTGCTGATGACTTATGAGTTCTTATGTGATATGTCATTGCTATTTATTTTTGGAAATTGAAATTATATTTTAATGAAAAGAATACTGAGATTTGAGAAAGATTGAATTATGAGTTGAACTATATTTCATGTTGTCTTATTATTGGGATATTTTGATTTGACTTCATATCTTATGCTTTCTTATATTTTATATTATTCATTCATTAGTATATAAAAAATTTATCATTTTATGTTTAAGCAATCTTTTGATTTTGAGGCTTACGCCTCAAAACGTCTTGAGGCTTATGCCTCGCCTCACGGATGAAAAACGACTCAGTACCCGAATACGCAATTTTAAACATTGACTAAAAGATAATTGTGTGAATTAGGAAGTGGATTGAGTGAGCAATATCAATGTGAAGTAAGAAGCAATAAAAAAGAGGAGTAGAAGAAAAGAATATTGGAAGAAAGAGGTAAGAAATTATAATGTTTATTATTATCTTTTAAATTTTCTAAAGTCAATAAAGTTTCTAAAGATGATAATCCTAATTGTAGAAATCATAGAATTGTAGAAGTGATTGTAGGTGACTTACAAGCGTAGAAGAGTAAGAGGTAGATGATTAGAAGAGACAACTCGTTAGGAAGGTAATTAAGTTGCATAAATTCTAATTTATAAATGCAAGAATTAATTATATATATATATATATATATATATATATATATATATATATATATATATATATATATATATATATATATATATATATATATATATATATATATATATCACTTGATTATTTGAAGTGATAAATGCATTATGAATATTCAATAATGAAAATGAGTATACTTCCAAGTTCTTATGTATGATCGATCACTTGCATACATATATCATTGAATTTAAAATAAAATTTATGGTGATTATTTTAATATTTTTCTAGTTGATAATAAATTGTAAAGAACTCATTAAATTTCATGTTGCCAATACATCCTGGTATGTAAGTATAGTAAGAGACAGATTCTTATGGAATTTTGTTCATGTCAAGTCAAGTATGAATTACTATGTTGTAAAATATATTGAATATCAATAATTAGAAAAGATTGGCTATAAAATAATGTACAACTTACCAATACATGTGGGGCAAAAGGGTCCCCATGTATGACACTGCATTTAAGTGATGTAAAAGGGATACCAGAGATATGATACATGCATAGCGGGTGAGGCAAAGTAGACATCTATGTTATTCAATGACGATAATTTATGTTTAATTGAACATGTTGATGAAAGTTTAGCCAAATCTTTAAAATACTAATATTGATATTCAATATAGACTTTAAAGGAAGATAAGTGTTAAAGCTAAATATTATGATGTTTTATAAATAATGTCAAGTTTGTTAATTTATGATTTCAATATTATGAATTTAATAATGTTATTTAACTGCTAGTTAATTTGCATAACTTATTGAGCCTTATTGCTCACCAGTTCTTTTTATACTGACTGTTGTTACAAGAAAAGAAAAGGAAAATGTCGAAGCAGAAAAAGTTTTAAGTTCTTTCATTTTATATGCTAGTATTTAACTTTGTTTGTAAGTTTACATTGAGATATGTAGAATGTTCAGTGTTGTACTCTTTTGAATTTCTTATTGGCTCTGTAAATATTTATGTTATGAAATTTTGATTAACTAGATGCTTCCGTTTACTAAATAAATGACAATGTAGTTGGATGTTTTATTCAAATATGAAATTTTGTGAGGAAGGATAAAAGAAAATGATTGAATGTTATGTTCATTTCTATGACACTATGTTACTCTTAAGAGGTATCGTGGGGTGTTACAAAAATGCTAAGGGACGGCGGAGATCGGCGCAATCCAGCTGAGCCTCCCATGGATCCTCATCCTAACTGTGGGATCAAAATGCCAAGGGACGGTTGGGATTTATCAATATTATTATTATTGAATAATAATAATAATGATAATGATAATAAAATAATTAAAATACCACCTTTGTATTTTTGTGCGACTTCTCTTTTTTTGTGCTTCTTGAAATTTATGTTGTTACTTTGTGTGCCGGCAAATGTTGTGTTTCACCTTTGTGTGGCAACCCAATTAATATAAGTGTCCTTTCTGAGTAACTTTGATTCTCCAGACACGTTGGTGCAATTTTTTATTGTGAACAGACAATGTTCAAGCAACTTTTGACGGTGTGTCTATAGTCCATAATTTTTATTGCATTTGTTTGAATCGTCTGTGAGCGGCCTTCTTTGGTGATTTAGAAGTTATGGACTTTTTGGTGCATTCGATTTCACAAATGGGAGATGTTTGAGCAGCTTCGACTATGATGGAGGTGTTTCAAACTCGATTTGTGCGACATCGACATTATTTAGCTGTCGTTTTTGTTGTGCTTGCTCTACTTGCACTAATTGATTGCAAGATAATTACGGAGGTCTTTGTACTAGTATTATGATCATTCAAATAAAGAAGTTAACCTTTTTATAATTTCTATCATATGCTGACTATGGGAATAACTTTAGTGGTTCTATAGCTCAACCTATCGAAATCACTAACAAGTTGCGGATTCAGCCCTTGATGATGTTGGCATAAGCCATGACAGGAACATCGATACTTGTTGTCCCGAGAGTTTTTGGAGACCAATGACTTGTGATATTCTTGAAGTTAAAGCCAACCCAATTCATGAGAATGATTACTCCACCCTTGGTGGAATATTGTATGTTTATGATTGAGAAGGCCTTCAAAGGCATGAAATGCTTAGTAGAAAATAATAAGACTTTGGCAGCTTTTATTTTGATGAAGGATGTGGATCACTGATAGATGGCACAACATTGCAGTTTTTTTGATGAGCAACCAATCATCAGTCTCTGTTAAGAGTTTTTTTAGTCATTCCGAGGAAAGGTTTGAAACATGGTTTTAAGTTCCAGCATAGAGTAAGCAACTCTAGTTTCTTTCAATTGGTCACCAAGACTTGAGCTAAACATGCAAAAGCTTCAATTTTGGGGCTGTTTGATACAAGATTTATGCAACATTTGAGAAAGATCTATGCTAAATCTTGCCAAATATGATTTAAGGACCTGTTAAATCTCGCAGAGAAATAAATCATCTATTTCTCTATTTTAATTTACTAAATTTGGGGAGTTGGACAAATCCCAAATTTACTAAATTGGGAGTTGGGCGGATTTATGGGATTTGGCCGAAGAAGCATGTGACAGGGAAGAAAGATGGTTACCGTTGTAGTGAGCGAGCTTCTGTCGTTACTTTCGATCCCAAGTCGTCAAAGGAGGTGAAGAAGTTTTCTTAGCAACTCTTTCAAAATGTTAATTCACATGAAGCCGAAGCAACAATGAAACAATGAAAAGATGAGCTTAGACAAAGGCTAAAGAGAAGAGAAATTATAGAAATAGACATGCAATAATAGAGAAGAATATCATATACTAATTCGCTTCTATCAACTTTTCTTAATTTTGGGTTTTTCCCTCTTTAATGCAATTCTTAATTAAACTATTAATTAAATCATTTGATAATTAAGCTAGCTTCTAATTACATTATTTGTAATTGTAATTTATTGACATTAATTTAAATTTGAATTAATAAATGACTCGCATTGAAAATGTAAATTATATATTAAAACACAAATTAAATTTAAATTTTTAATGAACTATAACTCTCTTAAATTATTAGTTACGTTGCCAAATAGTTTCACAGGATTATCAGGATTTAATATTTTTTGCCAAATAGTTTTCAACATTTATCACTCTTAGAATTTAGTAATTTGAAAAAAAACTTTAGCCTTTGTCTAAGCTCATCTTTTCTATTATTGACCTTAGAGTCTGTTGACATTCCGATAAAGGTAAATTTGAATTATGGAGGTCAATCTTAGAGTCTGTTGACCTTCATGTTATACCAAAGGAACAAAAGAGAGAAGAAAGCAAAGTAAAAATCCTGCATACATGCCTCAAACCCATTGGATCTTCAAATCATGTCGAGATTGCGCCGATTCGCGCCGTTGGCGTCACTTCTCCGCAAATCCGACGTAAATCCTGCGATATTTTCTCGTTTCTTGCTCTATTCGCGTCGTTAAAAGGTGAGGGAACTCACACCTCTCTTCTCTTCAACTCCACATCCCAGGAGCTACTCTCGGTTCGACCCTAACCCACGACCAAACCAAGTCGCAGCTTCTCCTACCTCCCTCGACTCAAGTCCGATGCTAGAGCCACTCTAGATCGGGGCCGACTCCGACTTCCGATCTCCTTCTCCATCTCGCCGCTGCTTCCGATCCCAAACTCCACATCTGTCGTCGCCTCCCTCTACCTGTTCCGAACCCGTCACTTCTCCTCCACTTCTTCTGAACCCCACGAGAGAGAGAGAGAGAACTTCCTACCTCACTCGCAACCTTCGGCCTCCATATCCACAGCCGACCACTTCAACTCCCTGCCCTCTCCGATCCCAACTCTACTCTACCCGACCCTTTAGGTATAGGTTTTATTTTTTTTTATAGTTATTAAATGATAATAATTATTATATATTAATAATAATTATTATTATGTTTAATATATTTAGTATATTTATACTTATTTGTCTATGTGAGAGAAAAAAAAAAGCAAAAAAGAGAAAAAAAAAAAGAAAGATAAGAAAATATTCATCTTGATATGTGTGCCAACCTCATCATCGCCATTTGCAAAGGTATAAACTCTTAAATCCTAAAACTTCGAGAACCCGCTTTCGACGCTTGCAATGAAAAAAAAAACGACCATATATACACGTTTTTTTAGCGTGGTGGGAGGAATTTCGTCGAGTGCTCTCGACGAATCGGGTGATCATCTAAAGTCTCTTCTTCAGAGTTCGTAGCGCGCCGGAAAACCGTCTATATACGTTTTTCTTAGCGTGGTGGGATAAGAACCCGGTGCGATGCGTACAATGAAGTGGGGATACCCATAAGTACCCGCTTGCGGGGAAACAACTGTCTTTCCTTTGCAACAGGTACCGAAGACCCATACACGCTTTTCTTAGCGTGGTGGGGGATCAAAAAAAATACACGGCCGTGGTGTCCTCGTCCGAGGACACCTACCATACACGATTTTCTTAGCGTGGTGGGAAAGACCAGTTTCCCGTAGTTTGCCTCTAAACGGGGAAGACGCTGGGAGGCTGCCGAAATTTCGGGTGAACACAATGCTACACTTGGACTTGATTGAACTCAAAGGACAACCGAACTGGACTCAAACTTGTGAACCTTTCAACTTGATTGAACATTCGTAGAGGACTTATGAAATTGATGCAATTGACCTAAGCTAATTCAAACCTAAATGAACTTAAACTCAAATAAATTTGAAAAATATAAGACTTGAGCTTTCATTTGATTTGAAAATCAAATCATAAGAACAAAGAGCTTGAATATGAACTTGCAATTTGAATAGCAGGGGACTCGAATGAATGGAAGAGGTTCATCAGGAGCCTGAAATGTACTTGAGTTCAAACAAGAACAATAACTTGAGTTTGCTACTTGAACTCAGGGAAGGACTTGAGCTCAACAAGACTACAAGAAGCTTGAACTTGACTTAACAATTTGAACATAAGGACGAGCTTGCAATTTTAATAACAAAAGATTTGAAAGAACAATTACTCAAGATTGTGACTTGGGACAATTATAAAGAATATCAAAACTTTAATGGAATGTTAAGGAATATGTCATAACTTGAACCCAAGTGAACAAATGCAAAGAACCTGAATTTTTAAGAAAAAAGAGGGAGTCAAGGAGCTTGAGATTGAATGAGATACAAAGAGCTGAACCCATAACAACATACAAGACTCAAGCATGAATTGAACCTTGAACTCGGGTCTGATGGAATACATAGGACTGGGGCTGTGGATGAATGGACAAATTGGCGTCTAAATACACAGCTGCTCAAGCTAAAACAAATGTGCAAGGATTTGTGCCAAGATTTGCAAATCCAAACTTTACTTGAACATCTGGACTTGAATCAAACTTGAACAACAAAGGACTTGTTGCATTCAACGCGGCTCATCTACGAGTGACAAAAGAATCCAACATGTAACGGGTTAGCAATAAAGGTGTATTCGAAGAATCCAAAGCAAATGCAGTCTTTGCACAATCAATATCATTTGATTGTAAACGAATGCCCCGCTCCCCTACAAGACATACGACGAATCAAGATACGAGCAAGTACACTACAATACATCAATGCGTATGAACAAAGAACATAGTGGACCCTTACAATCGTCTCCACGAGATCAAGTGCAACATGCTTACAAGGATAACAAATGATTACAGAAAGCATACGTGTGTCCTACATGCGCTATTGATATCTCCAACACAGTCAATGTTACTTGTTGGTAAAAGAAGGCGACTCTATAGATTAATAGTGGAAGACCCATCCTTACAAATAAGTGTAATCATGAAAACCACCTGCGATTGGTGAAAGGTGGATATGATGTAGGGACAACGGCTCTTCTATGGATATCTCGAGGAGGTCGTAGTGGAATACAATGGGTCGTCTGCAAATGAACACGACCCACTTGTGGATAACAACAATGGGGGTATATCGTAAATACAGGAACCCTTGTGGACACAAGTGCAGATGTCACCTACGACAACGGTGATTAAGGTCTACGTAGTACGTCAGGTACGAGGGCAACTCTACATACGGAGAAGGACACCTCTTGGCAGAATGGAAGAGATGTTTGAACAAATTAGAACTAAACTTCTTGGTGTTCCAAAGCTTCTTCTTAGTCCTATACTTAAGAAGAAAACAGTTCTAGTGTCCACAAACACCGGAAGTAACAAGTCTACTACATTAAAGATCCTGAGAGGAATTCTTTTCAAAGCAATGGTCATTGATTTCCAAGTCCAGAAGAACCTCCCGGTGAATGAGAAAGGGGGAGTCAACATCAAGATGAGGAAATGCCTTGTAACATCAAGACCATACCGCCACCGGATCCGCAACACTCGTATTAAAGGACAGAAGGCATGTATGAGCTCTCAGATGAAATGTTGTGTATTCAGATGGCAATTGCCTGCACTACTACAATTATTTCAAAATACCCCTGCACGTGCACCGTAATTTGTATATATATAGGTACACTAAAGAAGAAAATACAATCTTGACCTGCATGGGCCCTGGAGAGCGTGTTATTGGTACACACGTGACGCCTATGGATGTTGCGCGGGTCGATAAGTGAATTCAAGGTCGAACTTGATCCTTCTATGCGGATCAATAGGAGTCGATAGGGTTTGAACCTTCAAACAAATACACGGTTGTGGCGACCGGTGTATTTTTTCAATACATTCATATTAGGCCTTGAAAGACCTATCACAATATGAATTCACTAATAAATGACACAAAGCCTACAAAACCCGATCCTCTATTAGCAAGTTGATAGGGTCGACAAGGTTCAAGCTATAAAAGGAAAATAACCCCCTCATAGGCCATGTTGAACAATAAATCTCAACCGAAGGGGTCCATTCCAAATACTCAAAATTCCATCTAAATACCCATGAAAATTCAAAACTCCAGAAATTCCAAAATCATCGAAACAACACTATCAAACATTTAAAGCAAAACTCATCCACCCTCTGCAACAGTTTATCGAGGTGGATAAATTGAAATAAACTTCAGCTTACGAAGAGCTTATGCCTAGTCGAAAATACGACTATGATCCATTCTCAAACAATATCCTGCTAGTAAGGACGTAGTACGTGTCATCTGACCAGCTATTTTGCCTCCAAATGGTATCGCAGGATAAACAATTATGACCCGGGGCCCTCTGAATCGAGTGATTTTGCCGCCAAATGGCATCACGAAATACCAGTTATGGCCAGAGCCAATACGTTCCTTATTAGCATCAAATCCTTGAGATATGAATCAATAGGATATGATCGATAGAGCACAAAGCCCTCTGTTAGCTAAGGTAGATTCAAATTTGTCCCCTTAAACAAGCATTCAACCCAGGTCTACAAGGTCCCCTTGGACGAAGCAACTCATGGTTGCCGACAAGGATCTTCTGTCAAGCTGGTCAACTACCTCCTCTGACTAAGTAGACTAGGGACCACGATGGCCCGGGACGACGGAACCATGGATCTTGATCGGGTCTATCATCTATTCCCCCACCATCCGCTTTAAGTGCAAGATGGTGCAATTTTTATTTTAAATATCAATTTTACAAATCTCCAAACTCTTCAAATATCAATCCTCATTGCTGCTACTATATGCCAGATAACACGTATTTATACGTATCTGATTGATGACTAGCCTTAATCGAAAGTTCTCTCTTGTGATCGGGAAGGGTAATTAACTATAGGGGCTTACGCCTATAGGAAATCAAAACTCAGATTATACAGTCCTCACAAAATAAGGGTGAAATCTCTGGGTAGTGTCTTATCTACAAACCCATCTCCCTTCCAAAATTTACCCCGGAACTTAGTTCCATTAAAACTCCCTCGCCTGAAAGAAAAAGCATAACAATAGTGGGCGGAGGCCGGGGCTGAATTTTCGGAGCCCACAGAGTCTAAAGGTTTTCGTTTGCGTAAATTTAAAATCTAATATATGGAGTGTAATTTTAGTTGTAATAGATCTAGTGGAGGGATTGTAATGTTGGGCGATCAAGTCATTAGTAATAGTATACGTTTTAGATATTTTGGGTCTATTATTCAGAGTGATGGTGAAATAGATGAGGATATGATTAGTAGAATTGTAGTTGGATGGTTAAAGTGGACGAATGCATCGGGCTTGTTGTGTGATAGAAAAGCCCTCCTCAAACTTGAGGGAAATTCTATAAGATGGTGGTTAGACCTGCAATGTTTTATGCTGCAGAATGTTGACCATTAAAACAGAAGCATAATATTAAGTTAAGTGTTGTAGAGATGAGGAAGCTCAGGTGGATGAGTGGTTTTACTCTTAGAGATAGAATACGAAATAAGCATGTACGTGAAAATGTTTGAGTAGCTCCAGTAGAAGATAAGATTAGAGAATCACCTTAGATGGTTTGGTCACCTAAAACAACGGCTTTCCGATGACTTGGTTAAGAGAGTAGATGTATTAGATTTGACTTATATTAAGAAAGGTTGAGGTAGGCCTAAAAAGACTTGATTAGAAAATATTAGAAATGAGATTTCGTTATTAGATTTAAATGAGAATTTGACTCTTAAATGGACACAATGGAGAAAAAGGATTCATGCAGTCGACCCCACGTAGTGGGACAAAGGCTTGATATTGTTGTTGTTGTTAGTTAGTTAGTTAGGCCTACAGATCGAGAAAACCATTGACGTAGATTGTTCATGAATTTCTTCACTTGAGATAAGCTTATTATAACAAATTAGCAATAACTAGCTTGGTTACCAATGCTAGGAATTAGTCTGTAATCCGTTTCGTTTTAATTAAGACCATTGCATTATATGGATGAACTGTGGTATATTGTTATATTAGAGAGAAATCATGCTTATTTTTGTTTATCCTTTTTTATTAAGAGAGGCTGAGGAAAATTCAGTTGGAAGCAAAGCTTACCTTGCATTTGTTGCCGAAGGACTATGTGGAATGCAAGATTGGCAAGAGGTCATGAGTTATCAAAGAAAAAATGGTTCACTCTTTAACTCTCCATCAACAACTGCTGCTGCACTTTGCCATATTCGAGATGATAAATCCCTTAATTACTTGAGTTCTATTTTGCAGAAGTTTGGCTGCTCAGGTACTGGTCGTGCTCAGTTTCCTTTCAAATTTAAATTAATGCATGTGTACTGTTGGCGTTTTATATATACTTACGCATGGTATTTTACAGTTCCAACAACCTACCCACTGGAAATACATACTCATCTTTCCATGGTTGATAAACTTGAGAGACTTGGAGTTTCTCTGCATTTTATTCATGATATAAGGAGAATTCTGGACAGAGTTTATAGGTGAAGATCAGATAGCAAACTCTAGTTGTCTGTTAGTCTTTGACATCTTTTATGCATTTTCCAAAACCTGACTTAACTCAAGATACAGATGCTGGGTGGAGAGTGATGAGGAAATTTATTCAAACGTAGCTACCTGTGCCATGGCATTTCGAATTTTACGTATGCATGGATATGATGTGTCTTCCGGTAATTTATTCTTTATGAGCTATTCCTTGTGTACTTCCTTGCAGGGGAATTATTATGCATTTTTTATGGCCTCAATGTTTCTGAGCGCCATCATTGTTTACAGATGCTTTATCTCCATTTGCTGATGCGAGGCACTTCAAGAATACAGTCCAGGGACATATCAGAGATTTAAATGCTGTTATTGAGCTATACAAGGCTTCACAGGCTCAGATCTCACCAGAGGAACCAATTCTGAAGAAATTGAATTCCTGGGTTACTCACTTTCTCGAGGAGGAGCTGGATAATAATGCCATCAACTCGCTAGATTTTTCACAAGAGGTAGCTGATTTGTACTTTCCCATTTTTTTTTTCTAGAAGTTATTAAGATTATCAGAGAGGTATTGTGATGATTGGTGTATAGGATTTAGAATGGGAAGACAAAAAAAAGTTATGCGTTTACATAGAACCCAATTCTTGCTGTTTTTAATTTCAGAAGTGAGTTTTAACCCTGGTAAGGCATGGTAGGAAAGTGTTCCTACATCAACTGCTGTTGAGAGAGGATTAAAAAGATATATGAGGCCATTAGGGGTGTCAGTATTGGACCCGACCTGAAAATCCGATCCGAACCCGACTCAAAAATTTCGGATTTAGGTTGACCCGAACCACAAACGGGTCGGGTTCGGGTTCAACAATTTGAACCGTTTCAAAAATCGGGTTGGGTTCGGGTTAACCCTTTGACTCGAAATTGACCCGAAAACCCATTTTTGACCCGACAATCCGAAATTGACCCATTTTGACCCGAAAAGCGGAGATTGACCCATTTTGGACCCGAAAACTAGCAATTCTTTATTGGCACCTCATCATTCGAGTCGAGTCGGGTTGACCCGGACCTATAGGTCGGGTCGGGTTCGGGTCCAGAAAATCGACCCGTTTGCAAAAACGGGTCGAGTTCAGGTTGACCCGAATAGTGTCGGGCCAGTTTCGGGTTCGACCTGAACCCGACCCGTGACACGAAATTGACACCCCTAGAGGCCATGTAGAATTTGAAGGGTTGACAAGTTGTGTGTGTGCGTGTGTTAGGGGTTATCCAACTGTGGAACTCCAAAATGATCTACCAGGTCTCAATCAGCTGATCAAAACTTCCAGCAATCTTCTCATGATTATGTAATTTTAATCCCTTATCTTGTGCACATGCTTGCTGAATGACTGGCATTTAAGATCAGTTTCCGCAATATAAAAATTGTTTAATAAAAATATCAATTGAAGATGGTTAAGAAAACTTTCAAATGTCAAACTGATTGCATTTTGAGATCTTTTAAGGTCTTAAAAACAAGCGAGTACTAATGGGATAAAAGATGGCAGATGTGAACATTTAAATTATTAAATAAAAATGCAAGATGGAGTTTGTTCAGATCATTTTTTTATGAGTGGAATTGCCTAGCATTTAAGAAGTTCTGTAAATCAGTAATTTTGTGCTAGTTTTTCATTATGCTAACTATTCTGAACCCTTGTTTCTTTGTTATTTTGATGCTTACTGGTTTCTTGTGAACTTTATTTTTGTAGATTACTGTTTCCTTGTCATCCTGCTTTTTCAGGTTGATTATATTCTCAGGTTTCCCTTTTATGCAAACGTGGAAAGGCTGGAACACAAAAGAAATATTGAACACTGCAATTTAGATAATATGCAGATGCTCAAGACATCATTTGTGTAAGATTTTATTTTGTTTATTTTCTGAGTACGATGAAAGGGGAAAACCTTACATTGCATGCTCTTGCTCTTCAAAAAAATCTTTATGTATGTGGAAACTCTTCTCAGGTGCAGTATGAATAGTAATGACATTCTGGAGCTTGCTGTGGCTGCATTCAGTAGTTCCCAGTTGATATATAGGAAAGAGCTTCAGTATCTTGAGAGGTGAGTGCATTTTGTTAAATGTTTTAGATCTAATCTTAAATTATTTGTACTTTGTGCATGAAATAATCTTGTTCAAATAGTTGGGTTAAGGAGAGCAAGCTGGATCAGCTTGGATTTTCTCGGCAGAAAGAGACATATTGTTATCTCTCTGCCGCTGCTACACATTTTTCCTCAGAACTGTCAAGTGCTCGCCTATGTTTGGCCAAAGGCGGTGTGCTAACCACCTTTACTGATGATTTTTTTGATGGTGGAGGTTCCTCTGAAGAACTAGCAAACCTTATCAAGCTGATTGAGAAGTATATTCATCCTATTTTTTTAGTGTTTATCATAACGAATATTTCCTTGCAAATGATGGTTCAATCTTTGGCAGGTGGCATGGAATTCATGAAAATGAATTCTGCTCTGAAAATGTAAAGACTATTTTTTTCGCTATCCAAAATACTGGCGTTGAGCTTGCAGCAAAGGCTTCTCTCTTCCAAAAGCGCGATATCACCAACCATATCATTAAAATTGTGAGATCTCAAACTATGGATGTGCTTTGAGTGCTATACTCACTGAATCGATTTAGCGAATATGTATAGCTTGTGTCAAAACATCATTGAATTGAATCCAAATAAATTCACTCATATCACCTCATTCACAATCCTTATCTGGTCCTATACTTTTCGTTGGCTAATTATTTTGGCTGAAGGTTTTGACTCGTGGTGTTGCAACTGGCAGTGGCTAGCTATGATGAACTCCATGATGAAAGAGGCTGACTGGCTAAAGAATAATACAGTGCCAACTATAGATGAATACATGACTCATGCAATTCCATCGTTTGCTTTAGGTCCAGTTATTCTACCTTCTCTCTATTTTGTTGGTCCCAAGCTTTCAGAGGACATCATCGCGTCTTCAGAATACTACAATTTATTTGAACTTGTCAGCAAATTGGGTCGTCTTCTCAATGACATTCAAGGTTTTGAGGTAAGACGCTTTTTCTGAACGCCAATTTATTCTCAATAAAAAGACATGCTTTCTTTAAACAAAATTGTCTGGCTGAAGTGGTCGGTCAAATAATGTTACACAATCTGCGTAAAAGCTTCTTACTGGATTACATTGGTCCAAGTCATTCTGCTGACTTTACTATTTCCAGCAAGAAAACTTATTTAACAGAGCTCAATTAATAAAAAGAAAAGCTGCATGGGCAAAACTAGGCTCTTAAATCTGATCAATAGTAGTCATTTGCGATTTGAGCATTGAACCAAGATGTTCTTATTTCAACAAAATTCAAGAAATTAGACTGGGCTTAAACGTAAGAGCTGTTGGATAAGATAGCAAGCATGATGAGCCTCATAAGAGACTACTAGACCGAATGGCTAAGATATTATAAACATGAATGTGTTCTTAAATTGAGAGTTTTGCTGCAGGTTGGGGAAAACTGCACTTAAGAGGTCCAGGATGGTTTTTGACAAAATTTGTTGGCCCATAATTGGACCATAAACTTTAAAAACTCCTGCTTTACTCAGTTCGGGCCCTTATTTGGCCAAAAAAATCTCTTGTGATATTCTGTTTCTAATTGGTAGTGCATGGGATACCAGAGGTTAGTGAACACAAGCCACCACCATATTCCGCACATGCAAGCTTTTTTTGGGGATGGCTTTGTTGCAAATGAGATGAATGTGAAGTGAATTTTGCAATGTGATAGTGTTTACCTATTTTTAGTAGATACATGAAAAAAATGCATTATGAAATAAAATAACTTCAACTTCTATTTTGACCAAAAAAAGCTTTATAAAATTATCTTGTATTGAAGATTGACATTTAAAAATGTTGTAAAGTAAATGTAAAAATAGAAGCAAAAATAACATTTTAAATTTATTAAAGGTATTAATTGAACTGATAGAATTAAAATTAAAATCTTACGATAGGTCATAAGTAAGCACTATCCTTTAGCATTGTTTTTATCCGTTAGAGAATGTGTCTCGGTGGAAAGATAATTTTCATCTTCCCTTCATGATAAAATGACTTTTTCCACTCTAATTCATAACGGTGATAGTCATTGTTGTAGGGAAAAAGCACATGAGCAAGAGTAATTTCGAACAATAATGAGAAAATCTATTTGTAAACGACAACAAGGTTTAAAATTGGGCCGTATCGTTCGGTTGAATCGGGACCCGGTCGGCCATCCAATTCGATTCTCTTGCAATACTGATTTCGCACGGAACCAGGAATAATCGGCTCAAACTAATGGTTCGATTGTTGAACCAGAAAATTGGTGTTAGTTTTCAAAAATTTGGCGGTTCAAAAAGCGATGGATTTTTAACCGTTGATTTTAAATTCAATGGTAGATGTATTAGATTTGACTTATCTTAAGAAAGGTAGATGTATACCTAAAAGGACTTGGTTAGAGAATATTAGAAATGACATTTCTTTATTAGATTTAAATGAGAATTTGACTCTTAACAAGACATAATGGAGAAAAAGAATTCATGTTGCTGACCCTACATAGTGGGATAAAGGCTTGTTGTTGTTGGTGGTGGTTTTTCAAAACTTCAAATTGAACTTAAAATGATTTCTATTTGGCTCTTTTAGCATCCCTCCCAGTCCCGTGAGCCGTCCTAATCCTCCTTCCTCTTCTTTTTCCTAAACTTGAAGCTCGAACGCAGCTTGTCATCTCCGACGAAGGCTTCTCATCATAGTTGGCACTTGTTGTCTTCGGCGTCTCACCCCTCTTTCTCCTCTACAATGTTGATCTCCTCTCGGGACGCCACTAGCATCAAATTGCCAAGGGCGGCCTAAGATTATATGACAGACATCCATGTCTACCATGTCACAGTTCACCTCGCATACATAATGCTTCCCAATCGATAATGTAACACGACACATCTCCGAAACCACAATTTCGGTACCTCTCCGTATCCAGCTAATTTTATAAGGATGAGGGTTCTTCGTCGTCTTAAGTTGTAATACTTGAACAGCGGACCGTGAGATCACATTCTCGGTGCAGCCACTATCAATGACTAGATCACACACCTTTTCGTTGATAGTACAACGGGTTATGAATAATGCATTTTGTTGTGAGGGAACAGGTCGGCGAGGGGCAAGCAGTATCTTCTCAAGAATGCAAACTAGAGGATCCCCTTCGTCGCCATGTAAGTTTTCGATTTCGGCCTCGAGGTCCTGTTATGTAGAAACTTGCTCTTCATCCAGATTATCACCTTCCAATATCTGAATTTGGGGTATGCTGGGACATTCATTTGACTTGTGGCCGGGCTGCAGGCATCTGAAGCACTTGATGGGGACGGGCTTCACATATGGATTGTCCCTGTTGTTCACTCAGTTGGCTCCTTTGCCCTTACCATCAGCCGGTGTAATGTTGTTAGTTGGATTGGCAGCTGGTCGTAATTTTTGGACATGAGCAGTAGACTGCTCACTACCTTGGCGACGAGCCTGAAAACTACGGGAATGTCTCTGCAATTGAGTTTCAGCCTTCAACGCGAAATTGACGGCCTGGGATAATGTCCACACTAAATTTAACTCCAACTTGTCTTGTATAGCTTCCTTAAGCCCTCCAATGTATCTAGCAACTAACTGATTTTCAGATTCATTAAGGTTGTTGCGGGTACTCAACCGGTAGAACTCTTCAGCATAGTCCCCAACAGTTCGCTGCCCCTGAGTACAATGCTGATATTGTAGATACAACATATGTTCAAAATATGTAGGCAAGAAGTGTCCCCGCAGGAGTTGTTTCATTCGAAACCAACTTCGAACCCGCCCTTTACCTTCTCGTCGCTGGTTCTGGAGTAATTGCATCCACCACGCACCAGCACCTCCTTTTAAGCGGCACGCCACATACTTAACCTGTTTTTCATGTCCAATCTCCATGTATTCAAAAAAAGTTTCAACGGCTCGCTTCTAATCCAAATAATCCTCCACATGCATCCTGCCCTCAAAATAGGGAATATCAAGCTTCACACGGAACTCTGCCTGCTCTCGGTGTCATCCTCCTTGCCTCCTTGGAGCATCATAATAATGGATTGGAGCTTCATCCGTTGGGTCAGGAATTTCCCGGCGGGGTCTATCATTTCTCTTATCTTCAGAATCAATAAATTCAGGAAGTACATTAGGAGGTCTTCTCGGAATCTGGTTCTCATTAACAAACGGGCGACCCGCTGGTACTGTCGCCGCGGGTTGAGGGCCAACATCGCGTTGATTCCCACAGCAATTTTGAGAGCCGCCATGTCACTTTGCATCTCTGACCAAAGCCTGAAGAATTCAGTGGTTAATTCATCTAACCGTCGCGTGAAGCTAGTCTGAACTGCCCACAGCGCGTCTAAGCTTCGAAAGTCGTCAGGAGACCTTTGCGAACTTCCTTCCGCCATTTCTAGGTTACCGACTCTGATACCAAATGGTGTAAGCTGGATCGAAGGCGAACCTGAAAAGCTCGGACATGAAGAAGATAACAGGGATATTGAAAACCCACTATTCTATTACGGGAGAAAAATAAACATAAGTCTCTGTGTCTTTCTTGCTTACTTTCACTATATGTAAACTATGAAGCTAAAAACCTTGTAACTAACTTTGGTAAAAGAAGAAAAAACGAGAGAACATTTTGCAGTAGCCTTAAAGCAGCAAGGAAAATGAAAAACGGTTAGTAGAGCTAGTGGGAGAATGATTCATGCGGTATGATGCCTCTCGGTGACGCTGCTGTGGTCCACATCAATTAGTGGGGTGGTCTGCGGCTAGGCTAGGGTGCATGGCCGGCGGTAGGGAAAGGGGACGGGGAGAAGATGATCGGTGGAGAAAGAGAGAGGGAAGTAGATAGGGAAAGAAGATAAATCGTGAGCCAGGACACATCCTGCGGCTGACGGGTGATGCGATGCCCTCACCTAGGGACTTCAACCACGAGCCCGGGCACATCCTGTGGTTGGTGGGTATTTCATTGCCCTCACATAAGGACTTCCACTCTCCTAAGAACTCTCATAGCTCTCAAGAACAAAGTGTAGAAAATAATTTTTTTATTAATCCATCATTCTCTAATACAAGAGCAAGGGCCTCTATATAAGTCTTAAAAGAAATTAAAAGACAACTTTGCCCCTTGGGCTTACATAAGACAAGACCTTAAGTAAGGGTAAAAACAGAAAATGCATAATTAAATAAAAAATACAATAATAAACTAAGATAAAAATGAATGGATATTGGCCGTCGATCTTCATTTCTTCCTTTGATTAATGTCCACCGTCGGATGTCCGCATCAAATTGACCCTCTATTCGAGAGGATGATCGATCTCTCCTAAATCTCTAGACGTCGCTAGAGCCCAAAGAAAACCTAGATCTAAGTGATTTCAAATTTCAGCCAAATTCAAGATGTCCTAACCACAAACTATTTAATGCATACAAATCAAAAAGAATCCCTAAACAGTCCCTACATTCAATTTCTTCCTTAACTCCCATCAAAATCCTTCTTATTCAGCTCCCTTGAGCTTGGTCTAAACTACTGTGGCTCTTCCTAGAGACGGAAGAGTTCCGCCCAATTGGCAAGCCGGTCCCATCGAACCGGCTGGACCGGTCTACACAACAAAGCTATGAAATTAGTGTTTGGAATAATGTGGTGACAACAAAATTACACATATTAGAGGTTAAATGCAACAAACATACAAATACAGTCAAAAATTTGTTTGTTCGGTGAGATCCCCCAACGCTAGGATTACATGGCCATGAGGATCACAGATGACTATTTCTGGAACAAACCTTAAGAAATCTCAAGACTGTAAATCAAGTAGTATGATCGCCAACACCACGGTAATATATTTACTCAATGATCAGGATAGGATTGCCACTTCCACACTAGTGAAGGAATTGTACTATGTTCTACTGCCGGATGAAAGAGCTGGTGATGGGGTGAGAATGAACAGATGACTGCAAACTTCTATGTATACAGACACAAACACAGAACTCTTTATTTTGTCACAAGGCCCACTTTTTTCTGTGAGTTTTGCAACCTGCATAACTATATATATCTATCTATCCATCTATCGCTGTATGTAAGCCTTCAAACCAGTATATGTCAAACCTGAAACCGCTTATAAAGCACTTATAACCAAATTCAGTAAGTTTTCGTTGGGACATTTTCTTCTTTGCTTTCTAAAACAACTTTATAGTATAAAAATTTCTTGAATTTGAAATTTTGTGCTAGAATACTTTTTAAAAAGCAGTGCGAAAAAATGCCCCAAACGAAACCTAAGTTTTATCGATCAATCAAAAGTATGCACTCAAATTCAATGTTGCAAGCATTATTATTGATGTTTGATCAGTTCCTCGCTCTCTAAATATTAAGATCCGTGATGCAATTGCAGAGAGACAAAGCAGAAGGGAAACTGAACTACTTGTCGCTGCTTGTTCTCCATGGAAATGGCTCTTTTCTGAAGAAGATGCCAGAAGAGATGCATGGAGTGTGATAGAATCCACAAGGGCTGAATTGCTTGGGCTGGTTCTCCAGAGCAAGGGAAGCATGTTCCCAGAGCATGCAAGGAAGTGTTCTGGAAGGTGAGCAAAGTACTGCATCTTTTTTACAGAAACAATGATGGATTCACATCGCCTAAGGAATGGTTGGTGCTGTCTGATGCTGTCAATGCTGTTGTTCATGAGCCTTTAAGGTCATTCACTGTTACCTTTCTAAAGCTTAGGAAGAATCATATTATTTGGTATATTCACAAAATAAGTGTGGCATTAGTTATTACTGTGATACTTATTTGACAAGTTCTATTTGTATTTTGAAATTTATAGTTATGTAATGATATTGATAACTTTTTGCAACAA
>CM028350.1:32802481-32947607 GCA_016618105.1 Dendrobium huoshanense | reverse complement strand
TTTTCATTGTTTCATTGTTGCTTCGGCTTCATGTGAATTAAACATTTGAAAGAGTTGCTAAAAGAAAACTTCTTCACCTCCTTTGACGACTTGGGATCGAAAGTAACGACAGAAGCTCGCTCACTACAACGGTAACCATCTTTCTTCCCTGTCACATGCTTCTTCGGCCAAATCCCATAAATCCGCCCAACTCCCCAATTTAGTAAATTTGGGATTTGTCCAACTCCCCAATTTAGTAAATTAAAATAGAGAAATAGATGATTTATTTCTCTGCGAGATTTAACAGGTCCTTAAATCATATTTGGCAAGATTTAGCATAGATCTTTCTCAAATGTTGCATAAATCTTGTATCAAACAGCCCCCAAAATTTGAAGCTTTTGCATGTTTAGCTCAAGTCTTGGTGACCAATTGAAAGAAACTAGAGTTGCTTACTCTATGCTGGAACTTAAAACCATGTTTCAAACCTTTCCTCGGAATGACTAAAAAACTCTTAACAAGAGACTGATGATTGGTTGCTCATCAAAAAAACTGCAATGTTGTGCCATCTATCAGTGATCCACATCCTTCATCAAAATAAAAGCTGCCAAAGTCTTATTATTTTCTACTAAGCATTTCATGCCTTTGAAGGCCTTCTCAATCATAAACATACAATATTCCACCAAGGGTGGAGTAATCATTCTCATGAATTGGGTTGGCTTTAACTTCAAGAATATCACAAGTCATTGGTCTCCAAAAACTCTCGGGACAACAAGTATCGATGTTCCTGTCATGGCTTATGCCAACATCATCAAGGGCTGAATCCGCAACTTGTTAGTGATTTCGATAGGTTGAGCTATAGAAACCACTAAAGTTATTCCCATAGTCAGCATATGATAGAAATTATAAAAAGGTTAACTTCTTTATTTGAATGATCATAATACTAGTACAAAGACCTCCGTAATTATCTTGCAATCAATTAGTGCAAGTAGAGCAAGCACAACAAAAACGACAGCTAAATAATGTCGATGTCGCACAAATCGAGTTTGAAACACCTCCATCATAGTCGAAGCTGCTCAAACATCTCCCATTTGTGAAATCGAATGCACCAAAAAGTCCATAACTTCTAAATCACCAAAGAAGGCCGCTCACAGACGATTCAAACAAATGCAATAAAAATTATGGACTATAGACACACCGTCAAAAGTTGCTTGAACATTGTCTGTTCACAATAAAAAATTGCACCAACGTGTCTGGAGAATCAAAGTTACTCAGAAAGGACACTTATATTAATTGGGTTGCCACACAAAGGTGAAACACAACATTTGCCGGCACACAAAGTAACAACATAAATTTCAAGAAGCACAAAAAAAAGAGAAGTCGCACAAAAATACAAAGGTGGTATTTTAATTATTTTATTATCATTATCATTATTATTATTATTCAATAATAATAATATTGATAAATCCCAACCGTCCCTTGGCATTTTGATCCCACAGTTAGGATGAGGATCCATGGGAGGCTCAGCTGGATTGCGCCGATCTCCGCCGTCCCTTAGCATTTTTGTAACACCCCACGATACCTCTTAAGAGTAACATAGTGTCATAGAAATGAACATAACATTCAATCATTTTCTTTTATCCTTCCTCACAAAATTTCATATTTGAATAAACATCCAACTACATTGTCATTTATTTAGTAAACGGAAGCATCTAGTTAATCAAAATTTCATAACATAAATATTTACAGAGCCAATAAGAAATTCAAAAGAGTACAACACTGAACATTCTACATATCTCAATGTAAACTTACAAACAAAGTTAAATACTAGCATATAAAATGAAAGAACTTAAAACTTTTTCTGCTTCGACATTTTCCTTTTCTTTTCTTGTAACAACAGTCAGTATAAAAAGAACTGGTGAGCAATAAGGCTCAATAAGTTATGCAAATTAACTAGCAGTTAAATAACATTATTAAATTCATAATATTGAAATCATAAATTAACAAACTTGACATTATTTATAAAACATCATAATATTTAGCTTTAACACTTACTTCCTTTAAAGTCTATATTGAATATCAATATTAGTATTTTAAAGATTTGGCTAAACTTTCATCAACATGTTCAATTAAACATGAAATTATCGTCATTGAATAACATAGATGTCTACTTTGCCTCACCCGCTATGCATGTATCATATCTCTGGTATCCCTTTTACATCACTTAAAATGCAGTGTCATACATGGGGACCTTTTGCCCCCACATGTATTGGTAAGTTGTACATTATTTTATAGCCAATCTTTTCTAATTATTGATATTCAATATATTTTACAACATAGTAATTCATACTTGACTTGACATGAACAAAATTCCATAAGAATCTGTCTCTTACTATACTTACATACCAGGATGTATTGGCAACATGAAATTTAATGAGTTCTTTACAATTTATTATCAACTAGAAAAATATTAAAATAATCACCATAAATTTTATTTTAAATTTCAATGATATATGTATGCAAGTGATCGATCATACATAAGAACTTGGAAGTATACTCATTTTCATTATTAGAATATTCATAATGCATTTATCACTTCAAATAAATAAATCAAGTGTATATATATATATAATATATATATATATATATATATATATATATATATATATATATATATATATATATATATATATATATATATATATATATATATATATAATTAATTCTTGCATTTATAAATTAGAATTTATGCAACTTAATTACCTTCCTAACGAGTTGTCTCTTCTAATCATCTACCTCTTACTCTTCTACGCTTGTAAGTCACCTACAATCACTTCTACAATTCTATGATTTCTACAATTAGGATTATCATCTTTAGAAACTTTATTGACTTTAGAAAATTTAAAAGATAATAATAAACATTATAATTTCTTACCTCTTTCTTCCAATATTCTTTTCTTCTACTCCTTTTTATTGCTTCTTACTTCACATTGATATTGCTCACTCAATCCACTTCCTAATTCACAACAATTATCTTTTAGTCAATGTTTAAAATTGCGTATTCGGGTACTGAGTCGTTTTTCATCCGTGAGGCGAGGCATAAGCCTCAAGACGTTTTGAGGCGTAAGCCTCAAAATCAAAAGATTGCTTAAACATAAAATGATAAATTTTTTATATACTAATGAATGAATAATATAAAATATAAGAAAGCATAAGATATGAAGTCAAATCAAAATATCCCAATAATAAGACAACATGAAATATAGTTCAACTCATAATTCAATCTTTCTCAAATCTCAGTATTCTTTTCATTAAAATATAATTTCAATTTCCAAAAATAAATAGCAATGACATATCACATAAGAACTCATAAGTCATCAGCACTGTCGGGTTCTTCATTTGAATCATCATTATGATGAACTGCTCTCTCCCATTCCTCCTCTCCTATAGAGTCCAATGTCGGGCATTTACTTCAAGATTTATGTAAGTTTTAATATATATAGCGTGAGGCGTAAGCCTCATGCCAGTGAGGCGAGGCGGGCCTCAACCAAGCTGAGGCGCAAGCCTCATGAAAAAAAAAACTCGAGGCATAAGCATCGAGGCGTTTTTACTGGAATTGCGCAAAGGCGGGCCTCAAGGTGAGCCTCATATTACGAAATTTTAAACCATGCTTTTAGTACCGTCACTGTTTTCCCAACTCAAACAATCCTTTCCTGTATTGAACCAATCTTGGCTTCCCTGCACTATGTCATTCTCTTTACTGTGTCGAATTCCACTATATCGAATACTACTACAGGAAATCCTGCACTATGCTAAAACTATGTTATAGTTAGGGGTGTCAATATTGGACACGACCAAAAAACCCGACCCGAACACAACATGGAAATTTTGGGTTCGGGTTAAAGTTTTTGACCGTTTCAAAAATCGGGTTAGGTTCGGGTTGACCCGAAAATCCAAAAATGACCCGAATTGACACGCTGCCTGGGTGACCACCGCTGCCCGTGGCTAACCGAGCTGCCGCGTGACCAATCACCGCTGCCCGAGGCCCATCCCGCCCCTGCCCCGCTTACCCGCCGCTGCCCGTCAGCCCGTGGCCAATCACGCTGTCAACCTGGCACGCCCAGTCACCCGCGTGTTCCGAGGTCTGCGTGATCGTGTCCAGACACGCATGCAAGCTAGCCAGCTTGCCGGCTGCCGCGTCCAGGCCCGTGACCGCGTCCAAGACCTCAAGGTCCAACTGTCCGGTCGCCGGCGTCCGGCCTCCGGCATCCCGTCGCCCATGTTGGCACCCGCTTTCGAATCGTGCTGAGTTAACCTGAACCCGAAGCGGGTCGGGTTCGGGTTCGGAAAACCAACCCGTTTGTAAAAATGGGTCGGGTTCGAGTTGACCCGAACAGTATCAGGACAGTTCCGGGTTCGACCTAAACCAGACCTTTGTCGCGAAATTGACACCTCTTACTACAATGCCTCACCCGATTTTCCTCAGTTGGCTTGCATGAAATTCAAAATGAAGGAATAGGGATAAGAGACCCACCAAAACACCTATTCAAAATATATAGAATTAACTGCCATCTTACATTCACAACCCATGGAAAACCTATTCAAATATATAGAATTAACTAATTTCAATTAAAGTTTTACTTAATATTAATGATAATATTGTCTTAATATTAATTAACTGGTAAGTAAAAAATTAATTTATTTAACACTTAATTAAACTAAACAACATTAATAAAAATAATATTTTGAATTTTTCATTACCTGATTTTTTGGATATTACAATTTTGATCCACGGCCAGGATGGGGATTCATGAGAGGCTCACCTGTATTGCGCCAATTTCCTTCCATATTTAGGTGGCTGAATTTAGGAAGGATTAGCAATTATATATGATTATGTAATTATTTGTTTCTTTATTAAGATATATTGAATAGATCTATAAATATGAATAGGTTTGAGCAATAATATTAAGCTTTTTCCCTCTCCAATTCTCTGAATTTCACATGATATAGAGCCTAAAGAGATATAATCAGTGAGTTCCACCACCTTCCTTCAATGCCATTCTCATTAAGAGACTAAAGAGAAGGAAGCGCAGAGGAGCAAACAGCCTTCAATACCAGCCTTCTCTTGTTATCGCTACTACTCTTATAACCAACACAGCCTTCATTATTGCCCTGCACCTTACTAACTTGATTAATATAACCTCATCACTATCCTTTTCCACCAAAATGTCTGAAGCAAATTCCTCCCAAAGCTCTATGAGGAACACTATGGTGCACCAAGGAAGATTAGACCTCCAAAATATGCAACCTTCCTATCGCTTAAATGGAAAAATTACTTGAAGTGGTCTTAATTTGTGAAGGCTTATTTGAAAGGGAAAGAAAAGATGAATAACCTCCTTGGGATAGGACCAAAAGAAAATCCTAATTTTTTAGCATGGGATGAAGTAGACTCCATGATCATGTCATGGTTGTGGAATTCCATAACTCAAAAAATTAGTGATATTTTCATGCCCCTATCAATTGCAAAAGACATGGGATGTCGCTAGACAAACCTTCTCAAAAGCTCAAATTATTGCACAAATCTTCAAAATTAAAGTTAAGATGGGAAGCACAAAACAAGAAAGCAGTCTGTGACTGAATATGACACTCTCCTTCAAAACTTATGACAAAAACTTGATCACTATAGATGCATAGAGACCAAATGTCCAAAAGATGGTGTTATCCTGAAAAACTTTATTGAGAAAGATAGAGTGTATGACTCTCTTGCAGGATTAAATACGGAGATTGATCAGGTAGGAGTTCAGATCCTTGGCAAAGAGGAGACACCTTCATTAAACCAGATCATTTCTCTCATTCATGCTGAGGAAACTCGACGAGGGGTAATGCTGGAATCAAAGATAGTTGAAGGTTCAACAATGGTATCAACCAAAGAGACACCATGGAAGGAAAATAAATATAAGAATTCCTCAAAATCTAAAGATAGACTCCATTTGGTGCAACTATTACCAGAAATCAAGGCACACAAAAGAGACATGTTGGAAGATACATGGAAATCTCTCAAGTGGTGGAATCAAAGAAGTAGACAAAGGGCACATCATAAGCCAACACTACAACAAATGAGCTCAACTCAAAAACATAGTCCAAATTCAGATAACTTAATAAAGAATATATTGATAAACTAAAACAACTTCTGGTATCCCTTGAAAAATCACCTGCATCTTATTCTCTTGCACTTTTAGGTAAGTTTCCTATATCCATTGAATTAAGTGCCTATAGAAATCATTCGAAAGAATTATGGAACATTGACTCAGGAGCCACAACTCACATGAGATACTCTACTACCCACTTCATCAACTATACTCCTTGCTCAAGTGATAAAAAAAATCATCACTGTTGATGGTTCTCTTGCCACAATAGTAGGCAAAGGAGACATGCCCTTATCTCCTTCCCTCACTTTGAAAAATGTGCTCCATGTATCTCAATTATCCACAAATCTAATCTCCATATAAAACTTACCAGTGATCATAATTGTTAAGTCTTATTTAACCCTACTTATTATTTATTTCAGGACTAGGAATCGGGAAAAAAAGATTGAACTTGCTAAGGAGAGAGATGGACTGTACTACTTGGAAGAGTTGAAAAAATCTAATATTATCAATAATGGCTACTCTATGTTATTCCTATTTGATAAAAATCTACTAATTGACTTCACAATTTTATATTAAAACATCTATCTTTTGATGTCTTAAGAAATATGTACCCAATTTTTTTTTATAAGTTGAAAAATAAATCTTTTCATTGTGAAATTTGTGAGTTAGTCAAGAATAAATGAGTTTCTTTTCCAAACAAACATGAGAGATGTAATACTCCATTTTACCTTATTCATAGTGATATCTGGAGACCCCAAAAAATCCCTAACATCTTAGGGCCTAATGGTTTGTATCCTTCATTGATATTGCACTCGAGTTTCTTAGATCTTTCTTCTAAATAAATTCAATGCTAGCACTATCCCTCCCCATTTTTCATACCGTGATCCAAAATCAATTCGGGCTAAAATAAAAAAATTTCATTCCGACAATGCTAAAAATCACTTTAACCAAAAATCTATCCTCCTTTAAAAAAAAATGTATCATTCACAAGTCTTCCTACATTCACATACCACAAAAATAGGATTGTAAAAAGGAAAAATGGTCATTTTCTAACCTCCACCAGTGCACTTTCATTCCACAAAAATGCACCCAAATCCTATTGGGGAAAGCCCTTCTAACTGCCACATATCTCATAAACCGACTACCTTCAAAGACTTTGGGACTAAAAACATCAATGGATATTATATCCTCTTTTTATCCCGAATTCCGAACTAATAGGATGATGAATTATTGATAATAAAATTTTATGTTATTGTTGATCTCTTAGTGAGTTCATGAGAGGAGAAGCCCGAGGAGGGTAACTTGCAATACCCGTCAATCTTTGGAAGAGTCTGAGGTTCGCGGTTCTTATGAACTCTTTGTGAGTTCGTTAGTTATCTCTATCTTTCTCATATATTCTTATTCATCTCCTTTCTCCCTCTTCATCCACCCAAGTCTTCCCCTAGCTCCACCTCCCCAAGCCGACGACTATCACCCACTCGATCGCCGGCCTCCTTCCCACGGCCTTCCCCACCCGATCGGCGGCATCTCCTCCCTCCTTTGGACCGCCGGCCACACTCCTGATCCAAGTCATTATGACATTCAAATTGTCATAATGACTCCTTAACTTGGGTTTTGCAATAAAGGGAGAATCTAGCAATTTAAAATCCAAAATTTTAAATTCAAATTTGAGGTTCAAACTTTCCATATTTGCAAAAGTCTAAAAAGGAAAGTTTTTTAATTTGATTTAATCCAAATTTCATGACATGTGGAATTATTATATTTTATCCAAGGTGGCATCGACTCAATTGGAAAGCGCCTAATCCCTCCCTAATCTCCCTCTCCCCTCTCACCATGCCGCCGGCCCCATGAAGGATCTCTCCCCATTGATTGCTCCTTTAATGCCCATCCTATTTGAAATTGAAATTGATTTCAAATAAACTTTCCCATCCAATTTGAAATCCTAAATCCATTCAATTGAGGGCCATATATAAGGAAACGTTCCTCTTAATTGAGACCTGGAACTTCCGTTCCAGATTTTGAATAAAACTGTGATTAAATTGGGGGCCCATGTGAGTTAATACCAAGACTTTCTCTCTCCTTATGGTCAGCCACCTCAACCCCATTGCTTCCCTCTCTAATTGCCACCTCATCACCTCTTAATTACCTCCCAATTACCTCCCCTCTCAAACGCCAGTTCAGCTTTTATTCCAGATTTTCCCTGGTTGAGTTGATGTCCAGAATTCTGGAAGACAGAACTTGCTGTCCATAGTTCTCTGCAAGTCCAAGCTGCTGGCCACTCTGCCGAGACTGCTGTCCAGAAAATTTGGCGCGTGTTCTTTGCTGCCCCGCCATTTGGAAGGGCTCCCGAGGGCTGTTTGAGATAGCTGAAAATATCAAATAGCTGTCCACTACTTCCCCAACACCCCAACCACCAATGGAACTCCACATCTTCTTCTACGGGTGAACTCCTCACCAACTCTTGTTTGTTCTTAGTTTATTTCTCGAATGTGGTTGTAACTTGACTCACGAAGATTATGTTAGTCTTTTCTCCGCTAAAACCTAGTAATTGGATGAGTTGTGTGAGGGATTTTCTCATAGCGACTAATCTTATTGTTAGTATTGGAATCTATTGTTGGAACTATCCATGTATGCAATGTTGGATTAAGCTGACTATCTTTTGAACTTAACTTCTATGCATGTGAGTTAACCTAAGCTAGGTACTACTTTAATATTTATCTTATCGTTCAATTCCGCATAAGATCTTGCTTATTATTGCCTCTAAATCTAAACGTGGAAACTTCTTTAAGCAAATCACTTTCGCATGGATTTGTATCACATCATCTTGGTATCAGAGCATGATAGGCATGCACGACATGTGTAGAAAAACATCCTAGGGTCTAGCCTTTTCATTATAGCTTAAAACTTGCATGCGTATCATTGCATTGTTAGAATTTTTTCACTGTTTTCACTGTTCTAATTGCATTTCCTGCACCCATACATTGGCATTTAAGTCGTCCTAGCTAGAGTGTGAGTGCAGCCATTGGACTTACATTGTTACTAATTGCTTAGGGCAACTAAACCTTTGTTTGTAGCTGTTTTCCGCACTATTCCAGCAGCTTTTAGGCATCTTTAGTGAACTTAAAGTTGTGTCTAGGTGCTGTCCTCGCCCTAGTGATACCCCCATAACATCTAGACGACTTAATCCACTGGTTAGCTTGCTATCCAGAAAATTTCTGCAGCATTTAGTGACCTTTAGGTGAGCCTGATTAAGTGGTTAGGTGTTGTACCCCAACAATCATCCCAAATGTCTAGATCACTTAAACCCTCTTGTAGCTTGCTGTCCAGTATTTTTTTTTCTGCACCTTATAGCAAGTCGAAATGGTGTTTTCTCTTTGAAGAGAGTGGTACCTTACACCCAATCTTCATTAGGTTTCACTTGACACTTACCCATGGACCCGATAAGACTCCAAAAAAGTTTAGATGACATCGTTAACCTAGTGGGCAATATGACTAGAATTATGACGGAGAAACCTGTTAACGATCCCCACTCGAATTATGTGTTCCACTCTGCTTTTCAACCTAGACCCGAGTTTAAGCCACAACGACCTCACTTTGAGTCACCTTACCGTCTACCCACCTTTGATGGTTCCTCGGACCCTTTAATACTTTAGGGAATGGGTTAGACAACTAGAGGTCTATTTTGAATCATGTCATATCCCTGAGTCCCACCGGGTTAGCATCGCTAAGTCTCACCTAAAAAGTCGGGCTCTTCAATTTTGGATGAAATTGGAAGATCATAAAGAGTCTCGCGGTGAGTACCTTACTTGGAAAGACATGAGAAGAGAACTTAATTTGAAATACTGGCCCTCTACTAAACCGTCATCTAGAGCATCACCCTACCTCCTTTGTTGGAACAAACCATGGACATCACTATAGTCGAAACAAACCATCATTTAGTAACATCAGGGTTGCTGCCCCACCCTGTAGGTCTTCACCTAACCTTAATAGTCGATCCTCTATTGGGTCTTCTGATAGATCAATCTCTTATGACTCCCCACTTGGACCCACTTCTAGCAATCCCAGTCAACATTTAGCCTCCTCAGTCCCTGACCCTGCGAGTGTAAGTTTAATAAAAAAATGCATTAAAAAGAAGAGGTCCCCTAAACCTGAGACTGAGTGCATTAAAAAGAAGAGGTCCCCTCTTGTTTCATTAGAATCTAACTTTAGAGCTGCTCATTTAAATTTATATTTGGCCGAGTGTGTCATTCTTGATTCATACATTTTTCCCGTTATAGCCTCGTCCTACCAGGATAAGGACCACTTCTATCCTAGTTGGATGAATTTGTTCGATGGCACTACCCCCATTAGGAGACTGCTGTCAACTCTAACTGAAACCACCTATAGAAGTGCCCTGGTAGCTAAGAGTGTCTTCATTGCTCCCCCTACACCAGTTCCCTTAGACCGAACACTTTAAAACCCCTCTCTCGTCCAACTTGTCTAGCTATGTTCGTCGTGTGAGTTAGTATGTTGTTGCGTGTTTTTTGTAGTCTGTTGTCTTCCAAAATCTTATTTGTTTAAAATTTATGTGTGAATCCATATTTCATTCATCTTGCATATCAAGTCTCTTGCACCACCTCATGTTCATCTTGTTGAATTCGCATAGCACATGCCGCATTTACATTACATTTGCATGACTTTCTTAAGAAAATTGCACGCCTAACTGAATAGAGCAATAATAAGTATAAACTTTATGCTGATTCTAAACGACAATTTAAATCTATTAAGGTTGGTAACTCAATAATGGTGTGGATTCGTCCGGGAAATTACATGCTAGAAGTGCGGGATCATTTAGAATAGTCAACAAAATCAATAATAAAGCTTGCGTGGTGGATCTGCTTGCAGTTCAACATTCATTCCTTTTCTAACATAAAAGATTTAGTAGACTTTGAAGGTCCGGAGTTAAACCCTCAAATCCAATTCAAATTAAGCCTTGTGTGACCCCACCTTTGAGAAACCCCAAAGCCTACCTCCACTCCCAAAATTATTCCCAAATTCCTATAGCGGAGAAGGTTGACATGATTCGTAGTGATGATATTATTTCCACAAAAGAGGGTGGACAAAGAAGATACTTGACTAGGTGAAGAGGTGAACCAAAGTCAGAGGATACGTGGTCAGAGTGCGAGGAGCTACAACAGATAAACCCAGATACACGATGAGTTTTCGAGACACCAACTCGACGGAGTCGAGTTTTTCTCCCACCTGGGGAGAATGATGAGGACATCGAAGATCAACGGCTACGATCGTGTCTATTTATTTTGATGTTTTATTTGTTTTTGTACTTTTCCATTTCTACCCTCACTTGAGGGCTTTGTTTTATGTTTGCCCTAGGGGCAATTGTGTCTTTTTATTTTCCTTCACGTATTTGACTATTTAAGCCATCCCCTTCCTCTTGGAAAGGGATGATGAATTATTGATAATGAAAATTTATGTTATTGTTGATCTCTTAGTGAGTTCATGAGAGGAGAAGCACGATGAGGGTAACTTGCAATACCCGTCAATCTTTGGAAGAGTCCGAGGTTCGTGGTTCTTATGATCTCTTTGTGAGTTCGTTAGTTATCTCTATCTTTCATATATTCTTGTTCATCTCCTTTCTCCCCTCTTCATCCACCCAAGTTTTCCCTAGCTCCACCACCCCAAGCCGACGATTATCACTCACCCGATCGCGGCCTTCTTCCCACAGCCTTCCCCACCCGACCGGCGGAATCTCCTCCCTCCTTTGGACCGCCGGCCACACTCTGATCCAAGTCATTATGACATTCAAATTGTCATAATGACTCCTTACTTGGGTTTAGAATCCAAAATTTGAAATTCAAATTTGAGGTTCAAACTTTCCATATTTGCAAAAGTCTAAAAAAGGAAAGTTTTTGAATTTGATCCAATCCAAATTTCATGACATGTGGAATTATTATATTTTATCCAAGGTGGCATCGACTCAATTGGAAAGCGCCTAATCCCTCCCTAATCTCCCTCTCCCCTCTCACCATGCCGCCGCCCCATGAAGGATCTCTCCTCATTGATTGCTCCTTTAATGCCCATCCTATTTGAAATTGAAATTGATTTCAAATAAACTTCCCATCCAATTTGAAATCTCAAATCCATTCAATTGAGGGCCATACATAAGGAAACGTTCCTCTTAATTGAGACCTGGAACTTCCGTTCCACATTTGAATAAAACTGTGATTAAATTGGGGACCCATGTGAGTTAATCAATACGTATTAACTCACATGGGTCCCCAATTTAATCACAGTTTTATCAAAATGTGGAACGGAAGTTCAGGTCTCAATAAGAGGAACGTTTCTTATGTATGGCCCTCAATTGAATGGATTTGAGATTTCAAATTGGATGGAAAGTTTATTTGAAATCAATTTCAATTTCAAATAGGATGGGCATTAAAGGAGCAATCAATGAGGAGAGATCCTTCATGGGGCGGCGGCATGGTGAGAGGGAGAGGGGAGATTAGGGAGGGATTAGGCGCTTTCCAATTGAGTCGATGCCACCTTGGATAAAATATAATAATTCCACATGTCATGAATTTGGATTGGATCAAATTCAAAAACTTTCCTTTTTAGACTTTTGCAAATATGGAAAGTTTGAACCTCAAATTTGAATTTCAAATTTTGGATTCTAAACCCAAGTTAAGGAGTCATTATGACAATTTGAATGTCATAATGACTTGGATCAGGAGTGTGGCCGGCGGTCCAAAGGAGGGAGGAGATTCCGCCGGTCGGGTGGGGAAGGCTGTGGGAAGAAGGCCGGCGATCGGGTGAGTGATAATCGTCGGCTTGGGGTGGTGGAGCTAGGGGAAAACTTGGGTGGATGAAGAGGGGAGAAAGGAGATGAACAAGAATATATGAGAAAGATAGAGATAACTAACGAACTCACAAAGAGATCATAAGAACCACGAACCTCGGAACTCTTCCAAAGATTGACGGGTATTGCAAGTTACCCTCATCGTGCTTCTCCTCTCATGAACTCACTAAGAGATCAACAATAACATAAAATTTCATTATCAATAATTCATCATCCCTTTCCAAGAGGAAGGGGATGGCTTAAATAGTCAAATACGTGAAGGAAAATAAAAAGACACAATTGCCCCTAGGGCAAACATAAAACAAAGCCCTCAAGTGAGGGTTTTTAGAAATGGAAAAGTACAAATAACAAATAAAATACATCAAAATAAATAGACACGATCGTAGCCGTTGATCTTCGATGTCCTCATCATTCTCCCCAGGGGGAGAAAAACTCGACTCCGTCGAGTTGGTGTCTCGAAAAACTCATCGTGTATCTGGGTTTATTGTTGTAGCTCCTCGCACTCTGACCACGTATCCTCTGACTTTGGTTCACCTCTTCACCTAGTCAAGTATCTTCTTTGTCCACCCTCTTTTGTGGAAATAATATCATCACTACGAATCATGTCAACCTTCTCCGCTATAGGAATTTTGGGAATAATTTTGGGAGTGGAGGTAGGCTTTGGGGTTCTCAAAAGGTGGGGTCACACAAGGCTTAATTTGAATTGGATTTGAGGGTTTAACTCCGGACCTTCAAAGTCTACTAAATCTTTTATGTTAGAAAAGGAATGAATGTTGAACTGCAAGCAGATCACCACGCAAGCTTTATTATTGATTTTGTTGACTATTCTAAATGATCCCGCACTTCTAGCATGTAATTTCCCGGACGAATCCACACCATTATTGAGTTACCAACCTTAATAGATTTAAATTGTCGTTTAGAATCAGCATAAAGTTTATACTTATTATTGCTCATTCAGTTAGGCGTGCAATTTTTTTAAGAAAGTCATGCAAATGTAATGTAAATGCGGCATGTGCTATGCGAATTCAACAAGATGAACATGAGGTGGTGCAAGAGACTTGATATGCAAGATGAATGAAATATGGATTCACACATAAATTTTAAACAAATAAGATTTTGGAAGACAACAGACTACAAAAAACACGCAACAACATACTAACTCACACGAACACATAGCTAGACAAGTTGGACGAGAGAGGGGTTTAAAGTGTTCGGTCTAAGGGAACTGGTGTAGGGGGAGCAATGAAGACACTCTTAGCTACCAGGGCACTTCTATAGGTGGTTTCAGTTAGAGTTGACAGCAGTCTCCTAATGGGGGTAGTGCCATCGAACAAATTCATCCAACTAGGATAGAAGTGGTCCTTATCCTGGTAGGACGAGGCTATAACGGGAAAAATGTATGAATCAAGAATGACACACTCGGCCAAATATAAATTTAAATGAGCAGCTCTAAAGTTAGATTCTAATGAAACAAGAGGGGACCTCTTCTTTTTAATGCACTCAGTCTCAGGTTTAGGGGACCTCTTCTTTTTAATGCATTTTTTATTAAACTTACACTCGCAGGGTCAGGGACTGAGGAGGCTAAATGTTGACTGGGATTGCTAGAAGTGGGTCCAAGTGGGGAGTCATAAGAGATTGATCTATCAGAAGACCCAATAGAGGATCGACTATTAAGGTTAGGTGAAGACCTACAGGGTGGGGCAGCAACCCTGATGTTACTAAATGATGGTTTGTTTCGACTATAGTGATGTCCATGGTTGTTGTCCAACAAAGGAGGGTAGGGTGATGCTCTAGATGACGGTTTAGTAGAGGGCCAGTATTTCAAATTAAGTTCTCTTCTCATGTCTTTCCAAGTAAGGTACTCACCGCGAGACTCTTATGATCTTCCAATTTCATCCAAAATTGAAGAGCCCGACTTTTTAGGTGAGACTTAGCGATGCTAACCCGGTGGGACTCAGGGATATGACATGATTCAAAATAGACCTCTAGTTGTCTAACCCATTCCCTAAAGTATTAAAGGGTCCGAGGAACCATCAAAGGTGGGTAGACGGTAAGGTGACTCAAAGTGAGGTCGTTGTGGCTTAAACTCGGGTCTAGGTTGAAAAGCAGAGTGGAACACATAATTCGAGTGGGGATCGTTAACAGGTTTCTCCGTCATAATTCTAGTCATATTGCCCACTAGGTTAACGATGTCATCTAAACTTTTTTTGGAGTCTTATCGGGTCCATGGGTAAGTGTCAAGTGAAACCTAATGAAGATTGGGTGTAAGGTACCACTCTCTTCAAAGAGAAAACACCATTTCGACTTGCTATAAGGTGCAGAAAAAAAAATACTGGACAGCAAGCTACAAGAAGGGTTTAAGTGATCTAGACATTTGGGATGATTGTTGGGGTACAACACCTAACCACTTAATCAGGCTCACCTAAAGGTCACTAAATGCTGCAGAAATTTTCTGGATAGCAAGCTAACCAGTGGATTAAGTCGTCTAGATGTTATGGGGGTATCACTAGGGCGAGGACAGCACCTAGACACAACTTTAAGTTCACTAAAGATGCCTAAAAGCTGCTGGAATAGTGCGGAAAACAGCTACAAACAAAGGTTTAGTTGCCCTAAGCAATTAGTAACAATGTAAGTCCAATGGCTGCACTCACACTCTAGCTAGGACGACTTAAATGCCAATGTATGGGTGCAGGAAATGCAATTAGAACAGTGAAAACAGTGAAAAAATTCTAACAATGCAATGATACGCATGCAAGTTTTAAGCTATAATGAAAAGGCTAGACCCTAGGATGTTTTTCTACACATGTCGTGCATGCCTATCATGCTCTGATACCAAGATGATGTGATACAAATCCATGCGAAAGTGATTTGCTTAAAGAAGTTTCCACGTTTAGATTTAGAGGCAATAATAAGCAAGATCTTATGCGGAATTGAACGATAAGATAAATATTAAAGTAGTACCTAGCTTAGGTTAACTCACATGCATAGAAGTTAAGTTCAAAAGATAGTCAGCTTAATCCAACATTGCATACATGGATAGTTCCAACAATAGATTCCAATACTAACAATAAGATTAGTCGCTATGAGAAAATCCCTCACACAACTCATCCAATTACTAGGTTTTAGCGGAGAAAAGACTAACATAATCTTCGTGAGTCAAGTTACAACCACATTCGAGAAATAAACTAAGAAACAAAAAAAGAGTTGGTGAGGAGTTCACCCGTAGAAGAAGATGTGGAGTTCCATTGGTGGTTGGGGTGTTGGGGAAGTAGTGGACAGCTATTTGATATTTTCAGCTATCTCAAACAGCCTCGGGAGCCCTTCCAAATGGCGGGGCAGCAAAGAACACGCGCCAAATTTTCTGGACAGCAGTCTCGGCAGAGTGGCCAGCAGCTTGGACTTGCAGAGAACTATGGACAGCAAGTTCTGTCTTCCAGAATTCTGGACATCAACTCAACCAGGGAAAATCTGGAATAAAAGCTGAACTGGCGTTGAGAGGGGAGGTAATTGGGAGGTAATTAAGAGGTGATGAGGTGGCAATTAGAGAGGGAAGCAATGGGGTTGAGGTGGCTGACCATAAGGAGAGAGAAAGTCTTGGTATTAACTCACATGGGCCCCCAATTTAATCACAGTTTTATTCAAAATCTGGAACGGAAGTTCCAGGTCTCAATTAAGAGGAACGTTTCCTTATATATGGCCTCAATTGAATGGATTTAGGATTTCAAATTGGATGGGAAAGTTTATTTGAAATCAATTTCAATTTCAAATAGGATGGGCATTAAAGGAGCAATCAATGGGGAGAGATCCTTCATGGGGCCGGCGGCATGGTGAGAGGGGAGAGGGAGATTAGGGAGGGATTAGGCGCTTTCCAATTGAGTCGATGCCACCTTGGATAAAATATAATAATTCCACATGTCATGAAATTTGGATTAAATCAAATTAAAAAACTTTCCTTTTTAGACTTTTGCAAATATGGAAAGTTTGAACCTCAAATTTGAATTTAAAATTTTGGATTTTAAATTGCTAGATTCTCCCTTTATTGCAAAACCCAAGTTAAGGAGTCATTATGACAATTTGAATGTCATAATGACTTGGATCAGGAGTGTGTGGCCGGCGGTCCAAAGGAGGGAGGAGATGCCGCGATCGGGTGGGGAAGGCCGTGGGAAGGAGGCCGGCGATCGAGTGGGTGATAGTCGTCGGCTTGGGGAGGTGGAGCTAGGGGAAGACTTGGGTGGATGAAGAGGGGAGAAAGGAGATGAATAAGAATATATGAGAAAGATAGAGATAACTAACGAACTCACAAAGAGTTCATAAGAACCGCGAACCTCAGACTCTTCCAAAGATTGACGGGTATTGCAAGTTACCCTCCTCGGGCTTCTCCTCTCATGAACTCACTAAGAGATCAACAATAACATAAAATTTTATTATCAATAATTCATCATCCTATTAGTTCGGAATTCGGGATAAAAAGAGGATATAATATCCATTGATGTTTTTAGTCCCAAAGTCTTTGAAGGTAGTCGGTTTATGAGATATGTGGCAGTTAGAAGGGCTTTCCCCAATAGGATTTGGGTGCATTTTTGTGGAATGAAAGTGCACTGGTGGAGGTTAGAAAATGACCATTTTTCCTTTTTACAATCCTATTTTTTGTGGTATGTGAATGTAGGAAGACTTGTGAATGATACATTTTTTTTTAAAGGAGGATAGATTTTTGGTTAAAGTGATTTTTAGCATTGTCGGAATGAAATTTTTTTATTTTTAGCCCGAATTGATTTTGGATCACGGTATGAAAAATGGGGAGGGATAGTGCTAGCATTGAATTTATTTAGAAGAAAGATCTAAGAAACTCGAGTGCAATATCAATGAAGGATACAAACCATTAGGCCCTAAGATGTTAGGGATTTTTTGGGGTCTCCAGATATCACTATGAATAAGGTAAAATGGAGTATTACATCTCTCATGTTTGTTTGGAAAAGAAACTCATTTATTCTTGACTAACTCACAAATTT
This sequence comes from Dendrobium huoshanense, assembly GCA_016618105.1. Taxonomy (NCBI): domain Eukaryota; kingdom Viridiplantae; phylum Streptophyta; class Magnoliopsida; order Asparagales; family Orchidaceae; genus Dendrobium; species Dendrobium huoshanense. The sequence continues at coordinate 32,929,620 of CM028350.1, read as the reverse complement.
CACAATGAAAAGATTTATTTTTCAACTTATAAAAAAAAATTTGGGTACATATTTCTTAAGACATCAAAAGATAGATGTTTTAATATAAAATTGTGAAGTCAATTAGTAGATTTTTATCAAATAGGAATAACATAGAGTAGCCATTATTGATAATATTAGATTTTTTCAACTCTTCCAAGTAGTACAGTCCATCTCTCTCCTTAGCAAGTTCAATCTTTTTTTCCCGATTCCTAGTCCTGAAATAAATAATAAGTAGGGTTAAATAAGACTTAACAATTATGATCACTGGTAAGTTTTTATATGGAGATTAGATTTGTGGATAATTGAGATACATGGAGCACATTTTTCAAAGTGAGGGAAGGAGATAAGGGCATGTCTCCTTTGCCTACTATTGTGGCAAGAGAACCATCAACAGTGATGATTTTTTTATCACTTGAGCAAGGAGTATAGTTGATGAAGTGGGTAGTAGAGTATCTCATGTGAGTTGTGGCTCCTGAGTCAATGTTCCATAATTCTTTCGAATGATTTCTATAGGCACTTAATTCAATGGATATAGGAAACTTACCTAAAAGTGCAAGAGAATAAGATGCAGGTGATTTTTCAAGGGATACCAGAAGTTGTTTTAGTTTATCAATATATTCTTTATTAAGTTATCTGAATTTGGACTATGTTTTTGAGTTGAGCTCATTTGTTGTAGTGTTGGCTTATGATGTGCCCTTTGTCTACTTCTTTGATTCCACCACTTGAGAGATTTCCATGTATCTTCCAACATGTCTCTTTTGTGTGCCTTGATTTCTGGTAATAGTTGCACCAAATGGAGTCTATCTTTAGATTTTGAGGAATTCTTATATTTATTTTCCTTCCATGGTGTCTCTTTGGTTGATACCATTGTTGAACCTTCAACTATCTTTGATTCCAGCATTACCCCTCGTCGAGTTTCCTCAGCATGAATGAGAGAAATGATCTGGTTTAATGAAGGTGTCTCCTCTTTGCCAAGGATCTGAACTCCTACCTGATCAATCTCCGTATTTAATCCTGCAAGAGAGTCATACACTCTATCTTTCTCAATAAAGTTTTTCAGGATAACACCATCTTTTGGACATTTGGTCTCTATGCATCTATAGTGATCAAGTTTTTGTCATAAGTTTTGAAGGAGAGTGTCATATTCAGTCACAGACTGCTTTCTTGTTTTGTGCTTCCCATCTTAACTTTAATTTTGAAGATTTGTGCAATAATTTGAGCTTTTGAGAAGGTTTGTCTAGCGACATCCCATGTCTTTTGCAATTGATAGGGGCATGAAAATATCACTAATTTTTTGAGTTATGGAATTCCACAACCATGACATGATCATGGAGTCTACTTCATCCCATGCTAAAAAATTAGGATTTTCTTTTGGTCCTATCCCAAGGAGGTTATTCATCTTTTCTTTCCCTTTCAAATAAGCCTTCACAAATTAAGACCACTTCAAGTAATTTTTCCATTTAAGCGATAGGAAGGTTGCATATTTTGGAGGTCTAATCTTCCTTGGTGCACCATAGTGTTCCTCATAGAGCTTTGGGAGGAATTTGCTTCAGACATTTTGGTGGAAAAGGATAGTGATGAAGGTTATATTAATCAAGTTAGTAAGGTGCAGGGCAATAATGAAGGCTGTGTTGGTTATAAGAGTAGTAGCGATAACAAGAGAAGGCTGGTATTGAAGGCTGTTTGCTCCTCTGCGCTTCCTTCTCTTTAGTCTCTTAATGAGAATGGCATTGAAGGAAGGTGGTGGAACTCACTGATTATATCTCTTTAGGCTCTAATATCATGTGAAATTCAGAGAATTGGAGAGGGAAAAAGCTTAATATTATTGCTCAAACCTATTCATATTTATAGATCTATTCAATATATCTTAATAAAGAAACAAATAATTACATAATCATATATAATTGCTAATCCTTCCTAAATTCAGCCACCTAAATATGGAAGGAAATTGGCGCAATACAGGTGAGCCTCTCATGAATCCCCATCCTGGCCGTGGGATCAAAATTGTAATATCCAAAAAATCAGGTAATGAAAAATTCAAAATATTATTTTAATTAATGTTGTTTAGTTTAATTAAGTGTTAAATAAATTAATTTTTTACTTACCAGTTAATTAATATTAAGACAATATTATCATTAATATTAAGTAAAACTTTAATTGAAATTAGTTAATTCTATATATTTGAATAGGTGTTTCCATGGGTTGTGAATGTAAGATGGCAGTTAATTCTATATATTTTGAATAGGTGTTTTGGTGGGTCTCTTATCCCTATTCCTTCATTTTGAATTTCATGCAAGCCAACTGAGGAAAATCGGGTGAGGCATTGTAGTAAGAGGTGTCAATTTCGCGACAAAGGTCTGGTTTAGGTCGAACCCGGAACTGTCCTGATACTGTTCGGGTCAACTCGAACCCGACCCATTTTTACAAACGGGTTGGTTTTCCGAACCCGAACCCGACCCGCTTCGGGTTCAGGTTAACTCAGCACGATTCGAAAGCGGGTGCCAACATGGGCGACGGGATGCCGGAGGCCGGACGCCGGCGACCGGACAGTTGGACCTTGAGGTCTTGGACGCGGTCACGGGCCTGGACGCGGCAGCCGGCAAGCTGGCTAGCTTGCATGCGTGTCTGGACACGATCACGCAGACCTCGGAACACGCGGGTGACTGGGCGTGCCAGGTTGACAGCGTGATTGGCCACGGGCTGACGGGCAGCGGCGGGTAAGCGGGGCAGGGGCGGGATGGGCCTCGGGCAGCGGTGATTGGTCACGCGGCAGCTCGGTTAGCCACGGGCAGCGGTGGTCACCCAGGCAGCGTGTCAATTCGGGTCATTTTTGGATTTTCGGGTCAACCCGAACCTAACCCGATTTTTGAAACGGGTCAAAAACTTTAACCCGAACCCAAAATTTCCATGTTGTGTTCGGGTCGGGTTTTTGGGTCGTGTCCAATATTGACACCCCTAACTATAACATAGTTTTAGCATAGTGCAGGATTTCCTGTAGTAGTATTCGATATAGTGGAATTCGACACAGTAAAGAGAATGACATAGTGCAGGGAAGCCAAGATTGGTTCAATACAGGAAAGGATTGTTTGAGTTGGGAAAACAGTGACGGTACTAAAAGCATGGTTTAAAATTTCGTAATATGAGGCTCACCTTGAGGCCCGCCTTTGCGCAATTCCAGTAAAAAACGCCTCGATGCTTATGCCTCGAGTTTTTTTTTTCATGAGGCTTGCGCCTCAGCTTGGTTGAGGCCCGCCTCGCCTCACTGGCATGAGGCTTACGCCTCACGCTATATATATTAAAACTTACATAAATCTTGAAGTAAATGCCCGACATTGGACTCTATAGGAGAGGAGGAATGGGAGAGAGCAGTTCATCATAATGATGATTCAAATGAAGAACCCGACAGTGCTGATGACTTATGAGTTCTTATGTGATATGTCATTGCTATTTATTTTTGGAAATTGAAATTATATTTTAATGAAAAGAATACTGAGATTTGAGAAAGATTGAATTATGAGTTGAACTATATTTCATGTTGTCTTATTATTGGGATATTTTGATTTGACTTCATATCTTATGCTTTCTTATATTTTATATTATTCATTCATTAGTATATAAAAAATTTATCATTTTATGTTTAAGCAATCTTTTGATTTTGAGGCTTACGCCTCAAAACGTCTTGAGGCTTATGCCTCGCCTCACGGATGAAAAACGACTCAGTACCCGAATACGCAATTTTAAACATTGACTAAAAGATAATTGTTGTGAATTAGGAAGTGGATTGAGTGAGCAATATCAATGTGAAGTAAGAAGCAATAAAAAAGAGGAGTAGAAGAAAAGAATATTGGAAGAAAGAGGTAAGAAATTATAATGTTTATTATTATCTTTTAAATTTTCTAAAGTCAATAAAGTTTCTAAAGATGATAATCCTAATTGTAGAAATCATAGAATTGTAGAAGTGATTGTAGGTGACTTACAAGCGTAGAAGAGTAAGAGGTAGATGATTAGAAGAGACAACTCGTTAGGAAGGTAATTAAGTTGCATAAATTCTAATTTATAAATGCAAGAATTAATTATATATATATATATATATATATATATATATATATATATATATATATATATATATATATATATATATATATATATATATATATATATATATATATATATCACTTGATTTATTTGAAGTGATAAATGCATTATGAATATTCTAATAATGAAAATGAGTATACTTCCAAGTTCTTATGTATGATCGATCACTTGCATACATATATCATTGAAATTTAAAATAAAATTTATGGTGATTATTTTAATATTTTTCTAGTTGATAATAAATTGTAAAGAACTCATTAAATTTCATGTTGCCAATACATCCTGGTATGTAAGTATAGTAAGAGACAGATTCTTATGGAATTTTGTTCATGTCAAGTCAAGTATGAATTACTATGTTGTAAAATATATTGAATATCAATAATTAGAAAAGATTGGCTATAAAATAATGTACAACTTACCAATACATGTGGGGCAAAAGGGTCCCCATGTATGACACTGCATTTTAAGTGATGTAAAAGGGATACCAGAGATATGATACATGCATAGCGGGTGAGGCAAAGTAGACATCTATGTTATTCAATGACGATAATTTCATGTTTAATTGAACATGTTGATGAAAGTTTAGCCAAATCTTTAAAATACTAATATTGATATTCAATATAGACTTTAAAGGAAGTAAGTGTTAAAGCTAAATATTATGATGTTTTATAAATAATGTCAAGTTTGTTAATTTATGATTTCAATATTATGAATTTAATAATGTTATTTAACTGCTAGTTAATTTGCATAACTTATTGAGCCTTATTGCTCACCAGTTCTTTTTATACTGACTGTTGTTACAAGAAAAGAAAAGGAAAATGTCGAAGCAGAAAAAGTTTTAAGTTCTTTCATTTTATATGCTAGTATTTAACTTTGTTTGTAAGTTTACATTGAGATATGTAGAATGTTCAGTGTTGTACTCTTTTGAATTTCTTATTGGCTCTGTAAATATTTATGTTATGAAATTTTGATTAACTAGATGCTTCCGTTTACTAAATAAATGACAATGTAGTTGGATGTTTTATTCAAATATGAAATTTTGTGAGGAAGGATAAAAGAAAATGATTGAATGTTATGTTCATTTCTATGACACTATGTTACTCTTAAGAGGTATCGTGGGGTGTTACAAAAATGCTAAGGGACGGCGGAGATCGGCGCAATCCAGCTGAGCCTCCCATGGATCCTCATCCTAACTGTGGGATCAAAATGCCAAGGGACGGTTGGGATTTATCAATATTATTATTATTGAATAATAATAATAATGATAATGATAATAAAATAATTAAAATACCACCTTTGTATTTTTGTGCGACTTCTCTTTTTTTTGTGCTTCTTGAAATTTATGTTGTTACTTTGTGTGCCGGCAAATGTTGTGTTTCACCTTTGTGTGGCAACCCAATTAATATAAGTGTCCTTTCTGAGTAACTTTGATTCTCCAGACACGTTGGTGCAATTTTTTATTGTGAACAGACAATGTTCAAGCAACTTTTGACGGTGTGTCTATAGTCCATAATTTTTATTGCATTTGTTTGAATCGTCTGTGAGCGGCCTTCTTTGGTGATTTAGAAGTTATGGACTTTTTGGTGCATTCGATTTCACAAATGGGAGATGTTTGAGCAGCTTCGACTATGATGGAGGTGTTTCAAACTCGATTTGTGCGACATCGACATTATTTAGCTGTCGTTTTTGTTGTGCTTGCTCTACTTGCACTAATTGATTGCAAGATAATTACGGAGGTCTTTGTACTAGTATTATGATCATTCAAATAAAGAAGTTAACCTTTTTATAATTTCTATCATATGCTGACTATGGGAATAACTTTAGTGGTTTCTATAGCTCAACCTATCGAAATCACTAACAAGTTGCGGATTCAGCCCTTGATGATGTTGGCATAAGCCATGACAGGAACATCGATACTTGTTGTCCCGAGAGTTTTTGGAGACCAATGACTTGTGATATTCTTGAAGTTAAAGCCAACCCAATTCATGAGAATGATTACTCCACCCTTGGTGGAATATTGTATGTTTATGATTGAGAAGGCCTTCAAAGGCATGAAATGCTTAGTAGAAAATAATAAGACTTTGGCAGCTTTTATTTTGATGAAGGATGTGGATCACTGATAGATGGCACAACATTGCAGTTTTTTTGATGAGCAACCAATCATCAGTCTCTTGTTAAGAGTTTTTTTAGTCATTCCGAGGAAAGGTTTGAAACATGGTTTTAAGTTCCAGCATAGAGTAAGCAACTCTAGTTTCTTTCAATTGGTCACCAAGACTTGAGCTAAACATGCAAAAGCTTCAAATTTTGGGGGCTGTTTGATACAAGATTTATGCAACATTTGAGAAAGATCTATGCTAAATCTTGCCAAATATGATTTAAGGACCTGTTAAATCTCGCAGAGAAATAAATCATCTATTTCTCTATTTTAATTTACTAAATTGGGGAGTTGGACAAATCCCAAATTTACTAAATTGGGGAGTTGGGCGGATTTATGGGATTTGGCCGAAGAAGCATGTGACAGGGAAGAAAGATGGTTACCGTTGTAGTGAGCGAGCTTCTGTCGTTACTTTCGATCCCAAGTCGTCAAAGGAGGTGAAGAAGTTTTCTTAGCAACTCTTTCAAAATGTTAATTCACATGAAGCCGAAGCAACAATGAAACAATGAAAAGATGAGCTTAGACAAAGGCTAAAGAGAAGAGAAATTATAGAAATAGACATGCAATAATAGAGAAGAATATCATATACTAATTCGCTTCTATCAACTTTTCTTAATTTTGGGTTTTTCCCTCTTTAATGCAATTCTTAATTAAACTATTAATTAAATCATTTGATAATTAAGCTAGCTTCTAATTACATTATTTGTAATTGTAATTTATTGACATTAATTTAAATTTGAATTAATAAATGACTCGCATTGAAAATGTAAATTATATATTAAAACACAAATTAAATTTAAATTTTTAATGAACTATAACTCTCTTAAATTATTAGTTACGTTGCCAAATAGTTTCACAGGATTATCAGGATTTAATATTTTTTTGCCAAATAGTTTTCAACATTTATCACTCTTAGAATTTAGTAATTTGAAAAAAAACTTTAGCCTTTGTCTAAGCTCATCTTTTCTATTATTGACCTTAGAGTCTGTTGACATTCCGATAAAGGTAAATTTGAATTATGGAGGTCAATCTTAGAGTCTGTTGACCTTCATGTTATACCAAAGGAACAAAAGAGAGAAGAAAGCAAAGTAAAAATCCTGCATACATGCCTCAAACCCATTGGATCTTCAAATCATGTCGAGATTGCGCCGATTCGGCGCCGTTGGCGTCACTTCTCCGCAAATCCGACGTAAATCCTGCGATATTTTCTCGTTTCTTGCTCTATTCGCGTCGTTAAAAGGTGAGGGAACTCACACCTCCCTCTTCTCTTCCAACTCCACATCCCAGGAGCTACTCTCGGTTCGACCCTAACCCACGACCAAACCAAGTCGCAGCTTCTCCTACCTCCCTCGACTCAAGTCCGATGCTAGAGCCACTCTAGATCGGGGCCGACTCCGACTTCCGATCTCCTTCTCCATCTCGCCGCTGCTTCCGATCCCAAACTCCACATCTGTCGTCGCCTCCCTCTACCTGTTCCGAACCCGTCACTTCTCCTCCACTTCTTCTGAACCCCACGGAGAGAGAGAGAGAACTTCCTACCTCACTCGCAACCTTCGGCCTCCATATCCACAGCCGACCACTTCAACTCCCTGCCCTCTCCGATCCCAACTCTACTCTACCCGACCCTTTAGGTATAGGTTTTATTTTTTTTTTATAGTTATTAAATGATAATAATTATTATATATTAATAATAATTATTATTATGTTTAATATATTTAGTATATTTATACTTATTTGTCTATGTGAGAGAAAAAAAAAAGCAAAAAAGAAGAAAAAAAAAGAAAGATAAGAAAATATTCATCTTGATATGTGTGCCAACCTCATCATCGCCATTTGCAAAGGTATAAACTCTTAAATCCTAAAACTTCGAGAACCCGCTTTCGACGCTTGCAATGAAAAAAAAAACGACCATATATACACGTTTTTCTTAGCGTGGTGGGAGGAATTTCGTCGAGTGCTCTCGACGAATCGGGTGATCATCTAAAGTCTCTTCTTCAGAGTTCGTAGCGCGCCGGAAAACCGTCTATATACGTTTTTCTTAGCGTGGTGGGATAAGAACCCGGTGCGATGCGTACAATGAAGTGGGGATACCCATAAGTACCCGCTTGCGGGGAAACAACTGTCTTTCCTTTGCAACAGGTACCGAAGACCCATACACGCTTTTCTTAGCGTGGTGGGGGATCAAAAAAAATACACGGCCGTGGTGTCCTCGTCCGAGGACACCTACCATACACGATTTTCTTAGCGTGGTGGGAAAGACCCAGTTTCCCGTAGTTTGCCTCTAAACGGGGAAGACGCTGGGAGGCTGCCGAAATTTCGGGTGAACACAATGCTACACTTGGACTTGATTGAACTCAAAGGACAACCGAACTTGGACTCAAACTTGTGAACCTTTCAACTTGATTGAACATTCGTAGAGGACTTATGAAATTGATGCAATTGACCTAAGCTAATTCAAACCTAAATGAACTTAAACTCAAATAAATTTGAAAAATATAAGACTTGAGCTTTCATTTGATTTGAAAATCAAATCATAAGAACAAAGAGCTTGAATATGAACTTGCAATTTGAATAGCAGGGGACTCGAATGAATGGAAGAGGTTCATCAGGAGCCTGAAATGTACTTGAGTTCAAACAAGAACAATAACTTGAGTTTGCTACTTGAACTCAGGGAAGGACTTGAGCTCAACAAGACTACAAGAAGCTTGAACTTGACTTAACAATTTGAACATAAGGATGAGCTTGCAATTTTAATAACAAAAGATTTGAAAGAACAATTACTCAAGATTGTGACTTGGGACAATTATAAAGAATATCAAAACTTTAATGGAATGTTAAGGAATATGTCATAACTTGAACCCAAGTGAACAAATGCAAAGAACCTGAATTTTTAAGAAAAAAGAGGGGAGTCAAGGAGCTTGAGATTGAATGAGATACAAAGAGCTGAACCCATAACAACATACAAGACTCAAGCATGAATTGAACCTTGAACTCGGGTCTGATGGAATACATAGGACTGGGGCTGTGGATGAATGGACAAATTGGCGTCTAAATACACAGCTGCTCAAGCTAAAACAAATGTGCAAGGATTTGTGCCAAGATTTGCAAATCCAAACTTTACTTGAACATCTGGACTTGAATCAAACTTGAACAACAAAGGACTTGTTGCATTCAACGCGGCTCATCTACGAGTGACAAAAGAATCCAACATGTAACGGGTTAGCAATAAAGGTGTATTCGAAGAATCCAAAGCAAATGCAGTCTTTGCACAATCAATATCATTTGATTGTAAACGAATGCCCCGCTCCCCTACAAGACATACGACGAATCAAGATACGAGCAAGTACACTACAATACATCAATGCGTATGAACAAAGAACATAGTGGACCCTTACAATCGTCTCCACGAGATCAAGTGCAACATGCTTACAAGGATAACAAATGATTACAGAAAGCATACGTGTGTCCTACATGCGCTATTGATATCTCCAACACAGTCAATGTTACTTGTTGGTAAAAGAAGGCGACTCTATAGATTAATAGTGGAAGACCCATCCTTACAAATAAGTGTAATCATGAAAACCACCTGCGATTGGTGAAAGGTGGATATGATGTAGGGACAACGGCTCTTCTATGGATATCTCGAGGAGGTCGTAGTGGAATACAATGGGTCGTCTGCAAATGAACACGACCCACTTGTGGATAACAACAATGGGGGTATATCGTAAATACAGGAACCCTTGTGGACACAAGTGCAGATGTCACCTACGACAACGGTGATTAAGGTCTACGTAGTACGTCAGGTACGAGGGCAACTCTACATACGGAGAAGGACACCTCTTGGCAGAATGGAAGAGATGTTTGAACAAATTAGAACTAAACTTCTTGGTGTTCCAAAGCTTCTTCTTAGTCCTATACTTAAGAAGAAAACAGTTCTAGTGTCCACAAACACCGGAAGTAACAAGTCTACTACATTAAAGATCCTGAGAGGAATTCTTTTCAAAGCAATGGTCATTGATTTCCAAGTCCAGAAGAACCTCCCGGTGAATGAGAAAGGGGGAGTCAACATCAAGATGAGGAAATGCCTTGTAACATCAAGACCATACCGCCACCGGATCCGCAACACTCGTATTAAAGGACAGAAGGCATGTATGAGCTCTCAGATGAAATGTTGTGTATTCAGATGGCAATTGCCTGCACTACTACAATTATTTCAAAATACCCCTGCACGTGCACCGTAATTTGTATATATATAGGTACACTAAAGAAGAAAATACAATCTTGACCTGCATGGGCCCTGGAGAGCGTGTTATTGGTACACACGTGACGCCTATGGATGTTGCGCGGGTCGATAAGTGAATTCAAGGTCGAACTTGATCCTTCTATGCGGATCAATAGGAGTCGATAGGGTTTGAACCTTCAAACAAATACACGGTTGTGGCGACCGGTGTATTTATTTCAATACATTCATATTAGGCCTTGAAAGACCTATCACAATATGAATTCACTAATAAATGACACAAAGCCTACAAAACCCGATCCTCTATTAGCAAGTTGATAGGGTCGACAAGGTTCAAGCTATAAAAGGAAAATAACCCCCTCATAGGCCATGTTGAACAATAAATCTCAACCGAAGGGGTCCATTCCAAATACTCAAAATTCCATCTAAATACCCATGAAAATTCAAAACTCCAGAAATTTCCAAAATCATCGAAACAACACTATCAAACATTTAAAGCAAAACTCATCCACCCTCTGCAACAGTTTATCGAGGTGGATAAATTGAAATAAACTTCAGCTTACGAAGAGCTTATGCCTAGTCGAAAATACGACTATGATCCATTCTCAAACAATATCCTGCTAGTAAGGACGTAGTACGTGTCATCTGACCAGCTATTTTGCCTCCAAATGGTATCGCAGGATAAACAATTATGACCCGGGGCCCTCTGAATCGAGTGATTTTGCCGCCAAATGGCATCACGAAATACCGGTTATGGCCAGAGCCAATACGTTCCTTATTAGCATCAAATCCTTGAGATATGAATCAATAGGATATGATCGATAGAGCACAAAGCCCTCTGTTAGCTAAGGTAGATTCAAATTTGTCCCCTTAAACAAGCATTCAACCCAGGTCTACAAGGTCCCCTTGGACGAAGCAACTCATGGTTGCCGACAAGGATCCTTCTGTCAAGCTGGTCAACTACCTCCTCTGACTAAGTAGACTAGGGACCACGATGGCCCGGGACGACGGAACCATGGATCTTGATCGGGTCTATCATCTATTCCCCCACCATCCGCTTTAAGTGCAAGATGGTGCAATTTTTATTTTAAATATCAATTTTACAAATCTCCAAACTCTTCAAATATCAATCCTCATTGCTGCTACTATATGCCAGATAACACGTATTTATACGTATCTGATTGATGACTAGCCTTAATCGAAAGTTCTCTCTTGTGATCGGGAAGGGTAATTAACTATAGGGGCTTACGCCTATAGGAAATCAAAACTCAGATTATACAGTCCTCACAAAATAAGGGTGAAATCTCTGGGTAGTGTCTTATCTACAAACCCATCTCCCTTCCAAAATTTACCCCGGAACTTAGTTCCATTAAAACTCCCTCGCCGAAAGAAAAAGCATAACAATAGTGGGCGGAGGCCGGGGCTGAATTTTCGGAGCCCACAGAGTCTAAAGGTTTTCGTTTGCGTAAATTTAAAATCTAATATATGGAGTGTAATTTTAGTTGTAATAGATCTAGTGGAGGGATTGTAATGTTGGGCGATCAAGTCATTAGTAATAGTATACGTTTTAGATATTTTGGGTCTATTATTCAGAGTGATGGTGAAATAGATGAGGATATGATTAGTAGAATTGTAGTTGGATGGTTAAAGTGGACGAATGCATCGGGCTTGTTGTGTGATAGAAAAGCCCTCCTCAAACTTGAGGGAAATTCTATAAGATGGTGGTTAGACCTGCAATGTTTTATGCTGCAGAATGTTGACCATTAAAACAGAAGCATAATATTAAGTTAAGTGTTGTAGAGATGAGGAAGCTCAGGTGGATGAGTGGTTTTACTCTTAGAGATAGAATACGAAATAAGCATGTACGTGAAAATGTTTGAGTAGCTCCAGTAGAAGATAAGATTAGAGAATCACCTTAGATGGTTTGGTCACCTAAAACAACGGCTTTCCGATGACTTGGTTAAGAGAGTAGATGTATTAGATTTGACTTATATTAAGAAAGGTTGAGGTAGGCCTAAAAAGACTTGATTAGAAAATATTAGAAATGAGATTTCGTTATTAGATTTAAATGAGAATTTGACTCTTAAATGGACACAATGGAGAAAAAGGATTCATGCAGTCGACCCCACGTAGTGGGACAAAGGCTTGATATTGTTGTTGTTGTTAGTTAGTTAGTTAGGCCTACAGATCGAGAAAACCATTGACGTAGATTGTTCATGAATTTCTTCACTTGAGATAAGCTTATTATAACAAATTAGCAATAACTAGCTTGGTTACCAATGCTAGGAATTAGTCTGTAATCCGTTTCGTTTTAATTAAGACCATTGCATTATATGGATGAACTGTGGTATATTGTTATATTAGAGAGAAATCATGCTTATTTTTGTTTATCCTTTTTTATTAAGAGAGGCTGAGGAAAATTCCGTTGGAAGCAAAGCTTACCTTGCATTTGTTGCCGAAGGACTATGTGGAATGCAAGATTGGCAAGAGGTCATGAGTTATCAAAGAAAAAATGGTTCACTCTTTAACTCTCCATCAACAACTGCTGCTGCACTTTGCCATATTCGAGATGATAAATCCCTTAATTACTTGAGTTCTATTTTGCAGAAGTTTGGCTGCTCAGGTACTGGTCGTGCTCAGTTTCCTTTCAAATTTAAATTAATGCATGTGTACTGTTGGCGTTTTATATATACTTACGCATGGTATTTTACAGTTCCAACAACCTACCCACTGGAAATACATACTCATCTTTCCATGGTTGATAAACTTGAGAGACTTGGAGTTTCTCTGCATTTTATTCATGATATAAGGAGAATTCTGGACAGAGTTTATAGGTGAAGATCAGATAGCAAACTCTAGTTGTCTGTTAGTCTTTGACATCTTTTATGCATTTTCCAAAACCTGACTTAACTCAAGATACAGATGCTGGGTGGAGAGTGATGAGGAAATTTATTCAAACGTAGCTACCTGTGCCATGGCATTTCGAATTTTACGTATGCATGGATATGATGTGTCTTCCGGTAATTTATTCTTTATGAGCTATTCCTTGTGTACTTCCTTGCAGGGGAATTATTATGCATTTTTTATGGCCTCAATGTTTCTGAGCGCCATCATTGTTTACAGATGCTTTATCTCCATTTGCTGATGCGAGGCACTTCAAGAATACAGTCCAGGGACATATCAGAGATTTAAATGCTGTTATTGAGCTATACAAGGCTTCACAGGCTCAGATCTCACCAGAGGAACCAATTCTGAAGAAATTGAATTCCTGGGTTACTCACTTTCTCGAGGAGGAGCTGGATAATAATGCCATCAACTCGCTAGATTTTTCACAAGAGGTAGCTGATTTGTACTTTCCCACTTTTTTTTTTCTAGAAGTTATTAAGATTATCAGAGAGGTATTGTGATGATTGGTGTATAGGATTTAGAATGGGAAGACAAAAAAAAGTTATGCGTTTACATAGAACCCAATTCTTGCTGTTTTTAATTTCAGAAGTGAGTTTTAACCCTGGTAAGGCATGGTAGGAAAGTGTTCCTACATCAACTGCTGTTGAGAGAGGATTAAAAAGATATATGAGGCCATTAGGGGTGTCAGTATTGGACCCGACCTGAAAATCCGATCCGAACCCGACTCAAAAATTTCGGATTTAGGTTGACCCGAACCACAAACGGGTCGGGTTCGGGTTCAACAATTTGAACCGTTTCAAAAATCGGGTTGGGTTCGGGTTAACCCTTTGACTCGAAATTGACCCGAAAACCCATTTTTGACCCGACAATCCGAAATTGACCCATTTTGACCCGAAAAGCGGAGATTGACCCGTTTTGGACCCGAAAACTAGCAATTCTTTATTGGCACCTCATCATTCGAGTCGAGTCGGGTTGACCCGGACCTATAGCAGGTCGGGTTCGGGTCCAGAAAATCGACCCGTTTGCAAAAACGGGTCGAGTTCAGGTTGACCCGAATAGTGTCGGGCCAGTTTCGGGTTCGACCTGAACCCGACCCGTGACACGAAATTGACACCCCTAGAGGCCATGTAGAATTTGAAGGGTTGACAAGTTGTGTGTGTGCGTGTGTTAGGGGTTATCCAACTGTGGAACTCCAAAATGATCTACCAGGTCTCAATCAGCTGATCAAAACTTCCAGCAATCTTCTCATGATTATGTAATTTTAATCCCTTATCTTGTGCACATGCTTGCTGAATGACTGGCATTTAAGATCAGTTTCCGCAATATAAAAATTGTTTAATAAAAATATCAATTGAAGATGGTTAAGAAACTTTCAAATGTCAAACTGATTGCATTTTGAGATATCTTTTAAGGTCTTAAAAACAAGCGAGTACTAATGGGATAAAAGATGGCAGATGTGAACATTTAAATTATTAAATAAAAATGCAAGATGGAGTTTGTTCAGATCATTTTTTTATGAGTGGAATTGCCTAGCATTTAAGAAGTTCTGTAAATCAGTAATTTTGTGCTAGTTTTTCATTATGCTAACTATTCTGAACCCTTGTTTCTTTGTTATTTTGATGCTTACTGGTTTCTTGTGAACTTTATTTTGTAGATTACTGTTTCCTTGTCATCCTGCTTTTTCAGGTTGATTATATTCTCAGGTTTCCCTTTTATGCAAACGTGGAAAGGCTGGAACACAAAAGAAATATTGAACACTGCAATTTAGATAATATGCAGATGCTCAAGACATCATTTGTGTAAGATTTTATTTTGTTTATTTTCTGAGTACGATGAAAGGGGAAAACCTTACATTGCATGCTCTTGCTCTTCAAAAAAATCTTTATGTATGTGGAAACTCTTCTCAGGTGCAGTATGAATAGTAATGACATTCTGGAGCTTGCTGTGGCTGCATTCAGTAGTTCCCAGTTGATATATAGGAAAGAGCTTCAGTATCTTGAGAGGTGAGTGCATTTTGTTAAATGTTTTAGATCTAATCTTAAATTATTTGTACTTTGTGCATGAAATAATCTTGTTCAAATAGTTGGGTTAAGGAGAGCAAGCTGGATCAGCTTGGATTTTCTCGGCAGAAAGAGACATATTGTTATCTCTCTGCCGCTGCTACACATTTTTCCTCAGAACTGTCAAGTGCTCGCCTATGTTTGGCCAAAGGCGGTGTGCTAACCACCTTTACTGATGATTTTTTTGATGGTGGAGGTTCCTCTGAAGAACTAGCAAACCTTATCAAGCTGATTGAGAAGTATATTCATCCTATTTTTTTAGTGTTTATCATAACGAATATTTCCTTGCAAATGATGGTTCAATCTTTGGCAGGTGGCATGGAATTCATGAAAATGAATTCTGCTCTGAAAATGTAAAGACTATTTTTTTCGCTATCCAAAATACTGGCGTTGAGCTTGCAGCAAAGGCTTCTCTCTTCCAAAAGCGCGATATCACCAACCATATCATTAAAATTGTGAGATCTCAAACTATGGATGTGCTTTGAGTGCTATACTCACTGAATCGATTTAGCGAATATGTATAGCTTGTGTCAAAACATCATTGAATTGAATCCAAATAAATTCACTCATATCACCTCATTCACAATCCTTATCTGGTCCTATACTTTTCGTTGGCTAATTATTTTGGCTGAAGGTTTTGACTCGTGGTGTTGCAACTGGCAGTGGCTAGCTATGATGAACTCCATGATGAAAGAGGCTGACTGGCTAAAGAATAATACAGTGCCAACTATAGATGAATACATGACTCATGCAATTCCATCGTTTGCTTTAGGTCCAGTTATTCTACCTTCTCTCTATTTTGTTGGTCCCAAGCTTTCAGAGGACATCATCGCGTCTTCAGAATACTACAATTTATTTGAACTTGTCAGCAAATTGGGTCGTCTTCTCAATGACATTCAAGGTTTTGAGGTAAGACGCTTTTTCTGAACGCCAATTTATTCTCAATAAAAAGACATGCTTTCTTTAAACAAAATTGTCTGGCTGAAGTGGTCGGTCAAATAATGTTACACAATCTGCGTAAAAGCTTCTTACTGGATTACATTGGTCCAAGTCATTCTGCTGACTTTACTATTTCCAGCAAGAAAACTTATTTAACAGAGCTCAATTAATAAAAAGAAAAGCTGCATGGGCAAAACTAGGCTCTTAAATCTGATCAATAGTAGTCATTTGCGATTTGAGCATTGAACCAAGATGTTCTTATTTCAACAAAATTCAAGAAATTAGACTGGGCTTAAACGTAAGAGCTGTTGGATAAGATAGCAAGCATGATGAGCCTCATAAGAGACTACTAGACCGAATGGCTAAGATATTATAAACATGAATGTGTTCTTAAATTGAGAGTTTTGCTGCAGGTTGGGAAAACTGCACTTAAGAGGTCCAGGATGGTTTTTGACAAAATTTGTTGGCCCATAATTGGACCATAAACTTTAAAAACTCCTGCTTTACTCAGTTCGGGCCCTTATTTGGCCAAAAAAATCTCTTGTGATATTCTGTTTCTAATTGGTAGTGCATGGGATACCAGAGGTTAGTGAACACAAGCCACCACCATATTCCGCACATGCAAGCTTTTTTTGGGGATGGCTTTGTTGCAAATGAGATGAATGTGAAGTGAATTTTGCAATGTGATAGTGTTTACCTATTTTTAGTAGATACATGAAAAAAATGCATTATGAAATAAAATAACTTCAACTTCTATTTTGACCAAAAAAAGCTTTATAAAATTATCTTGTATTGAAGATTGACATTTAAAAATGTTGTAAAGTAAATGTAAAAATAGAAGCAAAAATAACATTTTAAATTTATTAAAGGTATTAATTGAACTGATAGAATTAAAATTAAAATCTTACGATAGGTCATAAGTAAGCACTATCCTTTAGCATTGTTTTTATCCGTTAGAGAATGTGTCTCGGTGGAAAGATAATTTTCATCTTCCCTTCATGATAAAATGACTTTTTCCACTCTAATTCATAACGGTGATAGTCATTGTTGTAGGGAAAAAGCACATGAGCAAGAGTAATTTCGAACAATAATGAGAAAATCTATTTGTAAACGACAACAAGGTTTTAAAATTGGGCCGTATCGTTCGGTTGAATCGGGACCCGGTCGGCCATCCAATTCGATTCTCTTGCAATACTGATTTCGCACGGAACCAGGAATAATCGGCTCAAACTAATGGTTCGATTGTTGAACCAGAAAATTGGTGTTAGTTTTCAAAAATTTGGCGGTTCAAAAAGCGATGGATTTTTAACCGTTGATTTTAAATTCAATGGTAGATGTATTAGATTTGACTTATCTTAAGAAAGGTAGATGTATACCTAAAAGGACTTGGTTAGAGAATATTAGAAATGACATTTCTTTATTAGATTTAAATGAGAATTTGACTCTTAACAAGACATAATGGAGAAAAAGAATTCATGTTGCTGACCCTACATAGTGGGATAAAGGCTTGTTGTTGTTGGTGGTGGTTTTTCAAAACTTCAAATTGAACTTAAAATGATTTCTATTTGGCTCTTTTAGCATCCCTCCCAGTCCCGTGAGCCGTCCTAATCCTCCTTCCTCTTCTTTTTCCTAAACTTGAAGCTCGAACGCAAGCTTGTCATCTCCGACGAAGGCTTCTCATCATAGTTGGCACTTGTTGTCTTCGGCGTCTCACCCCTCTTTCTCCTCTACAATGTTGATCTCCTCTCGTGGACGCCACTAGCATCAAATTGCCAAGGGCGGCCTAAGATTATATGACAGACATCCATGTCTACCATGTCACAGTTCACCTCGCATACATAATGCTTCCCAATCGATAATGTAACACGACACATCTCCGAAACCACAATTTCGGTACCTCTCCGTATCCAGCTAATTTTATAAGGATGAGGGTTCTTCGTCGTCTTAAGTTGTAATACTTGAACAGCGGACCGTGAGATCACATTCTCGGTGCAGCCACTATCAATGACTAGATCACACACCTTTTCGTTGATAGTACAACGGGTTATGAATAATGCATTTTGTTGTGAGGGAACAGGTCGGCGAGGGGCAAGCAGTATCTTCTCAAGAATGCAAACTAGAGGATCCCCTTCGTCGCCATGTAAGTTTTCGATTTCGGCCTCGAGGTCCTGTTATGTAGAAACTTGCTCTTCATCCAGATTATCACCTTCCAATATCTGAATTTGGGGTATGCTGGGACATTCATTTGACTTGTGGCCGGGCTGCAGGCATCTGAAGCACTTGATGGGGACGGGCTTCACATATGGATTGTCCCTGTTGTTCACTCAGTTGGCTCCTTTGCCCTTACCATCAGCCGGTGTAATGTTGTTAGTTGGATTGGCAGCTGGTCGTAATTTTTGGACATGAGCAGTAGACTGCTCACTACCTTGGCGACGAGCCTGAAAACTACGGGAATGTCTCTGCAATTGAGTTTCAGCCTTCAACGCGAAATTGACGGCCTGGGATAATGTCCACACTAAATTTAACTCCAACTTGTCTTGTATAGCTTCCTTAAGCCCTCCAATGTATCTAGCAACTAACTGATTTTCAGATTCATTAAGGTTGTTGCGGGTACTCAACCGGTAGAACTCTTCAGCATAGTCCCCAACAGTTCGCTGCCCCTGAGTACAATGCTGATATTGTAGATACAACATATGTTCAAAATATGTAGGCAAGAAGTGTCCCCGCAGGAGTTGTTTCATTCGAAACCAACTTCGAACCCGCCCTTTACCTTCTCGTCGCTGGTTCTGGAGTAATTGCATCCACCACGCACCAGCACCTCCTTTTAAGCGGCACGCCACATACTTAACCTGTTTTTCATGTCCAATCTCCATGTATTCAAAAAAAGTTTCAACGGCTCGCTTCTAATCCAAATAATCCTCCACATGCATCCTGCCCTCAAAATAGGGAATATCAAGCTTCACACGGAACTCTGCCTGCTCTCGGTGTCATCCTCCTTGCCTCCTTGGAGCATCATAATAATGGATTGGAGCTTCATCCGTTGGGTCAGGAATTTCCCGGCGGGGTCTATCATTTCTCTTATCTTCAGAATCAATAAATTCAGGAAGTACATTAGGAGGTCTTCTCGGAATCTGGTTCTCATTAACAAACGGGCGACCCGCTGGTACTGTCGCCGCGGGTTGAGGGCCAACATACGCGTTGATTCCCACAGCAATTTTGAGAGCCGCCATGTCACTTTGCATCTCTGACCAAAGCCTGAAGAATTCAGTGGTTAATTCATCTAACCGTCGCGTGAAGCTAGTCTGAACTGCCCACAGCGCGTCTAAGCTTCGAAAGTCGTCAGGAGACCTTTGCGAACTTCCTTCCGCCATTTCTAGGTTACCGACTCTGATACCAAATGGTGTAAGCTGGATCGAAGGCGAACCTGAAAAGCTCGGACATGAAGAAGATAACAGGGATATTGAAAACCCACTATTCTATTACGGGGAGAAAATAAACATAAGTCTCTGTGTCTTTCTTGCTTACTTTCACTATATGTAAACTATGAAGCTAAAAACCTTGTAACTAACTTTGGTAAAAGAAGTAAAACGAGAGAACATTTTGCAGTAGCCTTAAAGCAGCAAGGAAAATGAAAAACGGTTAGTAGAGCTAGTGGGAGAATGATTCATGCGGTATGATGCCTCTCGGTGACGCTGCTGTGGTCCACATCAATTAGTGGGGTGGTCTGCGGCTAGGCTAGGGTGCATGGCCGGCGGGTAGGGAAAGGGGACGGGGAGAAGATGATCGGTGGAGAAAGAGAGAGGGAAGTAGATAGGGAAAGAAGATAAATCGTGAGCCAGGACACATCCTGCGGCTGACGGGTGATGCGATGCCCTCACCTAGGGACTTCAACCACGAGCCCGGGCACATCCTGTGGTTGGTGGGTATTTCATTGCCCTCACATAAGGACTTCCACTCTCCTAAGAACTCTCATAGCTCTCAAGAACAAAGTGTAGAAAATAATTTTTTTATTAATCCATCATTCTCTAATACAAGAGCAAGGGCCTCTATATAGGTCTTAAAAGAAATTAAAAGACAACTTTGCCCCTTGGGCTTACATAAGACAAGACCCTTAAGTAAGGGTAAAAACAGAAAATGCATAATTAAATAAAAAATACAATAATAAACTAAGATAAAAATGAATGGATATTGGCCGTCGATCTTCATTTCTTCCTTTGATTAATGTCCACCGTCGGATGTCCGCATCAAATTGACCCTCTATTCGAGAGGATGATCGATCTCTCCTAAATCTCTAGACGTCGCTAGAGCCCAAAGAAAACCTAGATCTAAGTGATTTCAAATTTCAGCCAAATTCAAGATGTCCTAACCACAAACTATTTAATGCATACAAATCAAAAAGAATCCCTAAACAGTCCCTACATTCAATTTCTTTCCTTAACTCCCATCAAAATCCTTCTTATTCAGCTCCCTTGAGCTTGGTCTAAACTTGTGGCTCTTCCTAGAGATGGAAGAGTTCCGCCCAATTGGCGCAAGCCGGTCCCATCGAACCGGCTGGACCGGTCTAACACAAAGCTATGAATTTAGTTGTTTGGAATAATGTGGTGACAACAAAATTACACATATTAGAGGTTAAATGCAACAAACATACAAATACAGTCAAAAATTTGTTTGTTCGGTGAGATCCCCCAACGCTAGGATTACATGGCCATGAGGATCACAGATGACTATTTCTGGAACAAACCTTAAGAAATCTCAAGACTGTAAATCAAGTAGTATGATCGCCAACACCACGGTAATATATTTACTCAATGATCAGGATAGGATTGCCACTTCCACACTAGTGAAGGAATTGTACTATGTTCTACTGCCGGATGAAAGAGCTGGTGATGGGGTGAGAATGAACAGATGACTGCAAACTTCTATGTATACAGACACAAACACAGAACTCTTTATTTTGGTCACAAGGCCCACTTTTTTCTGTGAGTTTTGCAACCTGCATAACTATATATATCTATCTATCCATCTATCGTTGCATGTAAGCCTTCAAACCAGTATATGTCAAACCTGAAACCGCTTATAAAGCACTTATAACCAAATTCAGTAAGTTTTCGTTTGGGACAATTTTCTTTTTGCTTTCTAAAACAACTTTATAGTATAAAAATTTCTTGAATTTGAAATTTTTGTGCTAGAATACTGTTTTAAAAAGCAGTGCGAAAAATGCCCCAAACGAAACCTAAGTTTTATCGATCAATCAAAAGTATGCACTCAAATTCAATGTTGCAAGCATTATTATTGATGTTTGATCAGTTCCTCGCTCTCTAAATATTAAGATCCGTGATGCAATTGCAGAGAGACAAAGCAGAAGGGAAACTGAACTACTTGTCGCTGCTTGTTCTCCATGGAAATGGCTCTTTTTCTGAAGAAGATGCCAGAAGAGATGCGTGGAGTGTGATAGAATCCACAAGGGCTGAATTGCTTGGGCTGGTTCTCCAGAGCAAGGGAAGCATTGTTCCCAGAGCATGCAAGGAAGTGTTCTGGAAGGTGAGCAAAGTACTGCATCTTTTTTACAGAAACAATGATGGATTCACATCGCCTAAGGAAATGGTTGGTGCTGTCAATGCTGTTGTTCATGAGCCTTTGAAGGTCAGTCACCTTTACCTTTCTAAAGCTTAGGAAGAATCATATTATTTGGTATATTCATCAAAATAAGTGTGGCATTAGTTATTACTGTGATACTTATTTGACAAGTTCTATTTTGTATTTTGAAAATTTTATAGTTATGATAATAAATATTTATTTTACTTGTTTGCAACAAATATCAATATTATTTATAAAATAAAATCATTGATGAAAAAAAGTTATCAAATGAGATTTATATTACATTTATAAACATAATAAATCATTCTTTTAGGCTTTGTTGGAACAGCTTTATTATTGCTTTTTAAAATAGTTTTATAATTTTTGTACTAAAAACTTTAAAAGCCGTCCCAAACGAAGTCTTACTAAGGTGTGTTTCTTGCAGTTAGGGGTGTCAATTCGGGTCAACGGGTCGGGTTCGGGTCGAACCCGGAACTGACCCGGCACTGTTCGGGTCAACCCGAACCCGACCCGTTTTTAAAAACGGGTCAGGTTTCTGGACCCGAACCCGACCCGATTCGGGTCCGGGTCAACCCGACCCGACACGAATGACCCGAGATTGACCCAAAAATGCTAATTTTCGGGTAAAAAATCGGGTCAATCTCGGGTTTTCGGGTCAAAAACGGGACCATTTCGGGTTTTCGTGTCAAAAATGATTTTTTGTGTCACTTTCGTGTCACTCTCGGGTCAATTTCGGGTTGGCGGGTCAACTCGAACCCGACCCGATTTTTAAAACGGGTTGATTTCATGAACCCGAACCCGACCCGTTTCGGGTTTGGGTTGACCCGAACCCGAATTTTTCCGGGTCGGGTTCGGGTCGTGTTTCGTGTCGTGTCAAAAATTGACACCCCTACTTGCAGTACTATGCTCGAGGAAGCAAAATTTGCATGCATATCTAACTTTTAAAAGGCTTTCCAACTCCTTTTTATTTACCTACAAAATCAAATGGGCTAGGTAGCCCATTTTTGAGCTGAAATGGGCTGCTTTTAGCCCAAAATGACAAATAGAAGAAACTTGTATTGGATGGGCTGATGGGCAAGCGAATTTCCTGCGATATATAATTTTCAAATAATTTATAATGAACATGTTTCTTGTTTAAGTTTCACTTGGATTCCGCTAGCCGGAAATGCATGAAATTAAGGTTTCATTTGAGATAGTTTTTTGGCTGTTTTATAAAGCAGATTTTTAATTTTAAAAAAAAAATATACTGAAAAGTTGCTTTGAGAAGTAATAAGAAAGTCATTCCAAACGAAGCCTAAGCGTGAGCAAATTATGGGATAGTTATTTTTAAGGGATAAAAGCTTCGCACAATCATAAAACCATGATCCCCAATCAAATGAAGTTCGATCCCTAAGCCATTCATAATTTTAATTGAATAAATTTATTTCTATAATAAGTGTCTCATATACAACATTTTTATTCATTTATACTTTATATGAATTTTTAATTAGTTAAATCCTAATAAATGTAAATAATAATTGCTGATAGATATAGTGTTGAAAACATTATTGTTAGTGTGTACTTTTAAATGTGCATATAGGTATTTTACGAGAGCTTAGAAGGTTCAAATAGATTAATTTGGACAAATAGGTTCTATCAACAAGAGCTCGGCTAGAATAGTCACCTCAACCTTAAGAAGCACTTAAAGATGTGTGATTAGCTGGGGTTAGACAACTCAAGTTTCGTTTGGGATAATTTTTGTACTGCTTTCTAAAACGACTTTTTAGTATAAAATTTTCTAATTTAAGAAATTTTTGTAATAGAAAGCTGTTTTAGAAAGCAACAAAAAAGTTGCCCCAAACGAAACCTCAAAGAGTGGTTCTCAGCATGAGTTGTAAGGGACTCTTAATGATCCGTTCAGACTCTTAAAAGCTTTTCTCCTCAGCGAGGGACAACCCCTTAGAGCTACTACTCATCCTCACTCAAATCAATAGGCTATCATCAACACTCCAAACACAATTGCAAAGGTCTGAACCTCTAGACTCGGCAGATCTTAGCTCATGGTTATCATGATATGAAGGAGCTTGCTCTTTGCACTTAATTGCCAGTAAGCCTACAGGAATAGCCATACCAACTCACTAACTCGCCCATAAGAGTCACCCTACTTACTCGGCTGTGTAGATTTACCCAAAGGACTCAACCTAATACCAGAATTAAACCGAAGACGAAGAGTGACTCAGGCATCTACCATGACATGACACATGTCATATACGGTTCACATTGGATCGTAATTTATGTAGTTTTTTTAAACCTTTTTTACGTAGCTTTTCCTATAACTCTCACATTCCTATAAATAAATAATGAAAATATACATTTTAGAGCTTTTTTAGCAACATTGATCTATGATACCATTTTTTGATATTTTCGTGATCTTTTTCCAAATTCTCTAAACTTTTTTATCTTTTATATTCACTCTGAGTTATAAGTTTCTTTGTCTCTTTGGAATGCATGATAATAAGATTGTCATTTACAGATTATGAAAATTATATATACTAGTATAATTCCACGTGCATTAAATGCACGTTAATAAAATTTAAATAATTACTAATATTGTAAAATTGCAAATATTATTTAATTAATAATTTTTTTTAAAAAAAAAAAGAGATGTTATAAATAAATTTATCATTACAAGTAATAGCAACAACAATTATATTCCTAATTTAAAACAAATTAAGATTTTAATAGAATAACAACAAAAAATGTGATATTAAGACAAAGTTAGTAATATGGTGAAAACATAATGATTTTAGATGTGCTTTTACATGAGTGTAATATATAAATAATGTATATTACATCCATCTCAAAAATATATTTAAACAGTTTAATATTAGTCATAATAAAACATTTAATCGAATTATCATGAAAGTTTTTTTCTTAATATGTTTAGAATATATGTAATTCAATGCCCTATCATAAAAAGCATGGCATCACCTGGATCATTTAGAAAGGTATTCCTTAGAGGAGGATGAGTCACTATCTGTAGATTGACTTCAAATAGGAATATTAGTTTATGCATTTTTTTTAGAAGTTAACTTATCAGAATAGATGACAAGTTCTCCAATGTTAATGGTCATTCTTTGTTCACATCGTTCAAATACAGATATATACAATCTGTGCCAATAACGCACGCATTAGTCAAATTAAAAATAAATAAAATTCATATAATATTAATAAAATAAAATAATTTATTTAACATATTAGGATATATTATTTAATATATAAAGAGAATATCTGAATCGAAATAATAATGATAATAAGAAAAAAGAATAAGAATATAAATATCTTGGTCTCCATCAGATTAAATCTAGCTACATATGGACAAAGTAATTCGTAAATGCAATTTTTTTAAAATATTAATCATCTATACATGTAAGAGAATAAGAATATAAATTTGTTGGTCTCAAGCAGTTTAAATCTATACATGATAATGTAATTAGTACATGCAATTTTTTTTTTAATATTAATCACCTATACATGAAATGCGAAGTCCACCGATGGAGCCTTGGAGGCGAGTATTGGGTTGATGGGTTACGCAAGAAGAATATGGATTATTCCAGTGGTTGGCAAGAGATAGGATCGATGGTCATGTGAGAATCTGAAAACCATGAAGAGTAAAATAGGGATTTAAAAAAGCATGAAAAATTATTCAGTTATTCATAAAAATAAACTTATTTAAACCTTAAAAAATATGAATAAGACAAACACATTAGTGCTAAGGCATAGCATGCATCAATTTAATCAAGAAACAACGGTAGTGATAATAAGATATATTAAAAAAAGGGCTGTACATTTTTTTTTTTTTTGGGTAAAAAGAAGAAATATTGAGATATTTCCCCATGAATTGAATATCTGCACTCATTTATCAGTTTGATATAAACAAAACAAGAACATTTCTAATATAGAAAATTAGGTATAATGAAATGCATAACATATATGATAAAAATCATACCTCGGAAGTGATGGGTAGTCTTTAAGGACCAAAAAATTTCCACTGATGTCAATTCAGATATAATGGTGATCTCTATGATATTAAGTTTTTACATTGAAAACCCTTTTTTGTTTTGGTTTATTTCCAATCAGAACCTTTCAGCGGTTATAACAATTGGTTTTGCTTCAATGCACTTTTTGGTCAGGTATGGACCTCTTTTAACTGCCTCATGCAACTTTTCTGCTAGTTCAGCAACTTTGGCATCAGCAGCCATATTTAAAGCAAAGAGCGTCATAGATAGCCGCACAACACTGATGCCGAGCTTCCATGCCGATCTTTGTCTCTTCAATATCTGCATCCATCACAATAGATGTAATCTACGGCCTGAAGCAAATCTCCATCAGGCACCACGACCGAGCAACAAGAGTAGTGGATATCAATCTGTAAGCTGCTAATCGCATTTTTGGTGCTTGCTGTAGCATTGAGAGGAATAAACCAGATGGTGTTAGCTTTGAACTCTATGTAGCTGCTTCATAAAAAAGGGCTGTTGCGGCAGCTCAAATAAATAATTAAGTACCAACCCAACACTCGCCTGACAGATGGATGCACAATGGGAGAGAGAGAGAGAGAGAGAGAGAGAGAGAGAGAGAGAGAGAGGAGAGAGAGAGAGAGAGAGGGAAGTTTCGTCCACAAGATTGCTTCGTGAAGAAGTGGTTTTGCATGCAAGAAGGGAGAAGGGAGAGGCGGGGCAGACATACTGCACACGAGCAAGGAAGAAAGGTTGGATGGGCTTTGTTGTGAACGCCGGGAGGGAGGCTTCATCCGTGAGAGTGCCTCATGAAGAAACTTATTTAGCGCAGAGGGACGGTTGTGAAGAGGTGCGAAACACTCAACTCAGTAAATTAGAAACTCTTCGGCACTGAGAACAGAAGGAAGATAGAGTTATTTTTTATACCCGTTCGACAGTGAAAACGCACAGCTATCAGATAAACCGTTCGTGAGAATCGTGAGCGCATTATTTTAAATGAAATACGTAGAGGAATCCATTTAATTGGACATATGAGATAAGAGCCGGCTCTAATTTTTTAAAGCAGATTTAAAATTCGTAACTAATTGATTTTAGTATGCGTAATTAGGTTATTGAGTAAGATTTATTAAACGTCATTTAACTCCAGCATTTAATTAAAGGTCCATAACGCTCAATGAAAGGTCGCGCCCTTTTTGAACTGAAGCGTTATATGATTTAACTGGAGCGTTAGATATAATTTTCTTATATATTTTTTACAATTAATAAAGTATTTTAAAATAAAAATTAATTAAAATTTATTAAATACACGCGTTTAAAATACATGTGTATTAAATTGGGCTACATAATTTTTTATTTTTTCATATTTATTAAATATTTATAATATAATGAAGGGTTAGGGTATTTATTTTAAGAAATGAAATGGAAGGTTAGGATTGCATATGGGTGGATTCCCAAGCCACACTTAAATAATAGTATAGATAGCTGTAGAGTATTAAATGAATAGTAACATTTAATTTGAAAGTAAATAGCATTAAATTATATAAATATTATTTTTTGGATTTATTAATTAGTTATATTATAATGGATGGCCAAGATAATTTAAGAAGAATTAAAATGGATGGCTAAGATTTGCTAGGGTGGAAACTCAAGCCTCTTTTATAATAGTAGTAAGATATATATTAAATAATGATGTATTGAGACTATAAATTGATGTAAGATTTCATATAAAATAATATTATGACCTCTCATAAGTCATACCCATAAATAAATCTTTTAATTAATATTCTCATAATAATAGACCCATAAAGGAAATAAATGTGCATATAAATAATTAGAAAAAAAAAGCTTATTTCTTATATATATATATATATATATATATATATATATATATATATATATATATCGAATAAAACAAAGCTGTTTTAAATCCTTTTCAAAAATACATTGACATATTACAAAATGAGCAGACTTCTTTGAAAAAAATTTGCATAATAATAATAAATTCTTAATTATTTAAAAAAAAAATGGCATGATCATCATACGCGGAAAATCTCTGCAAGGAATTTGAGCCAGTAGTAGTAAGGATGCGTGGCACGGGCCCGGCGATTTCAGTAGAGCCAAGAGGTGAAGCGTAGACGATGTGACTGGTCATCGGCTGGGGTTCTAAGTACCTCAATTCTAGAAATTATTTGAGAAGATAATGCATTAGGCTTTTTTTGTCCTATGCTATGTCGGCAAAAATATAGCTAAGCAAATCCATATGCCACTTGATGCTTATTTACCTAGGACTAGGAGTTTTTACTAAGAAATAATGAGAGAAGGTAAAAACGGTGGTCCCGCACCCCATTACTTTGTGTTTTGTCTTCGCTTGCGTGCACCGTTTTGCTGGCTCTGAATCAGTCTTCCCTCTCACAGCCTTCGCTCTTTCTTATCCCCTGCTTACGATAACGTTGTTCCAGCACAAGTTTGAATCCCCTGATTACGAGATGATCCCTGCACGAGTCGTGCAACCCAACCTAAATGGTCATCGTCTGATCCTCGCAGTCGTTGCATGAGCCTTTCAGTGTCATGAGATCGCCGTTCTCGAATAGAGGGTAACAAAAATTGAGAAATTTCTTATTTTCTTTCAATTTTTTAATTTGAGTGTGGATCATTTATACTTTATTTGATGTAAAAATAAGGTGAACAAGTAACAAAGTATTGGTGAGTCCTAAAAATAGAGTGGGAATACAGTACTAGAAAAGAAGTATAGTCTGCATCAGAAAGGAGAACTGCACTTTCATATGTCAGTGAAGATGTTTATTGAAGTTTGGAAATGATAGAACATTTTAAAACCTGAGAACATATGAATCCTCTAACTTAATAGAAGAATATCAAATTAAAAAAACTAAAACTCTATCTACAATGTGGAAGACTTGCCTACTTGCAATTTTTGTAACTCAGCTAATCATCAAAATTAAGTTTGCCAAATTTATATCTATCTATGTGGTTTATTCAATGAGTTCATAACATATGTTACTCTGTTTAAACTTAACAATAATATTTTGCTAAGATCATATTAAATACATGTATTAATTCTTATTGTTATGTTTTTTTTTTGTCATGTTAATTCGGGAATGTTTAGTTGGAAGAAAAATGAATGCAAGGTAAAGTACATTTTCACTTTTGAAGTTTTGTTGGATGAAAAGCAAATACAAAGAAAAATAAAGTAAATTCAATGTATTCAATTTGAGTTAGAACGTTTTATACTCCTCAAATGCTTGACCCCCCCTCCCCCGTGTCGCGGGTCGTCGCCCTGCAGACACCCACGCCTACCGCCTTACCGCCAATGGTCGGCCACCACTGTCACCCCAACGCCAACTAGCCCCAGCCTGCAGCCACCTCCACTTATTGCCGTGCCGCTATCCCACCATTGCTTACCTTCCTGTAGCTGGTCACCCTGTCGTCGCCCCACCGCCACCGCCCACCACTGGCCATCAGCCACCCATGTCACACCCTCCTTACAATTTA
The DNA here is from genome assembly GCA_016618105.1 of Dendrobium huoshanense. Lineage (NCBI taxonomy): Eukaryota > Viridiplantae > Streptophyta > Magnoliopsida > Asparagales > Orchidaceae > Dendrobium > Dendrobium huoshanense. The sequence goes on along the minus strand of CM028350.1, from coordinate 32,900,100 downwards.
CATAATATTTATTTTACTTCAAATAATAATAATAATAATAATTAAAATTTCTGTGAATGAGATGGATAAAATTCGCAGAGTTTATTTATTGAAGAGAGCCCATCAACCAAAATTTATCATTTCCCTGAAACAATGATGAAAAATATTACATGTAGATTTAATTCAAAATTGTTTGAAAAACTTCCTAACGAGATACAAGACAATGTACAAAAAGAATTTTTTTTTATCTTTATTGGTAGTTATTTGAGCCTCAAGAACACATTAGTACATACCAATGTGATGGAGTCACGTTTGTTGGTGAGTGATTTAAGAACTGGAAGAGAAGAAATGCTTTTGGCCATGTAAGAGAACATAACAATGCACAGAAATGTGAGACTTTAATGAAGTATCAAAAGTATAGTATTCTTATTTTATGGTTGAGCAAAGAAAATAAGAGCAATTAGTGATATTGATGATTTTTACTTCACTATTTTAGTTGATAAATCCCGTGATATGTTCACAAAAGAATAATTAGATATTGCAGTGAGACAAGTAGACAAGTTGGGATAAATAATTGAGAGGTTAATAGGTATTCATCATATTTCATCAATAAATGCAGTAGCATTGAAAGCATCACTTGAAACTCTTCTTGTAAAACATTCGTTAAGTATGCATAGAATACATGGTCAAGATTTCGATGGGGTATCTAATATGCAATGTGAGTTTAATAGTTTGAAAGCATTCATATTAAAAAATAATCCTCATGCATTCTACATTCATTATTTTTCTCATCAACTCCAACTATCATTAATGATTGTTGTAAAAAATCATTGATAAGTGAAGCATTTATTCAAGACTACTTTAAGAATTTTAAATACTGTTGGAGCTTCATACAAAGAAATGATACTTTATAAGCAATTCAATGTGATACAATAGTTTTTCATCTAAGCACTAGAGAGTTGATTAGTGATCGAGGTTATAACTAAGAAACTAATTTGCAGTGCATTGGCAACACCCGTTGGAATTCGCATTTCCAAACCTTAATTAGTCTAATGAAAATGTATGATTTTGTACTCGAAGTGTTTGAAATTGTCAAGGAATACATGATGCATGAACAATAGTCAATTAAAATTGATGTTTTAATACATGTTATAGAATCATTTGACTTAGTATTGACACTACATATATTTAATGATTGTCATTTTAGATATTATAAATGAATTATTACAAATCTTATAAAAAAAAATCAAGATATTATAAATGCAATGTAATTGATAAAATTGTCCAAACAATGATTGTAGATGAGGAAGGAAAATGAATGGGAGTCTTTGCTAAAATAAGTGCCACGTTTTTTTTAATGTTTTTGATATTGAAGCTTCAATTTTGGCATTCTCAATCTTGTTTGGATCCTCAAAAAATAGTTTTTGCAAGGCGCTGTCTTAGCAACCCCTTGGACGGTCTTATGGCAACCAGGGGTAATTGTTCTGCCCAGACCCGCTCGTGAACTGACCCTTTTCGTGAATTGGCAGAACTATCTGAGTCCTTTTGGCTCCTGAGCCATTCTTTTTTTCTTTGTTTTTCATTATGTAATTTTGGTTTATTTAGAACTTCTTTTCTCCTTTTTCTGAGAATTGGAGTTATAGTTCTGTTTTTTCATTACTTGTAATCTTTTTTTGATATATCAAAGGGCTGTGCCCCAAATTTTCCCAAAAAAAAAAAAAAAAAAAGGCGCTGTCTTTAGCAAACTGGAATTTGTAATCTGTGGACAGCGTAGAAGCGCGGTAGTGTAACGCAATGTGCCCTCTCTTTTATGTTATTCGTTTGGCTGACTTTTCTTAAAGCGAATTTTTGGTATAGCTCTGATATTTTCTGCTGTCTCACCTTACTTAGAAAAAATCCAAAACTTACTGAAAGAGTGCGCTGGTTTCAAATTTACACTGAAATGAAGCCATGAAACGAGCTGAAAAGAAGAAACATGGAACCATCAATGCATGTTATTTCCTCCGAAAATGGCGCTTCAGAAAACGTGCTTTCCGCTGATGAGGACTGTAAATTACGCTTGAGAGAATGAAGCTTTTCATTATGATAATTAAGTAATTAACAGTTTGTCAGTTTGCTTTCAGTTCTTTAAATATTGAATTTATTATTACATACTTATAGATTTATATTATAAGTTCGTTAAAATCTCCTTTATTTTTAACGTATTTTGAGTTTTTATTTTTTCTCACACTATCTCATTGTATCTCTTCACTTCTCTCCCAATTCTACTCTTAGAACAAGCAAAGAGATGCACTTCTACTACATCAAAGGACACAACCCATCAAGTGAAATAATAAGTACAACGCGTAGCACTACAAAATTGTACCTATACAATACCATGATGTTGACTTTTCTATCTCACAGCGCTGTAGCATTGAGTTCACGATGATACGACGATGTGCTATTTGTCTCAGAGGTGTTTCCGCGGTGGCACAGCACTGTATGGACAAGAATTTTTATTTTGTTTTTTTACGTGCATCTTTACCCTCAAACCCCTGAGCAGGGAAAAGCCGCCCCTTGCGACCCCCAACAAGCTCCTTGCCGACCTCGACCGACGGAATTGGAGAAATTATTACATCCGGTCAAAAACCGAACGGTGCGAATGTATACCGAGTTTTAGGTGACGTGGCACGTGATTATTGGTCTCTGAACGCATTCGGACACCGAATGTAATAATTGCTCACGGAATTGAAATTTGAGTATTGAAGGACAATTAAAACTGAAACTTACAAGAAAATTGAAATCAATTTTAAAAACTTTGATATGAATATGAATATCTCATATTATGTTTGTTGGGTGTTTGGAACCTTGAATCTTTAAATTTGCTCATAGTTTAATCAATCAAATAGCTCATATTATATTTTTGTAAGAGTTAAAATGGCTAAATATTTATTCTAATTATACTGTCGGGAAGAAAGGTCCAAAATATTTAATGAACGAAGATATGCATATCATGCATGGCTCCAAGTTGCAGCATGATGACTAGCTAAGGAATGTGAGGACAAAGCTCAATAACTCTTCGTGGGGCTCTTTCCCAGTCATGAAGGCACTCATCACCATTAATAGACAACTAAGGCTTCGCTTGGAACGGTTTTCTTACTTGCTTCTTAAAGCAGCTTTTTAGTATAAAAATTTTATTTATTATACTACAAAACTACTTTAAGAAGCAATAACAAAGCCGTCCCAAACGAAGCCTAAATCCATCCACGCATACAGACTTCTGAGTTCATCAGTTGACCCTATCAAACTTTTTTTTTTTATATTGATGAATATTATTGTAAATTTGCATTAAAATATTGAATGATGGTCATAGAAAGATCATTAAAAATACATAGTTCTGATTTGATATTTTTTTGGAGGTTAATTAATTACTGTGTTGCTGATTAAGTTCATAGTTTTTTTTATGAGGCTAAGGGTCTATTTTGGGATAGTTTTTTCGTTATTTTGTCTTTTGATAGCAATTATAATTTTATTTGGCTGTTATTTTCTTGCTATTTTTTCATTACTTTACATAAACTTCTATGACAGAAATCTATTTTATACGACTTCTTTTCTCTTTCTTTTTTTTTGGAATTGGGGTATCTACCCGCTGCCACTCCAAAGGGAGCGCTTGACGGCGTAACTAATATATCCCTCGACGGAACCTAGCAAGGCCACGAACCAATATCGGACCCACACTTGCTTTGCCCCACTGAAGAGGTGAGGTCATAGTAGATGGGATTCGAACCTGGGATAGGGGGTTCCCAACCGTTCTCGCCTATCAACCACTATAAGCCTCGGTGGATTATTTTATACAACTAGAATAGTTGAGTTGTTTTCCCCACAATAATTTTATAATTAATTTTATAAAACATTACAGTCATCCCTAATACGTAAAGCCAAAATTTTTCCTTTTGAGGCTTTGTTATGGACAATTTTTTTACTACTTTCGAAAACAACTTTCTAATACAATCGTCAATTAGAAATTTATGTACTAAAAAGTCATTTTAGAAATCAACAAAAAAGCTGTCCCAAAACGAAGCTTGAATTGCTGAAAAAGAGAGAAATGGAAAAAATGTAATTAATAGTTACATAATGTAAAGGTATTGCTAAAAAGAGAGAATTCAAATAAATTCGAGCAAAGCATTTTGGTCAAAGCCAGCAATATAAGCTTAGAGACAAGAAAGAAGAAAAAGACTTTGGTAAATATACACTCTTTTTCAACCCCTGAAATCTTTATGTCACACTCATCAAATATTTACCCTAATCCCGCTTATATAATTTTAGGAAAACTTTTGTAAGAAAACATTTTGATAAAAACTTTATCAAAATAAATTTTAAAATTATTAAACTAAATTTTAAATAAAATATAATAAATAAATAATCAATCAAATTTAATTTACGCTTCTCTCGAAATAAATCAAATAAACTCAAAACTCATACTAACAAAAAATATTCTAATCCAATTTTTTCTACGAACGCAATCAATATAATTAAATTGCATCATATGTTAAAATAATAATATTAATTAATTATTTATTCCAGTATATCATGATACGAATTTTTTATCAAGATATGCTTCGGAAGCTATTAGATTTAGGCTTCGTTTGGGACGGCTTTGTTACGGCTTCTTGAACAGCTTTCTAATACAAAAAAATTTAAGCAGCTTTAAGAGCCTGTAAGAAAGTCGTCCCAAATGAAACCTTAGTGATGCAAACGAAAAATTCGCGCCATATTAATCTCAAAGCAAATTCAAACATTTCCAAGCTCATCTTTATAACACAACAGAATAAACTTCAAAGACCTTAAATTTAGATTAAGGCTTTGTTTGGAATGGCTTTTTTACTGCTTCTTAAAGCAGCTTATTATTATAAAAATTAATTTTTTTAGTAGAAAGAAGCTTTAAGAAGCAATAAGAAAGTTGTCCCAAACGAAGCCTAAGATCAGTGCTATATATAATATTCAAATTAACTTATTTTAAATCCTATTCTAATATAATTTATATTAGAATATCTTAATATAAATAATTTTTTCCAAATTTTTATTCATAATAAATTGTCAAAAACATCCCTCTACTACTTCTATAAAACCCCATGCACACTTCCTCCTTCCCATCCACCTCTCCACCCTCCCAATCAAAGCCATGGCTCCCAATCACCTCCTCCCTGCCCTTCTCCTCTCTCTCCTAACCCTCTCCTCCATCCTCCCCTCTCTCTCCTGCCCCACCTGCCCCAACCCATCTCCTCCCCCCAAACCCAAACCCAAACCCAAACCCAAGCCCAAGCCCGAACCCAAACCCTGCCCGCCCATTCCTCTCAACCCATCCCCCCCTCCCCCTTCCAACAAATGCCCAATCGACGCCCTCAAACTCGACGCCTGCGTCGACGTTCTCGGCGGCTTAATCCACATCGGACTCGGCGACAGCGCTGCCGCCTCCTGCTGCCCCCTTATCAGCGGCCTCGCCGATCTCGACGCCGGCCTCTGCCTTTGCACCGCCCTCAAAGCTAAGCTTCTTAATATCAATGTGTTTCTTCCCATTGCTTTGGAGGTTCTTCTCGACTGCGGGAAACGCCTGCCCTCCGATTATAAGTGCCCATCCTGATTTCAAATTCTGCCATGAGAGGAAATTGTGGGAAGATTTATGCATCTGCATGGGTGAAGTGGTGCTGTGCTGTGCTACTTATTTGCTTCTGTTGTTTTCGTTGTAAAACCTATAAGCTGTAGTGTTTTCATGATCGAAATAAAATTAAATTTTAATATATTTTCATGAATTTGTCTGTTTTAACATACTTTTTTTTTGTCTGTGTTTATATATATATATATATATCTTGTAAATTTATTTATATTTTTGATATTTTTTGCAAAATATATGAGAAGATATTTATTGATGGTTAAAACTTTAAAAAATAGATATATTCTGAAAAAAAAAAGTTTTGGGCATTTAAATTTTATTAATTGGAACAAAATTTTCATTTCTAATTTTTTGATAAAATTCGTATAATAGACTATATATTTTTTGTTAATACTAAAATAAAGTATTTAGTAATTGAATAGAAATGATTTTATTTGTATTATGTAGTAAGTAATATGTTATTTTATTTGATAAAATATAATTATTTTGAATTTTATCTTATAAAATACAAATGGGATATTGTAGCTTTCAATAAATATGCCTTGTCTATTATTTTGTTTGTTTTCAGAGCTCAATTGATAATTAAATGTAAATTAAGACTTCGTTTGGGACAGCTTTCTTTCAGCTTATTAAAGCAATTTTTTAATACAAAATTCTTTGAACTGAAAATTTTTTGTACTAGAAAGCTGTTTTAGAAAGCAGTAAGAAAGTTATTTCAAATGAAGCCTAAAACTCACAAGAAATTATAAAATCATTATTTTGAGATGTTGTAATTTTATGATAAATTTGGATAATTTGATTTAAGATAACCTTGTTATGGAGTTTAAATCCCTTTTTTTTTAATGGAATGTAGATTAACAGTACAATTAATTAAACTAAATTGAAATTTTTATTTATTTTATATGTGAAAATAAAATTATTATTTAAAAAGAGAAATTTGATTTTATATATCTCATAGAACTATGCATTTTGTTTCATTCATTTCTTGGGAATATTTGATTGACAGATTATTTCTAACTAAAATACTCTGAAGCTGACATTGATTCGAATAGATGTTGAATAAAATTGAAATAAAGTTGAGATCATATGAAATAAATTCAAAACATTTTTGAATTTAGAACAATTTTTTTACCGAATTTTAAATAAAATTTAAATAATGTTTGATCATGAGTCAAACATATTTCGATCAAGGCCATAACAAATTTCAAGTAATGTTTACAGTCGATAATCTCATTAACCAGCTTCACTGATGATCTTCAATTAACCGAAGACGAAAATGGAAATATCTCATTGGAACTTTACCTCATAACCATTACTATTGAACAAATTCTCCGAAAAAGAGAAGATCACTTTGAGCATTACTTCGAATTTTATGAGCATTTTGTTTTGAACATAACTTTTGAACATATTTTCTCAACAAATTAAAAATATATATATATATATATCTTTAATTTAGAGTATTAAGAGGCATATAAAGTCAAATACCCCTTTATAATCATTCTGAAATTTAAAATTCATCTTAATTTTTAGTTAGATTCTATCAAATAATAAAAATATAAAAAAAAATACCATTTTGAAAACGTGTTTTATGTTTGGTAGAAACCAAAACAACTTTTTTCTTTGAAAAATGTCGGTTGCATTCTTTCATAGGATCTCGATGCTTTTGTAAAGTGCTTTGGCTGTTTATGAGAAAATATGGCCTTCTATTTTGGGAGAATTATTGCGTCCGGTTACTGGATGTTCGGACATCCAATCCAGTGACGCCACATCACTCAAATACACTGGGTCCTGATGTATTTTCGTGACGTGGCGACACCGGATTGGTGTCCGGACGAATCCGGACACGGGACGCAATATTTTGCCTCTATTTTGAATATGGATTTGCGATCTTCCATCACTTTTGGGCATGCAAATAATTTGGCTAGAGATTTAGGCATTGTTTGGTACGTCTTTCTTATTATTTCTTAAAATATTCTTCTAATTTAAATTTTTAATTTTTAAACAAGAATGTTGTTTTAAAAAGCAATAAAAATGCCATCTCAAACGAACCCTTTGGTTTTGTTTGTAACAGCTTTTTTATTATTTTATTTTTTAGATCATGACTAAAATTATTATTGGCCTTTTTTTTTCATAAAAAAGGCTCAGTTTGAGACGGCTTCCTTACTATTTCTTAAAGCAATTTTTTAGTATAAAAATTTTAATTTTTACTAAAAAATTGTTTAAAAAATCAATAACAAAGTCGTCACAAACGTAACCTTAATAAATTTTTCTACTAAAAAGTTGTCTTCTACAAAATTGTGTACTAAATGAAAATGTAATGATAAATAATGTATTTTCAATAAGGTGACTCTACTTGCATATGGAGTTGAAAATATAAAGAGAGAGAAGAAAAATATTGCACTCAAATGTAAAGAGAGAGAAAAAAATGGAATGAATTGGATGCAGTATACAATATGGCAAATGAAGCTCATTAAAATAATCAAAATTAGTTAGAATGATGCTACTTCTACAACTAGAGAATGCATTATAATAGACTCAAAATTTATCACTGAAATTCTTTTAAATCCAAAATTTTGGTGCGACACCAAGTGATCGAGTTTACAAAGGTTTGAGTGAGCATTGTGATGTTGAGTGTTACGGCACTAACATGATCAAAAATATATTTTTATATAATAATATCTAAATTCATTGTGACAAAAACCTCACCACCATTCCCCCTCCCTTTCTTTGCATGCATGATCGGGTGAAGAGAAGAGAGGAAAAGGGAGAGAGAAGAGAGGAATGAGAAAGCAAGGTTTTAGGCTTTTAGTCGATATTTTCCATCACTCCAATTATAAAAATTGTTCTGATCATGATAGATAATCTTAACCCTGCTTTTATTTTCGATAATTTTGAGTTGAGTCTTTTTTCTCTGATATATATATATATATATATATATATATATATATATATATATATATATATATATATATATATATATATATATATATATATATATATATATATATATATATATATATATATATATATATATATATATCTTTCTACCAAACTTCCATCATATAAATTTTGATATATGGTATATATCGTCATCTTGAACATTTTGACTAATTCATATTGATATTTTCCTAGTTAATTTTGCATATATATCATTTTTTTAAAAGTGAGTTGAGTAATACTAAGTACAAAATGATTAGGAGTTAGTATATTAAATTTGGACATGATTTACATAAAGTTATTGTTCATTTGGTCTAACATACATATTAGCATAAAATGTACATACTGATTGTATATTCGATATATTTACATGTTATGATAATTGATAAATTGCATAAGATTTATATATCAGTATATGATGTCTATTATTATGATACACATGATATGAAATGTGTGTAAAAACAAAAAAGAATGGCTAAAAATGACAAATTAATTCAAGTTGACTTGGGACATGTTACCCTATACGGAAGGATGGGCTGACGAGCTTTCTTTGAAATTAGGTTCGTGATGTAATCCTAAGTTAAATGAAATAGGAAGTATAAGGAGATAGGCAGATACGATATGATACGCCCATGAGAAAAAAGTGATGACTTATTATATGAAAGTCACATGACATGTGACATGTCATGTGATTGATTTTTTTTTTTTACAGGACTAATGTGATTGAGAATCATTCCTAATTGGTCTAAATGTCCTACAGGATTGAACATTAAAAACATCACAAGTAATTGGATGTCTTGCCTTATTACTAATTATATCATTTGCATAAGAAATGAGCACATATGATAAACGTATAAATGATATGTATACAGTACATGATATGATTGATACATATATATGATAATACTAATATGATTAACACATAACACATATATGTTATACATGCATTGGTATAGATTAGTATGCATATAAAGCAGTGTGTATCACATAGAGCAAGGTGGAGGCAATTCAATCTATCCTATCAACCAAAACTAGGCCAGTTAACCCCAGCTAATCAGTTTGGGTCTTTTGAGTTTTTATTTGGGTGCTTCAACACAATTATTGTTGAGAGAGGATTATTTCAACAAACCATTTCATCATCAGGAGCTTATTTGATCTCAAAAATATTTTTTGAAGTAAAAAAAAAATTGTACCATTTCACCTCTTTTTTTTTGGTGGAGATTATTGTAATCGCAATAATAATTGGGTGAAAGATTTTAATTGTTGGGCATTCATTATTTTCCATGCAAATAATTAAACTCCATAGTTGAAAAATAAGCTGTTATTTAAACTACTTCTAATAAGAAAACCAACCAATACTATTAATAAATATGGCTTCCGCAACACTTTTTTAACCTACTGCAGCGGTTAAAAATGACGAGCATTTTAGGCATTAAAAATAATACCTAATTTCTTCATAAAAGCATGAATTATGTGTTGACCTCGATTTTGGCTCGATCATGCTCGAGCTCTTTCGATCGATTTAATCGAACCCCGTCGAGCCCAATTCGAGCTCGAATCGACCCGACTCGAGCCGGATCAGACTCGAATGAGTTCAATTAGACTCGATTAATTTGTTTAGGTCACGTCGTGCTCGATTTGTTTTAAATGGATGATTATTTTGAATTTAATTTTGTTTTATTAGATTCGTGGCGCTGGCTCGAACCAAAGTTGGCTCAAATCGAGCCGAATTTGGACTCGAGTCTAACCCAATTTTAGCCGAATTTGACTTGGTTCGGCTCAATTTAATTTCGCTAATTTCCTTTTAACTTTCAAAGATATTTTTGAATTAATTACAAGATCAGGGAATTATGTCAACGGCCACGATCAAGCGAGATCCGTGATTCGGCTGAAATCGCGGTGATCAGAAGCTTTCTGCGATTCGAGCAGGCATCGAGCAGCGATCGAAGCTGTTTAAGGAATTTTCGAGGGCTGGAGCGCGAAGACGACGCTTGGCGGGCTTCCTCTTTCGGCGTCGAGATGGATTTACTCGGAACGAATGTGTCAGCTCTAGGCATTCGGTCCAATCTTCCTCCCTCTCATTCGCTCCAGCTCTCTCTCCCCCGCTCTCTGGCTCTCAGTTCCGAAATTCCCAGGCACCCAGCTCTCTCTCACGCCGACCCCCCTCTCCAGCCTCTCTCTCGTTCGCGACTCCAGCTCCAACCAGCCCGACGCCTAGCCTCCCGATCCGCCAGCCTAGCCTCCCGACCCGCCAGCCCAGCCGCCCGATCCCCCTTTTCGCGCGACCCGAGCCCCACGCCGGCCTCCTTGCACTCGCGAGACCGAGCTTGTCCGACGCCGATCTGAGCGAGCGAGCCCGACTTCTTGCTCCCGAAGTCACCCCGCCTCCAGCCGTCCCGACGTCTGGACCTACCCGAGCTTCTCACTGTAAGTTTCCTTCTTCCCCTTTTTCTCCTTCTCCTTCTTCTTCTTCTCCTCCCTCTCCCTTGGCCTTGGCTTGCTTCTCATTGTGTTATGTGAAGTTGATTTTGGCCAAATGAGATGTGGATTGAGCTTTCATGGTGTGTATGTCATCACACCATTGATTCTTTTGATTATTAAGCAAATGTATTCTTCCTCCATAGTATATTTCATGATGGTTTGAATAGTTGATTCTAATGCCATGTGTTGAGTTGTGTGTTTCTCCTATGTGATGATTAGCAATAGGAAGTTCATGCCTTTGATTCATGCTATCTATCTCTTAGAAATTTTAGGTGTGAATGGTAGCAAGTCTTGAAAAGCTATATTATTTCTTTTCTTTGAAATATGCATATCAAATGTTTGTGGAAATGCTCATTAATAAATTGCTGATATATTTATATTTTATTTGACCTATATCATTCTCTTATAAATGTGAAAATGTCGATAAAGTGGGGAGTATATGTTCCAAGTTTATTTCTCTTGCAAGTCTTGATACATTAAGGAGATTTAGTGGTTTGAGCTATACATTTCTTCTCATAAGAAATTTCTTATCTTTTGCTAGCAAGTGCATTTGAGTGTTTTTGGTGTAAGGGCTTACTAATCTTGGTTGGAGATTCATGAAACATGCTTTTCTTGTTACCACGTTCTATGTGATTTCGTGCAAACTACTTATGTGATTTTAATCAAATGTGTGTGCAAATCAAATTTTCATGCTACCTTGCTTTGGGCGATTTCATAAGCATTGCATACGAATTGTTTGGTGGAGTTTCCTTGGGAAGGAATGGCGATGTTTTGGTTCAAGTTAAGGCTCCGCTTTGGTCATAATCTATAAATCTTGTAATCATTCAAGGTGATTTATAGACATTGTTATGGTGGTGTTTGAGTTTTCTTTCATATATGCTCATTGTCTCCCACCTCTTGTTTTCACTACATCAAAGGTATCCTCCGCTTGATATGGAACTTGATATGGCATAAAGGTTTACATGCTTGAAAATGTTTTGCACTCATGTTGGAATCAACTCTTTGTGTGGAGCAAGAAATTTTGTGCTGATTGTAGTTGTTGGAACTTTGCTTTTATCGTGCCGGCATAATAGTTTAAAGAAGGCTTAGAGCTTCTAAATCTTCTTACAGAGTAATGGATATAATTAAGGCTCATGCCTAGCCTTGAATGTCTTTTTTTTTCTAAATATTGTGTTGGGAGCATACATTATGTATTTTGGAATCTCACTTACGGTTTAAAGATTCATCATTTTATAGAGCTTGACATTGATATATACATGTTCCTTTTAAATGTTGAGATTTGTTGTTTCTTAACTTTAAAGACTTGTGAGTGGCATGTATACTTTTGTGATCCGTAGCTAGCTGGAGATATGTTTATGAGGAGCTTTTACAATAGATATTGAAGGCAAAGTTTAGTAAATCAGGTTAGATCACTCGAGGTGCTTCATGTTTAATTGGAAACATAAATCATGTTCGAGGGCCATGCAAGTCTAGACATTGGCATAACGATTACATCCAATAGCAAAGTTTTGTGCATTCATTATGAAATTTATGTACATGCTTATATTATAGAATCACATTTGTGGTTGGAGAATTCATTTTGCTTGTCAAATATACATATATGCATGACTGAACATATTCCATGGAAAGATTGGTGATTGTGTGAGAAGTCATTTGGTAAGATACCTTTGTACATGACTAAACATTGCTCTCTCTCTCTCTCTTAATAAACTGTGAAGGTTTCCTCTCTATTTGATGAATCATTGTTGGCAAGTGCCTCCTCATGGTAGAAATTCCTACAGCTTTTTATGGATTTCTTTTTTTTACTGTTTTTATAGGAAACGAGTGCAAATTTTAAGTGCTTTCTCACTTTTTTTTTATACAATAATTCCTATGACACTTGGGCGGATCTTTTGTGGCTATTCTATGGAAATTCCTGCAGCTTTCGTGGAGCTTTTTCCACTGTTTTGTGTAAGAAAAAGTGCAGGTTTTTGGACATATTATTGCTGTTTTCATGTAAGAATCATTATGGAGCTTGGGTAGATCTTGTGTTGTTTTGTTGTAAGAATTCTTGTAGCTTTTATGAGACTTTTTCCACTGTTTTGGCAAGAGGAAAGTGCAGATTTTGGAGTCTTTATGGTTGTTTTCGCATGAGAATTCCTATGGCATTTGGGTGGGTCTCTCCTTGCTTCTTTGTCAAATTTTCTACAGCTTTTGTGTAACATTTTCTCACTGTTTTTGTAAGAAACTAGTGCAGATTTTTAAGGTTTTTTTCATTGTTTTTACATAAGCATCATTACCGCATTCGAATGGAGTTTGCATCGCTTCTTGGTAGGGATTTCTATAGTTTTTTTTATATGGTTTTCTCACTGTTTTTGTAAGAAACTAGTGCAGATTTTATTGTAAGGTTCTTGTGAAGATCAACATAGATTGTCTCCCTTGGATATCACTCTTGTTTCATGTTGCAAAATCATATGCTTAATATACAAACACATGATTTCACTTGCCAATAGGAGATATTTATGCATTCTTTTATGTTTTAGTATTGAGTATAAATGCGATTCCCTTTTGGATATCTTTGGTCATATATAACATGGAGATGAAATTTTGTTGGAAAAGTAATGGTATGCCTCATGCTTCAAGTAAGGGTTTCTCCACCGAATCGATGCAATAGTGCGTATTTTATGCAGTTATGAGTTTGACATGTCTTCTAGAAGTAGAAAATGGATGAATTTGCATTAAATTTTCTATCTTACAGTTATATTTTGGTTGAGTCTCCATATTAAATAATTTGATTTGGTCGTCTGTCATACAACTACAACTCTCAACATCACATAGACTTGGCATGTAATCGATTTAGCACTAGGTTGAATGTTTGAAGAGTTTTCTTGAAGCCTAATGAATACTTTTATATTATTGTTGCTTATGAGTTGTCGAGTTTTGTAGTTGTTAGATAACGACATAAATTTTACGTTGAGTTATGAGTAGATTTTGTCAAACGATTCAAATTTGGAATGTTTTGACTACACTTTGGCATATTAGTTTGAAATGCAATAGTTTAATATCATGTATTTTATCTTATGTTAAACTCCCTAATGAGCTCTTTCTAGATTTGTGCTGTAATGAGACTCTTTTCTTATCGTTTTGGCAAAATCTTAGCTAAACTCCATAGATATGATTATTAACAATAATTATTTGGAAACTTTTTGAGCATGATATTGTCTCTTTACATTTCATATAAATGATTGGAATAAGTTTAGGATATTTTCTCATAAAATTGAGTCATGTTTTTCATTTATATTTATGTGAAATGTTGTAGTTGTTTTATGGGTCGTCGCTAGGTGTGACATTTGAGTTTCTTTTAAAAGAGTTTTATGAGTCGTTTTATACTTAGAAAGTTTTACGAAATGTTTCTCTTTACTTTTATTGAAGCTTTCTCGCAAGTTGTTTTGTGTAGCTAATTTGGAAAGTTGCTTTTGATCGAAAGAAGTCTTGATTGGTTGTGTTTAGTATAATTTGTTAGCAGTTTTGGATTTATTTTGAAGGGCTTTTATACGATGTTTTTTTTATGAAAGCTTTACAACGAGGGGTTGTATACAACTTTCTTGTTGGAGGGCTTTGGATTTTTCTACCCCACTCCGAATAAAGAAAAGAGTCACTTGATTGTCGGTATTTTGTAGGGCTTTGAGTCAAAAATAGTGATTTTGATAGATAACTTTTGTAGAGTTCTATGTGGCACTTAGTTTAGGTGTCCTCGCAAGTCTTGTTGGGGTTTGACTAGATTTGTATAATAGAGTTCCTTAGCGCCTTCTAGGAGCAATGGGTGTCTTTAAAGTTGAGTTAGATTTCCTTAGTGTTTCACCCCGTAAGAATGAGTTTTGGAGATTTAAAATTTTAGTAGCTTTATATTAGAAGTCCTTAGTGTTCTCTTTGGAGCAAGACAGTCCTTACTCCTTTGGATTCTCTCTTGAATGTTAGTCTCTAAAAGTATAGAATTTTGGGATCAGTGCAAAACAGATAGAGTCTAGCTCTAAGTTTAGCTTTAAAAGTCTATTTTCCTTAGTTGCTTTAAGCATTGTTTGTAGTAGATTGTGAGTAGAAGTCCCAAACGTATCAAGTGCTTCGTTCGGAGTGGGAACAGCAAAGGGCATTGGTTGTTGCTTTAGGATGCACTTGTCTTTAAAGAAGTGTGCCCAAAACAACAATGCCTACATCCCTTTTTCGTATTCGACTTTTCGTTCTCTTTCTTTCTTTTGCATTTAGTCTCTTTTTGGCTTGGCTTTTAGTTTTATTTGTCATTTTCTTTCGTGCTTTGACACTACACACCTGCAAAATAAGGAGAACCCAAAACGCAAGTAGCTCAACCAGTAACAAAAATGTACGTTCTTTTTCTTTTCTGCATTTTCATTCTTTTATATTATAAATTGCTTATAGAATTGCTCTAATACACCTTTCTTTTATGTTTTGCGAGGTACATTTTGGAATGCAATGGATAAGGAGCATTGGAGCACTTGGAGTTGGAGTTAGGACAATCGGATCCGAGCATCACTCGCCCCTACCATTCCGGTAAGGGCGCTATGGGCGGAACCACCGGGTCGTAGCCCCCGATGCTATAAGTTTACTAAAACTTAGAAAACTTTTAGGGGCCTAGATGATTGTACGCCTCCCACCTTTAGGGCCTTGTAGGAACTTCAATTATAACTAGGATTGCTTTACTATTGTTTAGACCCCTAAAACCTTGTGACATCCGTATAGAAGTCTTAGGAGTTAGAAAAGAACACAACTTTTAATCCTACAACACTAGTGACATCTAAGGACAAAAATTAAGGATCGAGTCTTAGAAAATATAGACTTAGGATGCATGTTCCTTATAGGATAGAGACTTTTAAAACAAAAACCTAGTGACACATTTTCCTAGATTTGGATTTTGTTTTCTTAATTCATTAATAATCAACCAACCAATTCTAATCTAATTCTAAAATATATTAAAACACTTAACTCCTAATTAAGTTTTAATTAACATTCATAATCATTAAAATATGAATCTAAAATATAAACTTAAATCAATTCTAACTAATCTAATAATTAATTCTTAACCAATCTAAAATCTAAAAGATGTAGATTATATTAGGAGATTAAGTTACAAATTAAACTCATTAGGATAAGAGATTCTTAAATATCAAACTTAGAATAATCTTTTAAAAGTAATCAACAAATCCCTTAATACACAACAACCGCTTCAAAAGTGAAGTTTATTGGATGGACTACTCCGGGCTGCGGGGCTAAGTGTCCTAAGGAGGCTGGTTCCTCGAGCCTGGTGGCACAACGCCACGAATGGATCTAATGGAGCGTCAAAACCTAAAATTAATTTTCTTAATTGGCATAATTCAAACTTGATTAATAAATGATTTAATTTACCCTTTTCTTTTCTTTTAACAACCAACTAAAAATAAATCAACAAAATTAATCATTACTGAGTAACCCAAGCCTACAAGGCTATTAAATTAGCCCCAAGGAGGGTGAAATAAACCTCACGGCCTCGGTGTGAAACAAAGGTGGTAATTAATCAAACACTAAAATAAAATATCTCTAAAATCAATTTCAAAACACTAATATTTGAACTTTAACTAAAATCTCTTCTTTGCCCTTTCAACAAATAAAAATAAAGTACAAGTAATGCTAACTAAACTATCTCATATAGGACCTATCAAAACCACACAGCTTTCACACACTTAGATGAGTTTGATAGGACACGACTATTAGCTTTAGGTTAGGCTGTTGTTTTGCTTTACTTTTCTGTACTTTGTTGTGACGCCCTGCATGTGACTCGTGTGCTGGTTGTTGTTTTTGCTACCTGTTGTAGCTTTTCTACCGTGTTGTTTTTGTACTACTTTCTTTTAGTTATTCTTTCTGCACTGTGGTTGTGACGTTAGAATACCCATAAGTTAGGCACGCTCTTTTATACTAATATTGTCTGCCTGCAGGTGGCCGTGCTCATATAGCGCTAAAGGGGGCTAAAAATTAATAAATCATATATAACTGCTTTAGGTACTTGCTTCAGCTGCTTAACCCCCAATAATCAGAGCACGGCCAAGTGATTGATATGAGCATTTTAATTCATATATATAACTGCTTGGGTGAAATTTTATTATAACTGCTTAGGATAACCCCTGCAGGAGAGTCTAGATTTTTCTATTTTTATTAATGTGATGTATTTGAGATGTAAATATTGTGAAAATTTAAAATAAGGCATTTTTAAAGAGATAGGAATCCAAAGGGAAAAGTAAACCCCTACAAGGGGGTTTCTTCTTTCATTTGGATATTCTTTTGGAGCACTCACTACGAGGAGTCCAAAGGGAAAAATAAACCCCTACAGGGGGTTTCCTTTTTTTCATTTGGGTATCCTTTTGGAGGAGTCACTACGAGGAGCCAGAAGGAGGAACGAAGACGATCCGAAGACGAATCAAGGAAGTGAAGAAGAAGAAGACTGAAGATATAAAAATGCCTTATTTTAAGATTTGCGTCATTTCCGGGTTGTTGTCGGTAGAGCCCGGCCACCATTACTTTTTGTACTCTATGATGTAATATTGAATGACACTTGTCATGGACACTCTTTTCCGTGAGATTTTATTTCTGTTGATTGCTTGTTTACTTTATTTGTGCAGTAGAACTGGCATGCTTTTTATAGGTTTCTTTCTTGCATGTGCTTGTGTCTGACCGCTAGGCTCTTTAGGGATAAAAATTTTTTTATACTCGTAATTATTAAATAAAGATTTTTAAGATTAATTCATATAGAAACTATAACGATTTTAGGGAATAGCCGGAATCATCCGGGGGCGCATGCACGCATTCTCTCTTTTATTAGACAAACTTCCCCGCCTGAGGGTAGAGTCCGGATAATCTGGCCTATGAGGATGAAGTGCCGGATCTGGGGAAGTTTAGTCATTCAAAAAATTATTTTCCATAAGCCTTTTTTAAAATTTCATACATCATTGATTTGTAGATTTTAACCAGCATTAATTGCTTTAGTAACTAATTAAAACTAAGATTTAATTGTATTAGTTTTAGGAGCATTATACTACTCATAAGTGTGGGATCAATTAGGGATTTATTTAGTTGTCGATCCCGAATTTCACTTTCTAATCACCCACCCTTCTTCATATGGACTGGATAGCATGGATTTTACACGATTAGGAGGTTTTAGCTGGCTTCCTTTGTCAGGCAAGGAATAAGTTCAGGACTGCATTAGTTAGGTCGTAGATGTTAGTGTTGTGAGTAAAACATTACATCTTTTATAGATTTAGGGTCTAAGGTGAGAGGTACAAGTGTACCCCTATACACCTTAATGGTGGGTAAGTTCTTCATTCTTCCGGAGACTATAAATCCTACCCATCCGCGTCACATAGATGACGCCACCTCTCTCTTTCTCTCATGCTTGCTTGAGATGCGTGGCCTCTTTCTTTTCTCCAGTTTCCCCTTCCTCAGATCGGTCGAATGTTGAATGAACCATGTGTGATCGATTGAACCAATTTGGGACCTTCTTCCCTTTGATTAGGAAAGCCTAGAAAATTCCCTTGCACTAAACACATTAGAGAAGATAATCTAATATCCCTAATCAAGAGTTTTCTTAGATCAAGGTCTAAGATGTAATTAACTACGGGGGCTTGCGCCCGTAGGAAACCGATCCCCACAATCAAATAAATTCTATTCGATGCTGATGTATCGAATAGGGGAAATCTCGTGAACTTTTGGGTTATAGATATTATTATCCATCGAGGTTGGTAAGTGAAAGCCGCTACCCTTCATGGTTAATCGTATCTATAGCTCCATCTGCTCTTCCATCGGCCTGCTTGTGTCGATTGTAAAGGTCTATGACCATTTTGTCCTACAGGACAGTGTGATCGTACTCTTTACATTCGAACCACACGAGCGGAATCCTTTCGGAGACCCACAGATTTCTGGCGACCACGGTGGAACAGATTTCTCTCTCCATCTTCGGATGTTAAATTATCTTCTCTTGTGTGCACTCCGGGTTTAGTGTTCCTTAGTTAGGTTCTTTCTCTTCTGCCTTTACAGGCTATTCCGTCCCTTTCTCTCTCGTTCCTTTTAGTGGTTTTGTTTACGCTAATTGTTGCAATTTGTGTTAGCAGACAGTGCAATGGCGTACTCCGGCCCTTATATTACTTTCTGCTTTGGCTCTGACTCACAGGTGACACTCCCTGAGTCCCTATTGACGAGCCCACCTGCGGGGGGAATCAACTTCGGTTCTTTTACCGACTCGGCGTACGTCACTTTGGGCGGGCCGACCCCCTCCGAGGCTGCTGCATTCTCTCCCCCTCAGAGGAGAGGATGCGCAGCCATGCGACCGTTTGGACGACCAGTTTCTCGGTAGCCTGCCCGGGCACCTGCTTGTCCTATTGCTGTTCGTGCGCAGCCAGTGCGCCCGGTGGCTAGGCAGCCAGTGCCTAGGCCACTCCTTGTTCACCCTGTTCTTCCACTAGTCAGGCGGCCAGCACCTGTCGCTCCTGTAGTACGCGTAGCCCCGGCCCCTCAGCGCCGACAGCCAGTAGTAGTTCCTCTACCTGTCATTCCGGTCGAGGCTACTCGTGCTCGAGTCTCCCCTCCTCCTTCCTCTTCGAGGAAAAGGGTGGCTCAGGCCGAGCTTCCTCCACCTCCTACTCGTCGGGTTTCTGTTTTCACCCGGTTGTCTCACCCTGAGATTGCTGAGGAGACCCCGACACCCCCTCAGTCAGTAGTTCCTGTTCCTTCAGTACAGTCTGTGGGTACTGATGTAGCTTCTTCATCTACCTCCAGCCTTGGGAGAAGGGTTATGAGGAATAGAAACAATAGACTGCATTTAGCGGCATCTGATGCAGCAATTCAACGGATGACAGATTCTGTGGCTCATCAGGAGCCAGTTCAACAGAGGATGGTTCCCTTACAGCGGGAGCCACGTAGGCGTGTAGTTACCCTAGTCCCGGATATTGTAGTTGCCCCTGAGATCGACGCAGTCAAGGGAGGATGCTTCTCACCGCTAGTACATAGTGGTGACGAGGAGGATGCTGTTCATATTGCGACAGCCCCTCCTGTCCCCACTACTCTCCCTCGCGCTCGAGTCCCCAAGGATACTGTTGTTAGGACCCTCACTCAGAGGATCCGAGGTATTATCTGTTCAGCGCACGGTAGAGGTCGTGTTAGCGAGGAGAGGTTACTCCACCAGATCTCTCAGGTGCACGCCTAGTTACAGCGGCAGTCAGTTAGGCAGAGTTACCGGTGGCAGAGAGGACAGCCACCACGACAGGCAGGTGCCCCTGCTGTTGGACGACGCCCTCGCCGTCATGGACGTCGCCCACAGTTAGAGTCTGTCCGATTCCAGCTTGGTTCAGTTGTTGTTGCCCCCTCCACTCAGTTAGATGTTCCTACTGGGTCCCACGTAGTAGATGGGTTTGGAGACGTCGGCAGGTGGATGAGCCTGTCGAGACTGAGCAGACAGTTGGTACGATTCGACGAGTTGATACAGTCTCTTCAGTGTCAGTACCAGTTCAGATGAGTCGTGATGCAGTTGATGTTGAGGATAGTACTCGGGCTCGGTGGAGCCAGTTGTTGTTCCTAGTCTCCTTAGGATTTCTTCTCCTTTGGATCCATACATTGATGCTCTTCATCAGACCTCCGATGAGGACTTACTCGGAGGAGAGTCAGATGAAGACATCCCCGTTCACCGTGTTTGTGTTGTCACGAGGCGTGGCACGTCAGACGAGCAGCATGAGCAGTACGATGATTTGGAGGAACAAGGGGAAGCTGATGTACCTTCCACCTCAGCACAAGGTGGACCTCCCCGTTCAGTAGACACAGATGTCACAGTCTTGCAGTTACAGACTCAGATGGCGGAGATGGCTAGAGCCATGGCGGCGATGACCGCCCAGTTGACGATGTTGGGGGCTACACCCCATGTCATGGATGTAGTTACTCCTACTACATCCAGAGATGAGCCAGTAGCACCACAGTCGTCAGCCCTAGAGCCTGTTAGAGTTGATAGAGTTCAGAGGGCAGTTCCGATGTCTCCCCCAGCAGTACCTTTGAGTGTGCCAGTCCAGAGTCAGTCAGTACAGTTGTCACCAGTTCAGATTCAGGACATGATTGCACAGAGGGTTGACCAGGCTATAGCTTCTAGAAAGTTTGGAGATTCTATTTGTAGAGGTCGTCCCTGCCCGGTAGAGTACAAGCGGGAGCCCTACCCCGCTGGTTTTGTTCCTCCTCGTTTTCGAGTTTTTGATGGGTTTGGAAACCCAAAACAATATGTGGCTCAGTATCGGGCCATATATTGTAACATTGGAGGAAACGATGCATTAATGTTGAGACTGTTCGTTAGTAGCTTAGGGGGAGTGGCATTTGAGTGGTATGCCGATCTCCCTAATAATTCAGTTCGCATTTTTGCTAAGATGGAGCAGTTGTTTGTGCAGAGGTTCATTAGTACAGAGCATAGAGTGACTGTTGGTGAGTTGGTAGTGATCAGACAGCGCCCCCACGAGTCTCTACCTAACTATATAGTTAGGTGGAGGAACCTTAGTCTTCAGTGTGAACCTCAACTGCAAGAGCAGCATGCAGTTGAGATTCTGTTGAAGAACATAGATGGTCCTATCGCTCCGTACTTGAAAGGTTTTAGCATTCGAACCTTTCAGAAGTTGTTAACCAAAGTCACTAGCCTGCAGGATAGCATACCCAGTGCAGTCCCTCCTTAGGCTAAGAGTCAACCCATCCGTAGACCTCAGCGTTTGGAGTTTTCTGGGGCACCACCTCCTAGGAAGGGGGAGGTGCATAGTACTTCTGATGCTCATGATAAGGGCAAGAGGCCCATGGTTAGTTCAGCACCACAACGTCCACCACCACCTCGACCTCAGTTTCAGCCCCGACCTCAGTTACCACCACCAGTACAGCCTCCTGTACAGTTTCAGCCACGACCCCAGGGTCAGCAGCCTAGGCCCTCTTATAGAACTCCAGAAAACCAACAGTATCTACAAGAGAGGCTTAGCAAAGAGTACCCCTTTAAAAGGGAGAGTGTGAAGAAGATCTTTAAGTTTTTGGTTAAGAAGAACATTTTGACATTTTCACCCAACAGGAGAGTGGAAGAGGAGGGGCAGACAGAACATCCTTTGTATTGTCCATTTCATAGACATATTGGTCATGTGATTGAAGATTTCTATGTGTTCAAAGATAGAGTGGAGAGCCTTATGGCTAAGGGTGAGATTCACTTGCAGGACAGCGACCTAGTGAATCCTCAAGGCAAAGTTGCTCAGGTTGTTCAGATGATTACTAGCTCCAGTCAGTGTGACAGTCAGTGTGGTGTTCAGAGCAGTGACAGTAGAGCACTTCTTAGTTCTGGGGAAGAGTGGCAGCTTGCACTCTCTCGCAAGACGAGGGGTATGATCAGACGGACAGTTCAGAGTTCAGAGGCAGTTGAGAGGAGGCCCCTACAGGTCAAGTCGACAGTTGCCAGCCCAGTTCCTTTGCCAGTTTCTTTTTCTTCTTCTATTGTAGTGCCTACTGAGCACAATTCTTCTATTTCTCCTTGTATTAGAAAGATGTATGAAAGAGAGAAATTTATTGTAACTTCTGAGGGGAAGACAGGATCTCTTCCAGCACTGACGCTGAAGGATTTTGTTCTCCTTCAACTGATGATGAATTAATGGAAGAAAATGATTCTGACTACTTTTGGTGTCTTGCTCCTTCTAGTTTTACTTTTCCTAGCACTCGTTCTTCTCATGTTTTATTTATTTCTGAAAATAATGATGATGATCCTTCGTTTGAAGAAGAGTTCGAATGTGAGGAAGAGCCTGTGTTTGTTATTCCTGAAGGAGGTTGTTACATGGATTCTGAAGATGAATCTGAGAACACTCCTCAATCACTTTTTGTTGAACCAACACAAACCATATCACCTGAACCAAATGAGTCCTCTATTGAGTCTGACTCAATACGAGAGATACAATTGCGTTCAGGTAAGGTCCTTCCACCCAAAATGGTTAAGAATAATAAAGAAAAAGATAGAAATATCATTACCCAACAGGACGATCATATCCCTCCTCCCCAAGCACCGGCTAAAGAGAAGGGAAAAGGCCCTCAGTTGGATGTTGATTACAATGTGTTGGCTCATTTGAGAAAGATTCCTTCTCTTCTTAGTGTTTATGATGCTCTTATGATGTCTTCCGACTAGAGAGAGACTTTGGTGAAAGATTTGCTTGAACCAGAGTCTTATCAAGCCTTCTTTGCCACTGAGTCAGTTAAGGATGCATGCTATTTGAGAGAGATGTCATGCATTACCTTTTCAGATCAGGATCTTTTTTAGGGACTCCTGATCATAACCGTCCCTTGTACGTCACCACTGAAGTAAATAATTATGAGTTGAACAGGGTCCTCATTGACCAAGGAGCTTCAGTTAATATCCTTAATCATGCCACCCTACAGAGCCTTTCCCTTGGACATTTGAAACTAACTTCAGATAAGATTATGCTGAAGGGTTTTAATGATCAAGGTCAGCGAGCTCTAGGTTCCATCACTTTGCCTTTGCGTTTTGGAGATCTTTTGACCAAGGCAAAGTTTCATGTTATTGAGGCAGATACCTCATACAAGGCTCTCTTAGGAAGGCCTTGGATACATGAATATGGAATGGTGCCTTCTACACTGCACCAGTGCATGAAGTATATGAGGAATGACGTAGAGTTTTCCATCCTTGGAGATACTCAACCTTTTGCCGTGCATGAGGTCTCTATTTATGATGACGCCGAGCATTACATGCCTCGAAAAGCTCGTCAACCTCCCACTGCCCAGTCACCAGTGATACCCACTAGTGTTGAACAGGGTCATATGCAGTCACTTGCACCGGGTCCTATACAACTGCTAGCACAGGGTCCATCACAGGTTAGAATTGGGGCAGATGTTTCCACTACAGATCCGGATGAATCTTTACGGTTTGTACTCAGGCGCGATGTTTCCTCTAGTAGAGGTAGGAGATTACGTGGTAGAAGTCAAGGTAGAGAGTCAGTTCGCCCTTCGAGGAACTTTGATACTCGAATCCCTCCTCCTTTGCACTTGTACACTTCTCCTTTGACTGTTGAGTCCGACTCTGATGATGAGATGATTGATGTTTCTCGTCATTCAGTTCCTTCGCCTGCTTTCAATGTTGATCACAATTCATATCCCATATTCCATAGGAGTTTGATTCCTCAGGGTGATTTGATTGTTGATAGTGATTCAGACGACGACGGAGATGTCGGACATCAGGCTACTAGTCAACAATCCCTTTCTCGCCAGATGTACGGGATGAGAATTGAGGAATCTCCTCCTCAACCTTCCCTTACACCTTCCGCCAGTGTTCGTGGTGCACCACCCTTAGATAGGCGTTCTGTACAAGAGCTGCACACTCTCTATGTACCAGCACAATCTGCTTGGCATGCATCATTGTTCCATAGTGTAGGTGTCCCACGGAGTACTTACATACAGGATCATGTGAAATCCACTGTGGATGATGAGATCATGCCAGTTCCCCGATACTTTTCCCCTGCTGTTGATAACTTTGTTGAGCGAGGCATTGTCCCTGCGACTTGGTCAGGTAGACAGGCCCAACAGCAGGTCCGTATTTGGCGAACTGATTTTCCTTGAACTAGGCAGGGTATAGGCTATTCTCAAGAAAATCAGTCCCCTTCCGCCAACATTCGGGTTGTCTATCATTCATATCCGGTCGTTTCCATCTCCAATGATGAAGACCCGGAGGAGAATGAGGACATGGTCCTTGAAGCTCCACGTGAATTCGAAGATGGCGCCAGTTCTACTATGGACGAATTGTGTGAGATCAATTTGGGCACTGAATCGGATCCTCAACCTATCTTTCATAGCGCTTTGCTATCCGAATCAGAGGCTCAAGAGTATGTTGCACTCATTTCTGAGTTTAAAGATTGTTTTGTCTGGAACTATACGGAGATGCCCGGTTTAGATCCAGAAATAGCAGTCCATAAGTTAGCTATTAGTCCTGATGCAGTCCCTGTTAAGCAGTCACCTCGCCGGATGAGGTTAGAGATTGAACAACAGGTGATCGCCGAGACTAAGAAACTTATAGAAGTTGGTTTTGTTCGGGAAGAGAAGTATCCCACTTGGCTTGCCAATGTTGTTCCAGTCCGGAAGAAGAATGGTCAAATCCGTGTTTGTATTGACTTCCGTGATTTGAATTAGGCATGTCCTAAGGACGATTTCCCTCTTCCTATCCCTGAGCTTATGGTTGATATTGCTTCGTCCCATAGCATTTTCTCCTTCATGGATGATTCATCTGGTTACAATCAGATTAAGATGGCCCTGAAGATGAGAAATTCACTTCCTTTCGCACCCCCATAGGTGTGTTTTGTTACAAGGTGATGCCCTTTGGCCTCAAGAATGTCGGGGCCACCTATCAGCGTGTCATGACTATTATTTTTGATGAGCTGATTCATAAGCAGGTTGAGTGCTATGTGGATGATTTAGTGGTCAAAAGCAAGGTCCGTAGTGATCACCTCCGAGACCTACGAATCATTTTTAAGCGCTTAAGAAAGCATGATTTGAAGATGAATCCCTTAAAGTGCGCATTTGGAGTTAGTGCATGAAAGTTTTTTGGTTTTATTGTTCGCTACCGTGGCATTGAGATTGATCCCTCCATGATCAAAGCCATAGTGGACTTGAAACCTCCTAGGAGTCTTACCCAATTGAGGTCTTTTCAGGGTAAGCTCGCTTTCTTGCGGAGATTTATCTCCAATCTCGCCGGTAGATGTCATCCTTTTGCTGCTTTAGCGAAGAAGGATGCCCGTTTTCATTGGGATAGGAATTGTCAGGAGGCCTTTGAGAGCATAAAGCGCTACCTAACGAATCCCCAGTGTTAGCTGCACCCATCCCTGGTAAACCGTTGATCCTTTATACTACGGCCTTGGATGAGTCACTTGGTGCACTTTTGGCTCAAGAGAATGAGGAAGGCAAAGAGAATGCTTTGTACTACCTTAGCAGACGTTTGATTCCTGCAGAGCTAAAATACCCGGCAATGGAAAAGCAGTGTTTGGCTTTGATCTTTGCTGTGCAGAAGCTTAGACACTATATGCTCTCACACAAGATCAGTTTGATTTCTCGAGTCAACCCTTTGCAGTACCTGATGACCCGTCCGACTTTGTTAGGTCGTTTAGCACGTTGGTCTATGATTTTACTGCAGTTTGATATTACATTTGTCCCTCAGCGGGCCGTCAAAGGACAGGCTCTAGCTGACTTTCTTGCTTCGCACCCGATCCCTGTAGATTCCCCACTTAATGATGATTTGCCTGACGAATTAGTCATGAGTGTGGAAGAACAGGAGTCCCCTACTTGGGAGTTTTATTTTGATTGAGCATCTTCCATCAAATCACTACGTTCTTATGAAACTCCTGTTGTTATGGTAGGATTAGGGCTTATTTTTGTGTCTCCTGAAGGCCACACCCTTCGTTACTCATACAGTCTTTCAGAGCCTCGTACTAATAATGAAGCTGAGTATGAAGCCCTAATTGTAGGACTCAAGTTGGCTATTCAGATGAGCATCGTGCGGGTGAAAATCTTTGGAGATTCCCAACTAGTTATTAATCAAGTGGCTGGAATTTTCAAAGTTCTCAAACCTGAGCTCTTGCCTTACCACGATAGGGCAATGGAGCTCTTGTGTTTGATCCCTGAAATAACTTTAGTTAGAGTCCCTCGATCTGAGAATGGTAGAGCGGATGCACTAGCTAAACTTGCTAAGGAGTTGGCTGACCCGAATGGAAATTTGGTGTCGATTGTTGTCCAGTACCGACAAGCCTTGTGTTCCGCGGACTTGTCTTCTCCCGATCAGACCCTCACGATGTGCGTTATTGAGGAAGAGTCAGATTGGAGAGTCCCCTTTGTTGAGTACTTAAAGCGTGATAGACTTCTGGATGACCGCTCTCTTGCCACTCAGATTAGAAAGAGAGCTTTGTCATTTTCATATGTGAACGAAACCCTGTACCGACGCTCTTTTGACCATATGTGGTTACGTTGCCTCAACAATGAGGAGGCTCATAAGATCATGGGCGAAGTACACGAGGGACTTTGTGGTGCTCATCAGTCCGGACCTAAGATGAAGGTCAGAATTAAACGCCTTGGTTATTACTGGCCAACGATGATCCGTGATTGCATGGAGCACGCTAGGAAGTGCCACCAATGCCAGATTCATAATATTGTTATTCACCAACCTCTTAATCCGTTGCACCCCACTGTGTCTTCTTGGCCTTTTGAGAGTTGGGGCACGGATGTAGTGGGTCCTATTGATCCTCCTTTCTCTAAGGGTCATAGATTCATCCTAGCTGCTACTGATTATTTCTCTAAGTGGGCAGAAGCTATCCCGCTTAAGGAAGTCAAATCAGAAAATGTGATGCGCTTCTTCCGCGATCATGTCGTCTACCGTTTTGGTGTTCCGCGCCGTATAATTTCGGATAACGGCCCGTCTTTTAGAAGCACCAAGATTATTAAATTTGCCCGCCGCCATAACATAAATTGGCGATATTCCTCGATTTATTATCCTAGGGCTAATGGTTTGGCTGAAGCATTCAATAAGACCTTAGTCCAGTTGATAAGAAAAATACTTGTGGCAAATAAAAGAGAATGGCACGATAAATTACCAGAAGCATTATGGGCCTATAGGACTACATACCGTACTCCTACTCAGTGTACACCATATGCTTTAGCTTTTGGGGTTGAAGCTATCCTCCCACTAGAGGTTGAGCTCCCTTCGTTGCGTATAGTAGTTAGCCACAATTTGTCCCACGAGGATAATGCCCGACTACGGTTGGAAGAGCTTGATGGTTTAGAAGAGCTCCGTTTGCAAGCTCATCAGAACCTTAAGTTGTATCAGGCTCGTATGGCCCAGGCCCATGATCGCCTTGTCCGACCCCGTGCCTTTCAGGTCGGCGAGTTAGTCCTTGTTTTACGTAGGCCTATCATCTCGCGTTGTCATCGAGGTGGTAAATTTGAGCCCATTTGGGAAGGCCCATTTGTTGTAGAGCAAGTATACGAGGGTGGATCTTACTTGCTGGTTGATGCGAATGGTGTTCATCCCATGCCCGTCATCAATGGGCAGTACTTGAGAAAATACTATGCTTGAGTTTGCACATCGCAAAGTGCATCCCCTCGCCACTTGTAAATATCCCTCTGTATAGATATAACTCTAAAGGATTTCTTGTACTTTTTGGCAGTCCGTGGCCACGACGATTTGTCCTCTACCACGTGATGTTCGTCATGCAAAGTATGAGATCATCCTTAAGGATTGTATGTAAATACGCCGCAGGGATGTTTGTGCTTACTTTCACATTCACTGATCACTTTGGTATTGTTGCACAAAATCACCTCTCCAACCCCTATAAGGGTTGGCGCTCCCCAGTTTCACTTGTCACCTTCAAGTGTGGTCTGGGATACCAAAACTACTAATTTAAAATTCTATGGAATGTGATATTGGGTCCATCCTTGATCTATATTTGTCAAATATAGTGATGTTGACACATGGTTCCTTTGTGAATTTCTCTACAAATTGTTGTTGTAATTTTTCTCTCTCTCCAGTTTTATTCATGTGACGAGTATGGCCTGGGTTATCAAAGCCAACAATTTCCCCCTCTTAAAAAAAATATAAAAAAAGGGAAGCTCTTAGTTGAGTAGAATCGGTTGCCCTTGTCACAGGTGGAACCCGATTTTAAGCTCCAAGAGCCCAAAGTCCCTCCAAATTCTCTTTTGTTTATCTCCTTAAAGCATTCTATTGATTGTTTAGGAGATAGCCATATATTCATTCATTCTATTATGATTATTCACTTATAATGAGATGTTGTTCTCCCTTACCTACAACGTGGTACATCTTACTCTAGAAGTTAACACTTTTTTTTTTAGTGGATTTTAATCTTCTAGTAGAAAGTCAATCCCCTACCTCCTTTAGCAACATAATTTCCCATTAAGAGTTTACCCTTAGCTACAAGGGTGGCCTTTTTGGATATGTAGATGTTGTTTGCACTTCTCACAGGGTCCCATCAGTTAGCATTGGTGTTATCACTGTGATTTCTTTAGTAATCATAAATATTTGATATGATGATTATTGTTCTCAGTGGCAAGTGTGTCCCCTTGCCATTTCTATTTATTTATTATGAGATTATTCTTTTTACACTGTCGTATATATGTTCTTCTTTTTTAGAGAGATGTATATCGATCGATTACCTCATGATGTGTGATTTTAATTGTGCCTAAGAAAGTCTACTTGTGTTTAAATTACTCATGGCCACGACGATTTGTCATCTACCATGTAGTAACTAAAATATAAGTTTAGAATTTCTTAGATGACTGACTACTTCTCTTTCCCTCACAGCATCACGCACATGTGCGTTGGGTGGTTGTAGAGGTGACTTTCGTCTTTTGCCCTGCTGTTGCGATCTGGTCAGACAGGCATTAGACCTTTTGGGAAGCTCTTTATTCGTTGTTGCGAATATGGTCAGATGAATATTGAGTTGTTCTCATTCGCCGTTGCGAATATGGTCAGGCGAATGCTGAACTCCCTTTCTCTTTTCCCATTTGTTCCGCCGTTTCGAATATAGTCAGGCAGACATTGGGTTGTCCTCATTCACTGTTGCGATCTGGTCAGGTGAATTTTGGACATTCTTCTTTTGTCCCACCGTTGCGATTTTGATCAGGTGGATATTAGACTTTTGGGGAGGGCTCATTATTCGCTGTTGCGAATATGGTCAGGTGAATGTTGAGCCATTTTCATTCGCTATTGCGATCTGGTCAGGCGAATGTTGACTAATTATATCATTTGCATAAGAAATGAGCACATATGATAAACGTATAAATGATATGTATACATTACATGATATGATTGATACATATATATGATAATACTAATATGATTAACACATAACACATATATGTTATACATGCATTGGTATAGATTAGTATGCATATAAAGCAGTGTATATCACATAGAGCAAGGTGGAGGCAATTCAATCTATCCTATCAACCAAAACTAGGCCAGTTAACCCCAGCTAATCAGTTTGGGTCTTTTGAGTTTTTAATTTGGGTGCTTCAACACAATTATTGTTGAGAGAGGATTATTTCAACAAACCATTTCATCATCAGGAGCTTATTTGATCTCAAAAATATTTTTTGAAGTAAAAAAAAATTGTACCATTTCACCTCTTTTTTTGGTGGAGATTGTTGTAATCGCAATAATAATTGGGTGAAAGATTTTAATTGTTGGGCATTCATTATTTTCCATGCAAATAATTAAACTCCATAGTTGAAAAATAAGGTGTTATTTAAACTACTTCTAATAAGAAAACCAACCAATACTATTAATAAATATGGCTTCCGCAACACTTTTTTAACCTACTGCAGCGGTTAAAAATGACGAGCATTTTAGGCATTAAAAATAATACCTAATTTCTTCATAAAAGCATGAATTAGGTGTTGACCTCGATTTTGACTCGATCATGCTCGAGCTCTTTCGATCGATTTAATCGAACCCCGTCGAGCCCAATTCGAGCTCGAATCGACCCGACTCGAGCCGGATCAGACTCGAATGAGTTCAATTAGACTCGATTAATTTGTTTAGTTCACGTCGTGCTCGATTTATTTTAAATGGATGATTATTTTGAATTTAATTTTGTTTGATTAGATTCGTGGCACTGGCTCGAACCAAAGTTGGCTCAAATCGAGCCGAATTTGGACTCGAGTCTAACCCAATTTTAGCCAAATTTGACTTGGTTCGGCTCAATTTAATTTCGCTAATTTCCTTTTAACTTTCTAAGATATTTTTGAATTAATTTCAAGATCAGGGAATTATGTCAACGACCACGATCAAGCGAGATCCGTGATTCGGCTGAAATCACAGTGATCAGAAGCTTTCTGCGATTCGAGCAGGCATCGAGCAGCGATCGAAGCTGTTTAAGGAATTTTTGAGGGCTGGAGCGCGAAGACGACGCTTGGCGGGCTTCCTCTTTCGGCATTGAGATGGATTTACTCGGAACGAAGGTGTCAGCTCTAGGCATTCGGTCCAATCTTCCTCCCTCTCATTCGCTCCAGCTCTCTCTCCCCCGCTCTCTGGCTCTCGGTTCCGAAATTCCCAGGTGCCCAGCTCCCTCTCACGCCGACCCCCCTCTCCAGCCTCTCTCTCGTTCGCGACTCCAGCTCCAACCAGCCCGACGCCTAGCCTCCCAATCCGCCAGCCTAGCCTCCCGATCCGCCAGCCCAGCCGCCTGATCCCCCTGTTCGCGCGACCCCAGCCCCACACCGGCCTCCTTGCACTCGCGAGATCGAGCTTGTCCGACGCCGATCTGAGCGAGCGAGCCCGACTTCTTGCTCCCGAAGTCACCCGCCTCCAGCCGTCCCGACGTTTGGACCTACCCGAGCTTCTCACTGTAAGTTTCCTTCTTCCCCTTTTTCTCCTTCTTCTTCTTCTCCTCCCTCTCCCTTGGCCTTGGCTTGCTTCTCATTGTGTTATGTGAAGTTGATTTTGGCCAAATGAGATGTGGATTGAGCTTTCATGGTGTGTATGTCATCACACCATTGATTCTTTTGATTATTAAGCAAATATATTCTTCCTCCATAGTATATTTCATGATGGTTTAAATAGTTGATTCTAATGTCATGTGTTGAGTTGTGTGTTTCTCCTACGTGATGATTAGCAATAGGAAGTTCATGCCTTTGATTCATGCTATCTATCTCTTAGAAATTTTAGGTGTGAATGGTAGCAAGTCTTGAAGAGCTATGTTATTTCTTTTCTTTGAAATATGCATATCAAATGTTTGTGGAAATGCCCATTAATAAATTGCTGATATATTTATATTTTATTTGACCTATATCATTCTCTTATAAATGTGAAAATGTCGATAAAGTGGGGAGTATATGTTCCAAGTTTATTTTTCTTGCAAGTCTTGATACATTAAGGAGATTTAGTGGTTTGAGCTATACATTTCTTCTCATAAGAAATTTCTTATCTTTTGCTAGCAAGTGCAATTGAGTGTTTTTGGTGTAAGGGCTTACTAATCTTGGTTGGAGATTCATGAAACATGCTTTTCTTGTTACCACGTTCTATGTGATTTCGTGCAAACTACTTATGTGATTTTAATCAAATGTGTGTGCAAATCAAATTTTCATGCTACCTTGCTTTGGGCGATTTCATAAGCATTGCATACGAATTGTTTGGTGGAGTTTCCTTGGGAAGGAATGGCGATGTTTTGGTTCAAGTTAAGGCTCCGCTTTGGTCATAATCTATAAATCTTGTAATCATTCAAGGAGATTTATAGACATTGTTATGGTGGTGTTTGAGTTTTCTTTCATATATGCTCATTGTCTCCCACCTCTTGTTTTCACTACATCAAAGGTATCCTCTGCTTGATATGGAACTTGATATGGCATAAAGTTTTACATGCTTGGAAATGTTTTGCACTCATGTTGGAATCAACTCTTTGTGTGGAGCAAGAAATTTTGAGCTGATTGTAGTTGTTGGAACTTTGCTTTTATCGTGTTGGCATAATAGTTTAAAGAAGGCTTAGAGCTTCTAAATCTTCTTACAGAGTAATGGATATAATTAAGGCTCATGCCTAGCCTTGAATGTCTTTTTTTTTCTAAATATTGTGTTCGGAGCATACTTTATGTATTTTGGAATCTCACTTACAGTTTAAAGATTCATCATTTTATAGAGCTTGACATTGATATATACATGTTCCTTTTAAATGTTGAGATTTGTTGTTTCATAACTTTAAAGACTTGTGAGTGGCATGTATACTTTTGTGATCCGTAGCTAGCTGGAGATATGTTTATGAGGAGCTTTTACAATAGATATTGAAGGCAAAGTTTAGTAAATCAGGTTAGATCACTCGAGGTGCTTCATGTTTAATTGGAAACATAAATCATGTTCGAGGGCCATGCAAGTCTAGACATTGGCATAACGATTACATCCAATAGCAAAGTTTTGTGCATTCATTATGAAATTTATGTACATGCTTATATTATAGAATCACATTTGTGGTTGGAGAATTTATTTTGCTTGTCAAATATACATATATGCATGACTGAACATATTCAATGGAAAGATTGGTGATTGTGTGAGAAGTCATTTGGTAAGATACCTTTGTACATGACTAAACATTGCTCTCTCTCTCTCTTAATAAACTGTGAAGGTTTCCTCTCTATTTGATGAATCATTGTTGGCAAGTGCCTCCTCATGGTAGAAATTCCTACAGTATTTTATGGATTTCTTTTTTTTTTTACTATTTTTATAGGAAACGAGTGCAAATTTTAAGTGCTTTCTCACTTTTTTTTTATACAATAATTCCTATGACACTTGGGCGGATCTTTTGTGGCTATTCTATGGAAATTCCTGCAGCTTTCGTGGAGCTTTTTCCACTGTTTTGTGTAAGAAAAAGTGCAGGTTTTTGGACATATTATTGTTGTTTTCATGTAAGAATCACTATGGAGCTTGGGTAGATCTTGTGTTGCTTTGTTGTAAGAATTCCTACATCTTTTATGAGACTTTTTCCACTGTTTTGGCAAGAGGAAAGTGCAAATTTTGGAGTCTTTATGGCTGTTTTCGCATGAGAATTCCTATGGCATTTGGGTGGGTCTCTCCTTGCTTCTTTGTCAAATTTCCTACAGCTTTTGTGTAACGTTTTCTCTTTGTTTTTGTAAGAAACTAGTGCAGATTTTTAAGGTTTTTTTCACTGTTTTTACATAAGAATCATTACCGCATTCGAATGGAGTTTGCATCGCTTCTTGGTAGGGATTTCTATAGTTTTTTTTATGTGGTTTTCTCACTATTTTTGTAAGAAACTAGGCAGATTTTATTGTAAGGTTCTTGTGAAGATCAACATAGATTGTCTCCCTTGGATATCACTCTTGTTTCATGTTGCAAAATCATATGCTTAATATACAAACACATGATTTCACTTGCCAATAGAAGATATTTATGCATTCTTTTATGTTTTAGTATTGAGTATAAATGCGATTCCCTTTTGGATATCTTTGGTCATATATAACATGGAGATGAAATTTTGTTGGAAAAGTAATGGTATGCCTCATGCTTCAAGTAAGGGTTTCTCCACCGAATCGATGCAATAGTGCGTATTTTATGCAGTTGTGAGTTTGACATGTCTTCTAGAAGTAGAAAATGGATGAATTTGAATTAAATTTTCTATCTTACAGATATATTTTGGTTGAGTCTCCATATTAAATAATTTGATTTGGTCGCCTGTCATACAACTACAACTCTCAACATCACATAGACTTGGCATGTAATCGATTTAGTACTAGGTTGAATGTTTGAAGAGTTTTCTTGAAGCCTAATGAATACTTTTATATTATTATTGCTTATGAGTTGTCGAGTTTTGTAGTTGTTAGATAACGACATAAATTTTACGTTTATTGAAGCTTTCTCGCAAGTCGTTTTGTGTAGCTAATTTGGAAAGTTGCTTTTGATCGAAAGAAGTCTTGATTGGTTGTGTTTAGTATAATTTGTTAGCAGTTTTGGATTTATTTTGAAGGGCTTTTATACGACGTTTTTTTTATAAAAGCTTTACAACGAGGGGTTGTATACAACTTTCTTGTTGGAGGGCTTTGGGTTTTTCTACCCCACTCCAAATAAAGAAAAGAGGCACTTGATTGTCGGTATTTTGTAGGGCTTTGAGTCAAAAATAGTGATTTTGGTAGATAACTTTTGTAGAGTTCTATGTGGCACTTAGTTTAGGTGTCCTCGCAAGTCTTGTTGGGGTTTGACTAGATTTGTATAATAGAGTTCCTTAGCGCCTTCTAGGAGCAATGGGTGTCTTTAAAGTTGAGTTAGATTTCCTTAATGTTTCACCCCGTAAGAATGAGTTTTGGAGATTTAAAATTTTAGTAGCTTTATATTAGAAGTCCTTAGTGTCCTCTTTGGAGCAAGACAGTCCTTACTCCTTTGGATTCTCTCTTGAATGTTAGTCTCTAAAAGTATAGAATTTTGGGATCAGTGCAAAACAGATAGAGTCTAGCTCTAAGTTTAGCTTTAAAAGTCTATTTTTCTTAGTTGGTTTAAGCATTGTTTGTAGTAGATTGTGAGTAGAAGTCCCAAACGTATCAAGTGCTTCGTTCGGAGTGGGAACAGCAAAGGGCATTGGTTGTTGCTTTAGGGTGCACTTGTCTTTAAAGAAGTGTGCCCAAAACAACAATGCCTACATCCATTTTTCGTATTCGACTTTTCGTTCTCTTTCTTTTGCATTTAGTCTCTTTTTGGCTTGGCTTTTAGTTTTATTTGTCATTTTCTTTCGTGCTTTGACACTATGCACCTGCAAAACAATGAGAACCCAAAACACAAGTAGCTCAACCAGTAACAAAAAGGTACGTTCTTTTTCTTTTCTGTATTTTCATTCTTTTATATTATCAATTGCTTATAGAATTGCTCTAATACACCTTTCTTCTATGTTTTGCGAGGTACATTTTGGAATGCAATGGATAAGGAGCATTGGAGCACTTGGAGCTGGAGCTAGGACAATCGGATCCGAGCATCAGTCGCCCCTACCATTCCGG
This sequence comes from Dendrobium huoshanense, assembly GCA_016618105.1. Classification (NCBI taxonomy): domain Eukaryota; kingdom Viridiplantae; phylum Streptophyta; class Magnoliopsida; order Asparagales; family Orchidaceae; genus Dendrobium; species Dendrobium huoshanense. The sequence goes on along the minus strand of CM028350.1, from coordinate 32,864,495 downwards.
TAAGGGCGCTACGGGCGGAACCACCGGGTCGTAGCCCCCGGTGCTGTAAGTTTACTAAAACTTAGAAAACTTTTAGGGGCCTAGATGATTGTACGCCTCCCACCTTTAGGGCCTTGTAGGAACTTTAATTATAACTAGGATTGCTTTACTTTTGTTTAGACCCATAAAACCTTGTGACATCGTATAGAAGTCTTAGGAGTTAGAAAAGAACACAACTTTTAATCCTACAACACTAGTGACATCTAAGGAAAAAAATTAAGGATCGAGTCTTAGAAAACATAGACTTAGGATGCATGTTCCTTATAGGATAGAGACTTTTAAAATAAAAACCTAGTGACACATTTTTCTAGATTTGGATTTTATTTTCTTAATTCATTAATAATCAACCAACCAATTTTAATCTAATTCTAAAATCTATTAAAACACTTAACTCCTAATTAAGTTTTAATTAATATTCATAATCATTAAATTATGAATCTAAAACATAAACCTAAATCAATTCTAACTAATCTAATAATTAATTCTTAACCAATCTAAAATATAAAAGATGTAGATTATATTAGGAGATTAAGTTACAAACTAAACTCATTAGGATAAGAGATTCTTAAAGATCAAACTTAGAATAATCTTTTAAAAGTAATCAACAAATCCCTTAATACACAACAACCTCTCCAAAAGTGAAGTTTATTGGATGGACTACTCCGGACTGCGGGGCTAAGTGTCCTAAGGAGGCTGGTTCCTCGAGCCTGGTGGCACAACGCCACGAATGGATCTAATGGAGCGTCAAAACCTAAAATTAATTTTCATAATTGGCATAATTCAAACTTGATTAATAAATGATTTAATTTACCCTTTTCTTTTCTTTTAACAACCAACTAAAAATAAATCAACAAAATTAATCATCACTAGGTAACCCAGGCCTACGAGGCTATTAAATTAGCCCTAAGAAGGGTGAAATAAACCTCACGGCCTCGGTGTGAAACAAATGTGGTAATTAATCAAACACTAAAATAAAATATCTCTAAAATCAATTTCAAAACACTAATATTTGAACTTTAACTAAAATCTCTTATTTGTCCTTTCAACAAATAAAAATAAAGTAAAAGTAATGCTAACTAAACTATCTCATATAGGACCTATCAAAACCACACAGCTTTCACACACTTAGATGAGTTTGATAGGACACGACTATTAGCTTTAGGTTAGGCTGTTGTTTTGCTTTACTTTTCTGTACTTTGTTGTGACGCCGTACATGTGACTCGTGTGCTGGTTGTTGTTTTTGCTACCTGTTGTAGCTTTTCTGCTGTGTTGTTTTTGTTCTGCTTTCTTTTAGTTATTCTTTCTGCACTTTGGTTGTGACGTTAGAATACCCATAGGTTATGCACGCTCTTTTATACTAATATTGTCTGCCTGCAGGTGGCCGTGCTCATATAGCGCTAAAGGGGGCTAAAAATTAATAAATCATATATAACTGTTTTAGGTACTTGCTTCAGCTGCTTAGCCCCCAATAATCAGAGCACGGCCAAGTGATTGATATGAGCATTTTAATTCATATATATAACTGCTTGGGTGAAATTTTATTATAACTGCTTAGGATAACCCCTGCAGGAGAGTCTAGATTTTTCTATTTTTATTAATGTGATGTATTTGAGATGTAAATATTATGAAAATTTAAAATAAGGCATTTTTAAAGTGATAAGAATCCAAAGGGAAAAGTAAACCCCTACAAGGGGGTTTCCTCTTTCATTTTGATATCCTTTTGGAGCACTCACTACGAGGAATCCAAAGGGAAAAGTAAACCCCTACAGGGGGTTTCCTTTTTTTCATTTGGGTATCCTTTTGGAGGAGTCACTACGAGGAGCCAGAAGGAGGAACGAAGACGATCCAAAGACGAATCAAGGAAGTGAAGAAGAAGACTGAAGATATAAAAATGCCTTATTTTAAGATTTGCGTCGTTTCCGGGTTGTTGTCGGTGGAGCTCGGCCACCATTACTTTCTGTACTCTGTGATGTAATATTGAATGGCACTTGCCATGGACACTTTTTTCTGTGAGATTTTGTTTCTGTTGATTGCTTGTTTACTTTGTTTGCGCAGTAGAGCCGGCATGCTTTTTATAGGTTTCTTTCTTGCATGTGCTTGTGTCTGACCGCTAGGCTCTTTAGGGATAAAAATTTTTTTATACTCGTAATTATTAAATAAAGATTTTTATGATTAATTCACATAGAAACTATAACGATTTTAGGGAATAGCCGGAATCGTCCGAGGGCGCATGCACGCATTCTCTCTTCTATTAGACAAACTTCCCCGCCTGAGGGTAGAGTCCGGATAATCTGGCCTATGAGGATGAAGTGCCGGATCTGGGGAAGTTTAGTCATTCAAAAAATTATTTTCTATAAGTTTTTTTTTAAATTTCATACATCATTGATTTGGAGACTTTAACCAGCATTAATTGCATTAGTAACTAATTAAAACTAAGATTTAATTGCATTAGTTTTAGGAGCATTATACCACTCATAAGCGTGGGATCAGTTAGGGATTTCTTTAGTTGTTGATCCCGAATTTCAGTGTCTAACCACCCACCCTTCTTCATATGGACTGGATAGCATGAATTTTACACGATTAGGAGGTTTTAGCTGGCTTCCTTTGTCAGGCAAGGAATAAGTCCATGACTGCATTAGTTAGGTCGTAGATGTTAGTGTTGTGAGTACAACATTACATCTTTTATAGATTTAGGGTCTAAGGTGAGAGGTACAAGTGTACCCCTATACACCTTAATGGTGGGTAAGTTCTTCATTCTTCCGGAGACTATAAATCCTACCCATCCGCGTCACATAGATGACGCCACCTCTCTCTTTCTCTCATGCTTGGTTGAGATGTGTGGCCTCTTTCTTTTCTCCAGTTTCCCCTTCCTCAGATCGGCCGAATGTTGAATGAACCATGTGTGATCGATTGAACCAATTTGGGACCTTCTTCCCTTTGATTAGGAAAGCCTAGAAAATTCCCTTGCATTAAACCCATTAGAGAAGATAATCTAACATCCCTAATCGAGAGTTTTCTTAGATCAAGGTCTAAGATGAAATTAACTACGGGGGCTTGCGCCCGTAGGAAACCGATCCCCACAATCAAATAAACCCTATTCGATGCTGATGTATCGAATAGGAGAAATCTCGTGAACTTTTGGGTTATAGATATTATTATCCATCGAGGTTGGTAGGTGAAAGCCGCTACCCTTGATGGCTAATCGTATCTATAGCTCCATCTGCTCCTCCATCGCCCTGCTTGTGTCGATTGTAAAGGTCTATGACCATTTTGTCCTACAGGACAGTGTGATCGTACTCTTTACATTCAAACCACACGAGCGGAATCCTTTCGGAGACCCACATTAGGAGTGAATACAATGGGTATAAAATAAAGATTAAAAAATTCAAGCTCTATAGTAGGGGAACCAATACTTCCATTGTTCGACCAAAATTAGCCTAAGTTCATGAGAGAAAAAACAAGAAATGATCTAATATAATGAATCCACATAGAAGTACAAACACAAGCATGCCCAATCTCAAAACAATAAGGAGATAGCAATCAAAGAGATGCAATAAAGAAAGAGGAATAACTTAATATAAAAATAACATAGTTTATATGTTGCTCAAAGATATACCACTTTTTATCTCTATGAAATTATCACAATTTTTTTCCATTCTTTAAATTCTTTGAGATATACCCCATAATCACTAGAAATAATACTTTCTTCTATTTATCTTCTTTATTTCACCTATTTTGTCCCTCTTCCTTCTCTTATTTGTTATCAAATTTACAAAGGCTCTCACAATAAGTGTTGGCTAAGACTTGCATATAGAAAGATGATATAAATCTGAACTCTATATGTTGATCACACCTATATGCATATAACATGTTCAAAGAAAATCAAAAAGAAAAAATTTATTTATTTATAAGAATTTTAAGGATTATTTTAAAATTTAATTAGGCTTAAAATTTTACCTAGAGTTATCCCTAAAATGAATTTCTAAAAAAATTTCAAAAAAATCAAATTTATCTTAAAAAATAATAATATTTACATATTTCCCGAGCTACTTAGATATGTAGTCCGATCAAGTGTGAAAGAAGTTTTCACCGTTCTGGTCCTCTCCATGAATTTTGTTGAAGTTCGACGGCGGGATTGCCCGGATCACGCCTGAGAAGTCTCATGATTGCGGAGTCCAGCGGGAGGTTGAAGACAAAATCTGAGCTGTTGATCTTAATCAATGGTTCAGATTAAATCATACGGTTTCGGAGCCTCTTTAATCGCATCCATTCAATCAACAATCTGATGGTTGTCGCTAATCTCGCCATTATCCAGTCAATGCTAATGATTGGTCGCCCAATCGGATTGCGCCATGTGTAAAGTACGGAGCTAAATATGTAATTTTGGGATTTAAAAATCCAGAAATTTCATAGAAATTCAAAAATATGTATCACCCTCTTCACTTGACCAAAATAGGAGTTCTTAGACTCATTGAAAATATCTCATGGAGATATTTAAAAGCCCCATGGACCCAAGCTCTGATTTTGTTTGTGTTAGTGTCAATTTCCATTTGAATGTTTATGATGTTTATGAACTTGTGTGCCTAATTGAAGTCACTATGTCTTAAGACTTTGAGATAGTGAATTTGGGCATGTCTCTGACTTATCCAAATATTCTCTCCACTCTTTGATATGTTTAAGGGCATGCTTGACTCAATTTAAGCTTAGGGGTCATGGTTTAACCACAAAGTTGAAATTGGTCTTATGATCTATCCAATCGGAATTCGGATTTGAGTTTTAGTATGTTGATTGTGCTTAGTCTAAGAAGTTTAGAGCCATTGATTTCACTCCCATCCAAGACTAGGGTAGCGACTTGGAAATTTTTGAAGGTGATATAATGGTTACCTTAGGTGGCTTGGTTAGCCACCTTAAAAATTTCTATTTGGGTGGGCCTTGAGATCAGGTAATCTCATGGTCCAAAATTCAATAGATTTTGTGCCCATTTAGTCCACCAACTAGGAACCCAAAATTTTCCCTTGGATTTGGCCTAGAACCTTAATTAATTCACTAATAATTCATTTTAAATCCTAAAAATTCAAGTAAATACTCTAATTGATCCCAATTAAACCATTGACCTATAAAAAATAAATGCCCTATCAGATGACCTTTAATTTAACCTTAATTTAATTTCTAAGGAAAAATAATAATTAATTTAATTAAAAAAAAGCCTTAAATTCTTGGAGATGTCCCCTTAGGTTATTTCAAATCTTTGGGGATGATTCTAATATGTTTGGGATTGATTTGGATCAAAATAAAAAATATTCTTAATTAAGGTAATTTTAGAAAATTCTAAAAATACCCAAACTTTAGAAAACCACCAATAATTTCAGAAAAATCTAATTTAATCAAACTCAAAATCATTCAACTCTACTTAAAATCTAGTATTTTTTCAAAAATGTCAAACCCTCAAAATTAAGTTAAAGTCAAAAAGTCAACTCCCCGATCAACCGTAGCTAAAAACTATATTCAAATTTTAAAAAATCATATTTATAGAATTTTACAAATCCAGCAAACTAACAATTTAATTGCTCATCTTAGGGTTTAATATTTGTTAAAAATCTGAAACTTATAAAATTAACTTTAGTTTAAGGCAACTTTGAACCCCCTTAATTAAAGTATTTAAATAATTCCAAAACACTTAAAGTATAGTAATTCACTTAAAATTTCAGAAATCTTAATCTAATCATTAAAATTAGTCATCTAACCACTTAATACATAACAAGCACTTCAAAGATGAAGTTTTTAGGATGTACTACCTCGGGCTGCGAGGCTAAGTTTCCTAAGGATGTCTTGTCCTCGAGCCTAATGTTACAACGCCACGAACGAATTCAATGGAGTGTAAAACTTTAAAATTAATTGGTTATTAATGATTTAATAACCAAAATAAAATTCTTAATTTAACTACATCAACCAGAGTTTTAGGATGGACTACTCGGGCTGCGAGACTAAGTGTCTTAAGGATGATAAACTTGGGATACCGTGAGGCTACAGGTTGAAGACAGAGCAAAGCACAGAAAGTGAAAGAGAAATTGTATTCATGTTAATGTCGGTACAAGCATACTATGGTCCTTATAAAGAGAAAATAAAAAAGTACATGACATCAAGATTAAAGAAACGTACATGTCATCACAATTAAAGAAACTAAAATAATTACAATTTTATATAAAGAAACTTCTAGAGTTATTTATTACTAACATCCCCCCGCAAGCTAATGATATCGGAAGAAATTAGTAGCTTGGTTGTTAGCTCTTTGAACCGAGCATTTGATAATGACTTGGTAAATAAATTGGCTAACTGGTCTTTGGTAGAGATGTGATGAACTTGGATGCAATTATTTTGAATACATTCTCGGATAAAATGACAATCAATTTCAATGTGTTTCGTCCAAGCATGGTAAACTGGATTATTTGCTAAGGCGATAGCCGAGGTGTTATTGCAATACAGAATTGTTGGTTCTTTTTTAGGGCAATCCAGTTCTTGAAGTAGACGACGAAGCCAAATAATTTCAGTTGTAGTTGCAGCTACGGCTCGATATTCAACTTCAGTGGACGATCTTGCAACGGTAGATTGCTTCTTTACACTCCAAGAAATGAGAGAGTTGCCGAGAAAGTTGCAGTATCCTGTCGTCGATTTGCGATCCTGTTGATCACCAGCCCAATCAGAGTCAGAATAAGAAGTTAGAGTGAGAGAGTTACCTGATAACGGTAGACCATGATGAACCATTCCACGAATGTAGCGGAGAATACGTTTTAGCGCAGAGAACTGATGTTCAGTTGGATTGTGCATTGCTTGACTGGCACGGTTTACCGCATATGCAATATCAGGTCTAGTTAAGGTTAGATATTGCAAAGCCCCTACCAATTGGCGGTATAAGGTAGGATTTGAAAAACTTTTGGATTCGACAGAACAATTATGTTTTGGATTTGCCGGAGTTGCCAAAGGTTTACAGTTTTTCATACCTGCTCTTTCAAGAATTGACTCCGCATATTTGGTTTGATGTAACAGTAAGCCACCAGCAGTTCTTTCAGCAGTTATACCGAGGAACTGATGAAGTGAACCAAGATTTCGCATATTGAACCGTCCATGTAAGTTATCCAGTAATTTCGTATGTAGAGAAGGATCATTCCCTGTTAATATAATGTCATCTACATACACTAAGATATACATTAGTGCATTTTGTTTAGAGTATATTAACAGAGATGGATCCGAATTGCTTGTTTTAAACCCAAATTTATGTAAAAAACCTGTAAATGTTTCAAACCATTTACGAGGCGCCTGTTTTAGGCCGTAAAGAGCTTTGTTTAATTTACAAATGTAAGTAGGATAAGTAGTATCTGTAAATCTAGGAGGCTGCTTCATATAAACTGAATCAGAAAGAGAACCATGTAAAAAAGCATTTGAGATATCTAATTGATGCAACGGCCAATTACGGTGCAAAGCAATGGTAATAAGAATTCGTAAAGTAGGAATTTTTGCTACATGACTAAACGTATCAGTGTAATCTATACCAGATTCTTGATTGTATCCAAGAGCGACTAATCTAGCTTTATATCTCGCAATTGTACCATCCGAATTTGTTTTAGTGCGAAAAATCCATTTACATCCAAGCACATTTAAATTTGGATTAGGGGGAATTAATTCCCAAGTACCTTGCGATTGGAGAGCTTGGAATTCAGTGGACATAGCATGACGCCAATGCTCATGTTTGATCGCTTGACTGTACGAAGTTGGCTCAGGATCAGTGATTTGATGTGTTAGATCAAACACTTTCTTGGGCCTTAAATGTCCAGTGTGTAATCTTGTTTGCATCGGATGTTGAATAGGTCTGGGGCTGGGAATGATTTGAACCGAAGTAGAAGAACTCTCACTTGGCGTGAATGCAGGCGGCAGAGTATGTGATGTACTGGAATCCGATGAAGATGATTTCGATGACCACTTCTGTAGTGCAGTTGTAGGCACTAACAAGAGTGGTGGAAGATATATATTATAACTATTAGATTTAGGTGAGGAATGCTTACTCAATTGATCATGAAAAGGAAAAATGTTCTCATTAAAAATAACATGCCTGGAAGTAAAAACACGATGGGATTTAGGGTCCAAACACCAGTACCCTTTTTGATTTGTTGCATAACCAATAAACACACAAGGCAAAGACATAGAAGACAGTTTAGATTTAGCATAAGGGCGTAGCCATGGATAACATAGACACCCAAAGATCTTTAAATGCTTGTATTCAGGAACTTTACCAAATAATTTTTCATACGGAGTGGTGTGATTTAAATTAACTGTGGGCATACGATTTATTAGGTAGGTTGCCGTGTAAATAGCATCTACCCACATGGATGTTGGAGCATTGGAATTAATAAGTAAACTACGAACTGTTTCAAGAAGATGACGATTCTTACGCTCAGCTACTCCATTTTGAGCCGGAGTATATGGGCAGGTATACTCATGCTTGATGCCCCATTGAGTACAGTAGGATTGAAACAGGTTGTTTAAATACTCACCACCACCGTCTGTTCGAATAATGCATAAACGAGAATTAAATTGACAGCAAATCATTTTATGAAAGTTAATAAAGACAGAAGTAACAGCATATTTATTTAAAAGCGGAAAAATCCAACAGTATTTCGTGTAATCATCTATAAAAGATACAAAATAACGGTAGCCTTGCACAGATATAGTAGGAGATGGCCCCCACACATCTGAATGAACTAAATCAAACGGCTTATTCGTGTTTGAAACAGAAGCAGAAAACGGTAATTGTTTACTTTTGGCTAAGTGACATGTGTTACATTGAGTGTTAGAGTAGTCTGTATAAATGCAAGACTGAAAACTAGACAAAAGTTGTAAAGTAGAATGAGCCGGATGCCCAAGCCGTTTGTGCCAGAGATCAGAAATTGTCTGAACAGAGATTAACGCAAGATCTGCAGGTTGAACGGAGGATCGAACATGGTAGATACCATTATGACATGGACCGTGAAGAAGAAGCTGATTGGTCTTCGAATCCTTAATTTGATAACCGTTAGAATCAAAACGATAATACAATTGTTATCTTGAATCAATTTATGGACAGAAAGTAGATTGAATGATAAGTTGGGAACAAGATGAATGTTATGTAATACAAGATTACCTGACGGAGTAGGTAATATACATTTCCCTGTATGACGAATAGGGATTTGCTGGCCATTTCCAAGAGTAACTTGAGAATTACCTGTATATGGTTCGGTTGAATTGAGTTGAGAAGAATCGGCTGTTAAATGGTTGGATGCTCCACTGTCAAGAACCCAGGTTGATGCTCGTGAATCATCTGGGATAGTGAACAAAGCTGTCTTTGATGTTTCTTCGGTATAGCTCGGATCGGTTCGATACCAGCAACGAATGGCCGAATGGCCATTTTTCGAACAAATTTGGCAAGTTATATTTCTTGCAGGTCTTTCACCACGATTGTTATTCTGATTTGATCCACAACCTCGTTTGCCATGGTATGTGTTAGATCTTGCGCGACCACGACCTCGAGACGCAAGTAATGCCGTCGTGTTGTCGGATAGATGAATTTGTTGAAGATCATTTGCTGCTTTTTGAATGAGATTATGTTCTTTAGTGCAAAGCAGGCTGTACAAATCATCCAAACTGAGAGGTTGGAGATTTGTGCGGATGGCAGTTTTGAAGGCCTGATACGTGGCGGGAAGACCATTGAGAGTATAGAGTATCACATCTTCTGGATCTATTTTGGCAACCAGCTGCAGCGATGGAATCTACCTTGGATTTGATTTCAAGAAGATAGGCAGTCATCGTTTTATCACCTTTGGTCAGGTGATGAAGATCATTTTTCAGCTAGATGACACGCGATCGGGTGGTAGATTGCAGCCGATTTGAAAGAGTTTGCCAAATCTCAGAGCAGTGATTTAAGGAAAGTACATAAGGAATAATAGAAGGAGAAATAACCGAATATAAGGCAGCTGATAGATTTTGATCGGTAAGAATCCAAAGATCACAGGATTCTGTAGATGTCGTAGGGCGCGACGAAGATCCGTCCAAGAATCCTTTAAATATGTTTGCTGAAGAAAAAAATTTCAACTTGAGATCGCCAAATCGGGTAGATGTCCGGTGTTAAGGAATTTGGGACTAATTTCTTGAGATTATTCATGAGAAAAATGAGTTGAGGTGGAAGAACAATCTGAGAAGACGGAGCGGTGGAGTCCGCATTTGTGGAGGAGTTGGAGGAGTTGGACATCCTTCCGATGTAAGACAAGAAAGAAGAGAGAAAAAAAAAATCGGAAGACGAGCTAGAGAAAAAATAGCTCTGATACCATGATAACCTTGGGATACCGTGAGGCTACAGGTTGAAGATAGAGCAAAGCACAGAAAGTGAAAGAGAAATTGTATTCATGTTAATGTCAGTACAAGCATACTATAGTCCTTATAAAGAGAAAATAGAAAAGTACATGACATCAAGATTAAAGAAACGTACACGTCATCACAATTAAAGAAACTAAAATAATTACAATTTTGTATAAAGAAACTCTAGAGTTATTTATTACTAACAAAGGATGCCTCGTCCTCGAGCCTGATATTACAACGTCACGAACCTGTTGATGACAAATTAAATTAATCTTTAAAACAAACAATAAGCCAATTTAATTAAAATATATCAACCCTTAAAATTAGTAATCTAACCATTAAAACTTACTTAAAATATGCCTTAACACATTAATGCTTAAACTCTAACCAAATTTTCCTCATTCGACCTTTAACAAATTACTCTAACAATAGACAACTTAAATAAACTACCTAGCTTGAACAAACGTACTTAAATTATTTTATATTTCTATTTTTAGATTTTTTTTTTCAAAAAAAATAAATCATAAAAATATTACGAAGATTTATCTTTTTTAATAAAATACATATTTTAATGCATATATTTTTATAATTAATTTAATATATATATATATATATATATATATATATATATATATATATATATATATATATATATATATATATATATATATATATATATATATATATATATATATCATGCTTTACTCGGACGGGCTTCGCCCACCCACGCCCATCCATAGTGACTTTCGTATATTTATTGTATAACTTTCTGTATATATCTTTCTTCTCCGTTCTAAATGATTTGACTATATGAATGCAAATTTTCACCAGTTGATTTAATATCTATTGATTTTTTATGATTATGGAAAATGGTGATATTTTTTTTGTGGTGAGATATGTTCTTGACAGCATTGTTCATAAACAATATTCAGTTTAGAGATATTTATTCTTTGTTCTCTTCTAATTTCTTGAGGGACATTAAATATTTATTTAGTTATATTTTCTTATTTTCTCCCCTAAAGGAACTCTGGTAAGAGGTCAACTGTTATCAGAGCACTATGTAATGGCTTCAAAGAATCTATCTGCTTTAGAAGGGATCACCTTACCTATTCTTTACAAATGAATCTATATATCCAAAATCTGTTATTTAAAAAGCTGTGATAATCATAGTGCTTCAATGCCACACAAGTCTTGTACAAATCTCAGACATACTTCCCATAATGATTTAAATTTTCATTTTTACCAATCTAAAAAATTATCTCAGATTCTTCTGTTAGATTATTTATGAACTATTGATTGCATATTATTCCTTTATAGATAGTTTCATTAAAATTTTATTTAATAATTTATAAACAATCATTTTCATCTATATTTTGCATTTGGATCAGTTTAAAAGAACCTCAGATTTAATTCAATTAAATCTAATAAAATTATTTTTCTTGTGGTTATTTCATAAACCTCAAATTTAATTATTGTTCAGAGTGATGATGAAATAGATAGAGGCATTATTAATAGAATTCAAGTTGGAATGTTGGATGGTTGAAGTGAAGGAAAGCATCAGGCTTGTTGTGTAATAGAAGAGTCCCCTTTAAATTTAAAGAAAAAATCTATAGGATTGTGGTGAGACCTACAGTGCTTTATGATGCAAAATGTTGGTCATTTAAAGAGAATTATAATATTAAGTTAAGTTTCGCAGAGATGAGGATGCTCAGGTGACTAAGTCTCTTTACTCTAGAGATGGAATATAAAATGAGCACATACATGAAAAGTTTGGACCATTGGAGTAGGGTCCAGTGGAAGATAAGATTAGATAGTCGTCTTAGATAGTTTGGTAGCATAAAACAACGATCTTCTGTTGACCTATTTAGAAGAGTATATGTATTAGATTTAACTTTTTTAAAAAAAGATAGAGATAAAATTAAAAAAATTTGGTTGAAAAATATTAAAAATAATTTTTATTTATTAGATTTAAATAAATATTTAACTCTTAATATTGACAAAAAAATTTCATATAACCAACCCCACATATTGGAATATAAACTTAATTTTGTTGTTGTTATTATTATAGTTATTTCATAAAGTGTAATTAAGTCGTGTACCTTCTGTACTTTGTCTTTCATAAAGTGTAATATAGTTATTTCATAAAGTGTAATTAAGTGAAAATACAACCAAGGCGTGTCATGATTACCTGGAGGGCCCATATCCATTCTACAGATTTTGTTACAACCATTCACTCACAAGAGAGATTATTCTGTGCTGACGCCAAAAGCAACTCTACATCCGAATACCAACCAGAATGAGCCACGTCAACGATACAGAACCGTGGTACCAAATGGTGGTACCACAATACCGAGCCTGTGTTCCGAGCCGCAGGCTTAAGTATTAAGACGAGTTCCGCTTCCGCACAGAATAATTTTTCCATTCACAGAGCTAGGCATTTAAAACCAAAATTTCTTGAAGTAGGTGGTAAGGGATTTTGGCCTGCAATGATTAAGTTAACTAATAAAGAACTTGAACTGGGTATAATTGCTAATTTACAATGTCCCTAAATATAGCTCTCTAATAATTAAACCCAGAACTACAATAATACTAGGAGATCAATCTAGTAATTTTGAAAACTTCACATTTCCTTCATCCAGAATGTTCAAGTTTTTCCTTTTCCTTGACAACTTATGAAATCCACTGTGTTCATCTACAAACTGGGCGGCTGTTCTTGCCCTCAATTCTTCCAAGCTCTCTCCTTCCTTGGCTCGCTCCAGGACCTGTGATGATGGTATATAATAAGATTGTTATTCACATAAGTGTGGGTGGGTTATTGAGCAGAGGAAAGTAGTAGAAATGTGAGTAAAATCTTGCCAGATGACGCCCATAAAGGTGTGTGCTTGAAAGAGCTTGCAAAGCACTCTGTGCCTCTTGCTTCGTGAAGTACTCCACAAATGCAAAACCCCGGTGGCTTCCAAGTTTCATAGGCAGTCTTAAGCTTTTAATCTAGACACAAAGATTATCAGCAAGAGAAAAATAAAAAAGGAAATAAAGAAAAAAAGTTTATTTTTATTGGCATAGAAACAATATGTAAGACCATTCAAATTTAGATTATATGATTACGGGTGTCTTGAATGTAAATAATACATCTATTGAGTTCTCGGCTTATAGACACATTCAGGTCTAACAAATTTAGCATTTCATATTTGAACAAGCAAATCGAGATAAATTATTTGCTTTTTGCAAAGCAATCCATCAATCATCATAAGCAAGTATGTCCTACTAGTGAAAAAAATACCTCTAGAATCCAAAAGCAATAGAGCATACACTATTATCATCTAATTAGTCTTGAAAACAAGTTGTATAGACGTATCTAATGGAGAATTGGATGTAGACTTACAAGAAAAAGATGGAAAGAGAAGCATTTACGGAATTTTTCACATTAGCCTCACAAATGAAATCAAATCAGAAGTTTTGAAAATTAAATATTAAACACAATTTCTTGAAATTTCTAATGAGCATACATTAATTTTATTTGTAGCAAAATTTTAAATGGCCATGCCTTCTTTGCATTCAATTTCTTAAAAGTTCTTAATATGTACAGCTATGGCTAAAGTGTTCCAATTTTCATTTGTATTCCGAAACTATGATTTTTCCTTGCAGATTAGACAATTCTCTATTTTTCCATGTAGCTAGTTGATGTTATCTCCAGTCTTGCTCTTGTGTGGCTGATTACTCGTGTTGCAGCTCTTTTTCTTCCTTTAAAAAGTGACATTGATGCTTTTCATATGTGCCTAGAGATTTCCCACTATATTAGAAAGTCAGATGATTGACCAGATTACTTCTCCAGCTATCCCATAGTAGAATAGTATACTTTAGGATTCCTTCGATTGGTAATTTTCTACTATGGCAAGTTTGAGCCATATATGTCAATGACGTAAATTACCTTGTACTGAACCCTTAATATAGTGCAAAACACCTACGCTATTCACATTGCAAATCATAGTAAAATAAAATAGTCCGTCCTATCAGTACTACATGTATATGCTATAGCGCCTCACAGACATGATATGCACTACTTTATTCATCTAGTTTTTTAAATGATTCATTTAACTTATTTATCTTTTTCTTTTGTTTAAGTTTTTTAGGTATAGTATGATCTAATGATATCAAACCACTTGCATCCACTTACGCTTCTCAAAGGTTCCTGATTCTTGACCTTTTAACTATCCATTGAAATGAAAGAAGCAAGAACAACAATAATCTGCCGCAATACTAAAAACGTGAGTCATCAATCCAGATGCAGTGAGTCCAGTGACCATCATTTTTGTATAAAATGGTTTTAGTCACCCTTGCCTAGAGTTGTCATTGAGTCACCTTCTATCCAGACATGTAAGCCATTTACCGATCGAAAAGTTTTCATAATCATGAATCTTCTTAATCACTTAATCCAAAATACACAAGTCTCTAGCATCCAAAAACAAGAGTGCAAAAGATCCGAGAACTAGAAGAAATTGAAAGCCTTCAAACCAAGCAGAATAAACATGCCAATGATGATAAAGAGGTCATCTACAAGCATTGTGTTTCGTATCCATTGTCCACAACATTGCTTTATACCATTTTTGCAACAATGCTCGTGCACTTCCTCTTTTATCACATAATTATTTATGCTCTTTACTCCCTTATATTGTCATGCATTTTCTTCCTCAATTGTAATTTAATATGTTGTTTAATTAATATTTAGTTTTGCTTGATCTAATTTAGTTGACTATTAGCAATATTGTGTTATTATATCGATGCTGCAAATTTATTTCATTATTGCTGCAAATTTATTTCATTATTGTTATTTTAATTTTTACAATGTAATAGTATTTCATTAATTTCCATGTATGTTCTAGCAATATTATGTTCTATTTATATGCTATTGATAGTGCATTGTTGCATTATGATATTTCTCCCATACATTGTGGAAATTTAAAGAAATTGTTCAAAATATTTTTAATATTTCATGTTATCTTTAAATAATGTGAGTTGCTATGACTCCACATAACCTTTGCATTATGGTGAGCTCTTTGATATTGAGAAGTATACAACAATAACAACAACAACAACAAGACTTTATCCCATTTAGGTGGGGTCGGCTACATGAATCATTTTTTCCATTGTGTCATGTTAAGGGTCAAATTCTCATCTAAATCTAATAAATAAAGATCATTTATAACATTTTCTAACCAAGACTTTTTAGATCTATCTCTACCTTTTTTAACATAAGTCAAATCTACTACATCTACTTTCCTAACTAGGTCATCGGAAGGCCACTGTTTTATGTGACCAAACCATCTAAGGTGACCCTCTCTAATCTTATAGCTTCCACTGGAGCTACTCCAGCATTTTCACGTATATGCTCATTTCATATCTTGTCTTTAAGAGTAAAGACACTCATCCACCTGAGCATCCTCATCTCAGCAACACTTAACATTGAGAAGTATAATTAAGACAATTATTTTCCTTTTCTTTCAACTGTCCTACTATATCAACAGCTAAGGCTTCCTGTTTTTGCTCAAACTAAGATTGGACATCGTTGTTTGGATTAAATACATAATTATGGAATTGAGGACTTGCAACTTTAAGTTAGAATTTAGGGATTTTAAAAAAATTATCAATTATGGATCTCTTTTGAGCTATAAATATGACTTCAAAGGCATGAAATGAATCATTCAATTATGAAATAAATTTTTAATTTTCTCTGAACTTTGTTCATGTTAACTGCTTGTTAAGTCTTTTGAGTGTGGAGAAATTAAGGAAATTTGCACGCTTAACAGACAAATTAAAACTTATGGGGGGCGATGCTTTCACATGCCTGGTGACGTTGCATTTGGTTTCCCTTGGCTATGGGATTCTACTCACTACTGGTTTTAGCAGATGATCTACTAAGACCACAATCTACCAGAGAAAGAGCTGACTGCGGTCAGGACTCTTTTCAGCTGGATTGGCTAGAATGGGACTTTCCGGGAATCATGACAGCAATTTCCTGTTTCTGGACTTTAAGACAGCAGGTTAGATGCGGATAACAGCAGTCATGCAAGTCAGCAATCTTGATGCTTTGGGTATTGTAGTGTCCAGGAAAATCCTAGGCTGCTCTTGCCTTCTTTGCTGCTTGGAAGTTTTCTAGACAGTATTTCCTAATTGGAAAATTGCTGGACAGCAATTTAATGCACTTTGATTGCAATGAGGGGAATTTGTGAGGAAGCTGAAGGCTGGCGGCAAGGAGAGTTTCTGAAATAGATTTCACTCAATTGATTTCAAATTTTGATGGCATCAATGTCGTAAGGACCAAACATGAATTAAATTTAAATTATTTGGAGTCGGGTTGAATTTTGAAATTCAAATTCCAAGTAGGGATTTGGTTTGGAGCTAGGGTTTTCTCCAAAGGTGACGATTTGGAGGTTTCGGCTTCTTCCACTTTTGAACTTGGCTTGTAAGATTAGGGAAGTTTTAGTCGTCTCAAACAAGAACTCACTAAGAGATCTGAAGTGAGATCTTGGCACTCACAAAGAGATAATTTCATTCAATGAAAGCTAGCCTATAAATAGGCCTCATGAAAAGAAAAATAACAAAGACGAAAATGCCCTTCATACATGACAAAGGGTTCCCATTATGATCGTAGCCATTGATCTCCGAATCACTTTTGAGAAAATTTTTAAGACAAATCCTAGGCTTTGGATTAACACTGCAATGATGACAGGTCAAGTCTATTACAAATCAGTATTTTGAATGTTAATCACTATGTTTTTCTTGCTTTCATATTTTCTTGCAAATTTTACATTGTGGTGACCTTTAATAATTATTTGGAGCGGGTTGAACAAGGCTTTAAATGAAATGAAGTTTTGTCGTAATTAAGTACTGAGGATTTTCTTCATGGCATATCTCATCTCAAATTCCCATTTGACCCCAAGACATCCTAGATCAAGATGCAGCATCAAATAGTATAGTTTGTTGCAATTTATAGGCTAGCTTGTAAACTTGTAGTGGTGAACATAAATAGTTGATTTGTAAAAAACGTATTATAGCCACTACTCAAGGTTACAGGCCAAAGCCATCACAACTTGATTTTCCCTCAAGATTGTGAGTATGATCCCAAATGTAACCCTAAAGCTCATGTCAACCGAAGCTAATTAGGGAGGAAAACTTGTTTTTTCTTTCAGAATTACACAACCCTCTAATTTCTAGGTTACGTGCCTCTGATTCTAAGGGTGCACCTTTTTGAACTCAAGAAGACAAAAAATGAAGGAAACCAATCCAAGGAGCTGAAGGCCATAACCTGAAAGAAACACCTCCAGCTTAAGTTTACATTGATGAGAGTTTCCTTATCACACCTTCATAAGCACGTTTCCAAATTGAGATCAAATCCTCCCTAGTAAAGCCCTCCATACTTTCCTTCTGTCACAGACATACCTAGATACAATAAGAAGGGTTCCCTAACTCTTTTCTTATTCCTCCAGTGAACCTGCACATAGATTTAATAAAGCATCCACGCTTGGGGATCCCTCCTTCCATTTTTTCTCTAACTTAAGCTTGAAATGGGGGTTGCAGTAAGGTGTCTATTCCTTTCCCAAGCCCCAGGCCCACAATTGTCCTTCTTGTTGGCAATGTTAGAGCTAAAGAAGCGTCCAACTACCTCAAATATGCCATGGCATGTAAGCTACAACCCTAAAACATTCCCTCATCACCACCCCTAGAAAACAGAACTCTCTCTTAAGTCTCATAACACAACTCTCCTTCCCTCATTAGATCCTGGCACATTATAAGCCAACAAGATTAGATTCAAATTGGGTATCAACTCTACATAAAGTAAAACATTTATATAATAGAAATAATTCAAAGAAATTATAGACACTAAACTGAATTTATTTCAAAAACATTTTTTACAATGTCTTAATTACCTAGAATTATGTAGGACTTCAATGCACAATTTTAAAGGTTTTATGGCTTTTTTCGTCTTTCAATGATTGTATAAAGTTCCACTAAACGGGTTATTTCCTCACACTCGGAACTACTAAATTAGGTATAAGCTTGTTCTTCAGATGAAATGATGAAAACACATAATTAATAAGACTGGCATGATGCAAGATTTAACTAAAATATTCGATAACCCAATTAGGTTAGAATTGGCCTACATTTAAAAAAAGTAGAGGTAAACCTAAAAAGACTTGGTCAAAAGTATTAGAAATAACTTTTTTTTTATTAGATTTAAAAGACAATTCGACTCTTAACTGGATACAATGGAGAAAAAAGATTCAAGCAACCAATCCAACCAATCCCACATAGTGGGATAAAGGATTGATTTTGTATCCCCTTTCAAAAAACTTAAAACATAAATACTTCTTCCAGCTGATGAAAAGGATGTGAAAAAAAAAAAATTACCTGGCCAAATGGACTTAACAGCTGCCTTAGATCCTTTTCAGTTGCTTCAAATGCCACATTTCTCACGATCAGTTTAGTCAAACTCTTATCTTTTCCTTCTTTCTTCAGAGCCTGAGGATCAGTCTTGACATGGCAAAGTTGCAAGATCAGTGCATGCCCATCCAGGATGGTTCCCTACAAACGAAATAGAATAATCACAATGGTTATATTTCAAAATGTTAAGGGTAAGTGTAATTTCCAATTTCATGGTCTTAATTTTGGCTTTTTTTTTTTTTTTGAGTTTACTTCAACCATAAGCACATTGTTTAAAATTTAAATAGTCTGTTTGAGAAAATAAAACATAATTTTTTTTAAATGTTTTATTGCTTCAAAGAATTTTGAAAAGAAGTGAAAACGTATCCCAATAACACAAATTTAGACAAACAGCTTAAACTATTTCTTGCATTTCTATTTTAAAATAAAAAAAGGAAACAAAAGTTTATAGAAAACCTAAGAACTAAAATTCGCACATATGGATGGCAATTTTTGGAAGATGTTTCTGCATATACTCAGCACAAACGTATTACCAGTGCATCCCTGCAGACGTTTGTTGCTGTTTCCACGGTATCAAACTCAATGAAACCAAAACCCATGGACAAGTTCTTGCCATTTTTAACATGCTTCTTCACCTGAGGATGAAAAAAAGCAAAAGAAAGCGTGAGCTAAGAGACAATGTAGTGGAAACAGTGATATTTCCCCCAAACAAAGGATTCTCTTTTAGAAAACCTTGACACTCTTTATGCTGCCACATTTCACGATCTTTAGGAAATGATCCTTCAAGGACTCATCCGAAGTGTTGAAATTCAAGTTTTTCACAAATATTGACCTTGACTGCAAAAAAAATGACAAATATCATCAATTATTACCTAAGATTGATGAAGAATAATGAACAAAATGCTACGCTATTGTAAAATCATCATAAACACGCGCAGTATATAAAAATCAAAGATAAATGTAGAAGCAGCGAGCTAAAATATATAGAAAGATTGCTATGAAATGCATAAAAACTGAGACAATAAAAATAAATATGCTTGTACAGGAAATTTCTTATTATGTTATCCTTAAATCAGGCATTATTGCATTAATAGTGCATCAGCTGTACCCAGAAAAAAAATTTCCAGAACACTGTCGTTGCACCACCGATAACAATTGCTAATTTGCTACCGCCATCAGCATAAAGTTTCACTAATCCAAAGTCTTGTAACAGGAAAAAGATTTTACAAATAGGCCATTTAAATTCATCAGAATGTCCATTTTTCCAAGTTTTGGCACTTACAGCACTTGTAAAACTACATGTGCACCTCGTTGTTTTTTAAATTTGCTAAATAAAAAATTGCAGCCTTGCAGGGTTTCACTACTAAGATTTAATGAAATGAAGCATGTAGCTATATAATTAATTGAATTAATTGTGCTTAAAAATAGAATTTATATTTAAAGAAAAATAATCCTCTATTTAGCTCAAGAACTGCTCAACATAGATGCATTTAGTTTCAAAATTTGAACAATCTTATAATATAAATAGTTAAATACATGGAGTTTTAGATGTTCAGATAATCTATTGATTATAGTTTGCTTTGTACCGTACAAATAAGATAGTGTTTTGGAGTAATTAGAACCACTTCTCATAAAAAGAATGACAATTATCAGAGATACTTTCTACATTAGGAATTACTTCGGTCAATATATTATCTTCTTAGAATTTCAAAACTACCAAAAGAACAGCATAAAGTTGGATAGGCTACTTATTAGACGTTGATTAGGCATGAAAAGGAAATGATACAAATTGATAGTGCAAATGATTAGAAGTATTTGAGTCTTATAATTGCTAAATTAAAGTCCATGATTGAAGGATTTTGGCAGAACTTATTAGGATTAAAAAATATTCAACATGCAGTTTTGGTGTACAAGACTACTAGTAGAATTCAAGTCATTAAAAAGAGTACACGTTTTAGATATCTCGGGTCTATTGTTCAAAGTGATAGTGAAATAGATGGGGATATTATTAGTAGAATTCAAATTGGATGGATAAAGTGGAGGAATGCATCGAGCCTGTTGTGGCAAAAAAACACCCCTCAAACTTGAGAGATTTTTATAAGATGATGGTGAGACCTGTAAAACTTTATGGTGCATATAAACTTGGCCATTAAAAGATAAACATAAAATTAAGTTAAATGTTGTAGAGATGAGGATGCTCATGTGGATGAGTAGCTTCACTCATAGAGAAAGAATGCAAAATGAGTATGGACATGAAAAGGTTGGAGTAGATCCAGTAGCATATACGATTAGAGAGAGTCGCCTTAGAAGCATTGGTCACATAAAACGTCAACCTTTCGATTATCCAATTAGGAGAGTAGATGTATTAGATTTGGCTAATGTTAAGAAAGGTAGAGGTAGGACTAAAAAGGCTTTGTTAGAAAGTATTAGAAATGAACTTTTTTATTAGATTTAAATAAGAATTTGACTCTTAATAGGACACAAAGAGGAAAAAGGATTCATGCAGCTAACCTCATGTAGTGGGATAAATGCTTGATGTTGTTGTTATCATAATTAAGCCCAAGAAACAAAGTTTTAGGCAGGACCACTGCCACTATATTGACATCGCAACAAACATACAAAGAGAGTCTGGTTAGGCTGACAAATAACAAAGATTGAAAAAATTAAAACAATCAACAAAGAGAAGTAAAAGAGCTCAAGGTTGCAAATCATTGCACCCCAAACTGAATAAGTATGCCACCTCCAAAAAACTTCTTCAAATACATCTGATGTAGTGATTAATCAATAATACAAACATTGGGCAATCTTTTTAATAATAAAACTGAAAGACATTTATGGTTGATCCACATATAATGAAAAGTTTACAAATTGAGCAATCAAAAAGGAAACACTGTGACTAACAAATAAACCAATGAAATGCAGCTAATCTATCACTTTGGAATGAAAAAGAAAAGTACATAAAAATCTGCCACTAATGTTACATGGTGAAATCAGGATTAGAATTCCAATAGAAAGCACACAATTCTATCATAAAGTTACCCATCAAGTTAATATTAATCTATGATACACTGCAACTTCTCCTCAAAGAGACATGTAGTGTCTGACACATATCCGACACGACACGCGTCCAACACATCTCCGACACATGTTGGACACCCCAAACATGTATCCAATTAAAAAATATTAAATACTAATTGGGCAAGCGTGTCTTAATTTTTTTATGAATTTTTTTAAAATATAATTTCTCGTATTTAATCTTTTATTTATTTAAAATATAAAAACTAAATTTGTATTTCCTATCCACATCAAATCAATCGCCCGCACTCAATATCTCATTCATCGAATAATCTCATTTTCATTTCTCTTTGGCGGGTCACAACTTTAGTTTCACAACAATGCCGATGTCATCTCAACATCGAATTATGACATCGTTACAACATCGAAGCCTAATGCCATCATCGATAATTCAAAACTATTTCAACATCAAAGTTTGACGCTGTCTTGACATTAATACTCTACACTAGCAATTTCTACACCCACACCTTAACACTATCTTTGTCCAATACCCTCTCAACATTGATGACCGACGCCCTCTCAACATTGACAGCCGATAATTACTGCATAACATCGATGTTCGACCCTCGACAACATTGTCATCTTCTTTCTCGATGCCTAATACACAACATCAACACATGATTCTCAATATCTTAATATTAATCATTTTAAGCACAAATTTTAATTAAATTACTTATTATTTCTAAATTATTTTTAACATTATACTTACTCAACTGTTCTCATGAAAAATGAAATTCAATTCTACACTGTTGTTTTCTAAATTCAACTTCATATTAAGTAGAGTCAAGCACTCCTTCCCAGACATCTAAACATCAACCTGGAAATGCACATCCCCAAAAAAAATTTAATGCCCCTAAATTTTTTGATGTCAATGCAAGTGTGTGTGTGTCTATATATATATATATATATATGTGTGTGTGTATTAAAAATTCAATTTGCGGTCCATCTAATTAAGTTTAATGCCCCCGGTTAAGAAAAAATTATGTCTCTCCGACTGAGTTCCAATGCTTTGATCTTTCATGTTGCAAAATTCCCAAGAAAATCTTATTATAATTTAGCATTCATGAGTAATAGAGGAGGGATTCTATTCGTCTAAGTTATTCCCCTAATCCTTAATTATAACTCAATGCATTCGGGATTTGTAAAGTAATAATTCAGATGCATATTACAATTTAATAAAAACAAGAGTTGCTACCATATTATTAAGACACTGGTCAAAAAACAAACTAATAATTGTACTTTCCCTTTAAGGAGAGGTCAAAAGTTTAAATCCAAACAAACAAAGATGGTAATGAAGTTATCACACATCCGAAGCCATTACTGCATGAAAGTATAAGTAACTATGATAAAGAAAAAGATTATGAGGTTTATATATAGAATGATATAAGAGATATCTTACCTCAACTCTATCAGGATCAATTTCTTCATCTAACACACCTACAGCTTGCTTCAGCATAACATTTCTCGAGTTCTGCTCACTAACTGCATCTTTTGGCTCATTTTCCTCTATCCCCGGTCTAGGACAAAGTACATCATCTGGAGCCCACTCCAAATATAACGGAACATCTCTGCAGTTTTCAAAAATCAAAATACATTTAAACCTCAAGCTAAAATAATAATCTGTCACACACAATGTATCTAAATTCCAAAAAAAATTAGATAAAAACTTCTCCTTTCATCAAATATTTATTGATAAAAAAATTCGAAGTCAATGGAACATCATTTAGAAGTTCAATTTTCATAATATAATGTAAACTATAATAAGTTAGGCGCGCTCACCGTTCAAGCTCCCGCATCCCAGCCATTAAAGAATATTAAAATAGGCGTTTGCTAAAAAACACCATGAAAACATATGGAAAAATTATTTTAGCACATAACACTTTATTAGCATCAAAAGTGAGGCTCCCTAGTTGCCCACAAGTTGGTTAAGGTGTGATTAAGAATGTCAAAGAACAAAATTTAGCTGTTATCACTTTAACATGATTCATTTCCTGCATTTTATAACTCTCAATAGTCTCTCTTGCCATTTGCCAAATAAAATCAGTGAGCTCCATCCATTCCACCTCTTATGAGAGATGACAGACCTTTTCCATTGAACAAAGTAAGAACATAGAAATAAAGTCGTGGTAGGGCCAAGGGCAGGAACAAAAAAAAATCATCTCATGAAACTAACTAGAAAGCAACGAGGAAATAAATATTGTTTTAATACAAGTCAAAGAAAGGGTGAAACTTTCAGCAAAAGCATTCAGAAATATGCAAATAAAGAAAAAATCATGGAGTGAAGAGCATGTGTCCCTATAATATAATAACATAGAAGAATAAAATTAAATTAATTAAACTCATAAGCCGGCACAATGATGCTATCAAGAATTTCTGTACTTTTTATTTTATTTGAACAATAGTATATTTTGTTTTCTTTTCTTTTTTAGCTATCCAATGATGGGAAAGCATCCAATGATCATGGTAGGTAGTGCATATGGCTTGGTAGACCTTTGGTTTGCTGGCTCGATTGGTCCCTGGCTGCTGGTGGTTCACGGGTTGGCTGTTTTGGAACATTCGGTTTTGAGCTGATTCTCTAAGTTGCTTGAGCTGAAGTTTAGTAACTCATTAATATCCAAAAAGATATCTCATTATGAAGCTTACTTTTGGAGTGGCCTTGTCCCTTCCCCTTCCCCTTTTCTTCTTGTCTCTTGGAAAACCGTGGCTTGTATTAATTGGGGGCTGAATTCTATGCTTTGAATTCATTGGGAGGTTAATGATTTTAATGCTATACATTCCAGCCGGCTGATATTTCCATGCCTGGGCCTTTTTCCGAAACATTAACCTCCTTGATTCCGTGAACTTTTTGGCTCCAGTGAATAAAAAGCTTTAATTTCTGGCGGGCTGCTTGCTTACCGAGACATGGACTCCTTGGTTCCATGAACTTGCCCTTTGATTCCTGTTCTGGTTTTAAGAGGGGTTGATTTCCGAAATGGGATGCTTTTCCCGTAACTATGCTGCTTTGAATTTTCGGTCTGCTTGCTGGCTCCTTGGTTCCGTGAGATGTTGGGCTGTTTTTTCCAAAATGACTCTTGGAAATCCTTTGAAAAATAAAAGCTTGGGATGTTGTGAACATTAACTAAGGTGACTTTTGGCATTCCTCTACTTTGCCTATAAATAAGAGATGATGTTGTGAAGGAAGGGGAGTTGATATTTGTGAGCATATTTGCTATTAACCTGCGGGTTTATTCGGAAATCCTGCGGGCTCTTTCCAACCTTCTTTTCTCATCCCCTCCGGAAATCCTGCGGGCTCTTTCCACCCTTTCTTCTCGGGCTTCTAACCTCTTCGTCTCTCCGCAAGTGCCACTCCATCTGTATCCTTCTTCTCAACAGTGAAGCAACTTTAGGGTGTCGTATCAGAGTTGATTTGAAGCATCTATTGAAGAAATTGGACAATCTTGCAGTGGTGGACCATCGGTTTGTTAGTTCTATGCACTTTACTTATTTAACCTACAAATTCGATGCATGTGAGGAACCCGCTCTGACGGTTGTCTGAGGATAGCGTCTTTTTAAATTTCTTTATTTCTTTAAAATCTCCTAAGCATCTTTTGTTGTGTTTGTCAAGTTTTGGGTCGTTTGCGTTTATTTAATAAAGTTTGTTTTTAAGTTCTCTCATTGTGTCAGTTTTTTTCTTGTGTGTCTATTGTGTTCAAGAGATATAGGCTCCCTATATCTCTTGTCTACATCGCACAAAAAATTATATTCAGATGTTCAAAGATTGTTTCAGCACAATTGAAAACCTTTGTGTGCGTGATACCATAACATCAGAACATGAATCCAGAGAAATTTACCAAAAAAAATGACGTACTGAATTATTAAAATAAAGCATGTGTTGGTTAAAAAAACTGCATGATATTTGATTCAATATGTTTGTTAAAAAAAGCATGTGTTTAAAAAGTCACCGAATATATAAAGAGTAATGCGATTTACATCATCTTTCTCTAAAAGAATTGTCTTCAGTCTTTATTTCAGAAAATAAAACAAGGTACTACCAAGTAAGCTTACTTGTAAGCATGTGTTTAAAAAGTCACCGAATATATAAAGAGTAATGCGATTTACATCATCTTACTCTAAATTCTCTAAAAGAATTGTCTTTAGTCTTTATTTCAGAAAATAAAACAAGGTACTACCAAGTAAGCTTACTTGTATCTCTTATATGCCAAACCTTTAAATGCTGCTCGAGCTTCAGCTGCTTCAAGAAAAATAACCTGAATTACACAAGAAGATCATAAATACAACAGAACTTCTCTAAAGCCAATAAGAACTCAAGGTATTAAGCATCTACACAAAACTACCACATCATAATAGTAAATCTGTTCATAAAACACGAGTTGACGTACATTTTCTGTTGATTTATAGAATACAGTAGAGTTTGCTACTGAAGAAACATGAATTCAACAGTTAAAAAGAATGTGAAAGTGGGAGTATGCTTGAAGGTATGATTGCAAAAGACCTTAAGTGTATGTAACTTCTGTTTCAAATGCAGAAGAAAGCAGTAACAGAACATACTGCCAGGGAAAGATGAAACAATAGAGTTTGACATGCCTAAAGGAATTATGAAATTCAAATTGGATGAAAAATAGTCACAATTTAAAGCTGGGAAAAAAAAAGAGGGACAAAATGTTTGAAGGACATCAAATAGTAACACTTTTAATGCTTGATTACATGTGATGGGGCATGGGACCAAAAGCATCAAAACCGAGAAGTTGTATTTCCTCTAGGGATTTGAACATTCAAATACTTACTTCGGTGACAAATGATAAGAATCTCCCATACAATTATTGCATCAAAGGCTGTAAATCAGAGAGATGCTGATCTCCATTTAATGTAGAAAATGTTTAAGCAGTTCGATGACAGCTCAAAGAATAAAATATGGATTCTCAAGGAGATCAAAGAGAAAACTAAGCACCACTTGCATCTATACAGAAGATTGACTTTATCAGAATGCTCATTTTAGATCAATGATATGCAAGGGAGGGGGCCATCTTGTGGGGGAGGGTGCCATCTTGTGGGGCTCAGGGGAGTTAATATTCATTACGTAAGGAGGAGGATTCAAGAGGAAATTATTTAGGTTAGTTTTAATAACAATTTAGAAGGAATTAATTAGGAAAAGAGATCTAATTTAAATTCAAATCTAAGAGGGAATTCTTTGGGGAAAGGGGACTGATTTTGGTAGAAATTATGAGAGCTATTTAAGGAAACAATGTTGTATTTTGGGGATTATGTGATTTGTTTGTTTGCTAGAGTTCTTTTCTTTGAGGGCTTCCGAGCAGCGTCTAGCTTGTTTGAGAGAGCCAAGCTACCTCTCTAATCGTAGATCACTTGTATCTTATTTTCGTATTCATATTGAAGTGATAATACAAAATCAGCCATTATTTATAACATTGCTGCAATATTCTACAGTTTGTTTCATTTTTTTTACTTTCAAGGCATATCGAATTGGTATCAAAGCAAGGTAAATGACAGCAAAGAAGATGGAAGCGTTGGAAGACGAGATAGAACAACTCGAGACCGAATATTCCAGAGTGGAAGGAATGCTCTCATCCATAGAGAACTGCTTTGTAAACTTGGAGGACATGATGAAGAAAATGATTGAGATGTAGCCGAAAGCCTCACCGGAGATTCCTAGGGATGAACAAAATGAGAAAGAAATTCAGGAGTACATAAGACATACAACCGAAAATCAACCGAGTTATATTGGGCGGGAATGCATCGGGATGTGGAAGATATGGTAGCAAGGTGTGATGTATGCCGGAGGCATAGGTACCTAACTATGGCACTGGGGGGTACTGCAACCATTAGCTTTACTTGAAAAGGAATGGGGGGAAGTGATGATGGACTTTATTGAGGGTTTGCCACATTCAGAGGGATATTCAGTAATACTAGTGGTGGTAGATCGACTGGGCAATTATGTTGATTTCATTCCGCTGAGAAATCCCTACAGCGCTACCTATGTTAACACGGTCTTTATTCGAGAGTTAGTGCGCTTACATGGCATTCAAAAATCTATAGTATCAAATAGAGACAAGGTATTCCTCAACCATTTTTTGAAGGAGTTGTTCAAGATGCAAGGGATGGTTCTAAAAATGAGCACGGAATATCACCCACAAATGGATGGCCAAACGGAAGTGATCAACATGAGCGTGGAGATATACTTGCATTGTTTTGTATCTAACACAACAAAACTATGGGTCAAATGGTTTCAAAATGAGAAAAAAAAAGTAGCTCGACTGAACACCAAAACAATCAAGAAAAATGTGTGTACAATTCTGTTCCAAATGTGTGTACAATTCTATTTATTGTTTCTTCGAAAAGAAAGAGAGATTTTAAATGATTCTCTCCTGAAAAGCTGTGCTGCTTTCAATCAAGTTCGAGAAGTACTTACACCAAGCGGGGACCGGCTTCGCTAGACCATTTTGGTCCGTCCGGGCTAGGCTCTATTGGGCGCTGGCTTATCGTAAACAAACAACAAACTTGATTCATAGCATACAGCAAGAGCCGTTAGGCCACTCGAGCAAGGCGAGAGGGTAACTTCTGTCGGAGTATTGGTACAATACATCTTTGCACATAGCCGCACGGACTACCCCTTTCGAGATTTTATATAGGAGGGATCCACCCCATCTGATACACTACGGGCAGAGCAATACACCAGTATCCAGTGTAAATCAGTACTTGGAGGAGAGGCACAAGATACTAGAAGAACTCAAAGAGCATCTACTGAGAGCTCAACAACTTATGAAAAAGAAGGCAGATGAACACAAACGGGAAGTGCAATTCGAGCCTAGGGATAGAGTTTATTTGAAACTAAGACCATATCGGCAAAGGACACTACCCAAGAGGAATAATGAGAAAGTTTTGGAACCCATGGAGGTCATGGGATTACGGCAAGGGACGATAGTAGCAAAAAAGGTCCTAGTTTGATAGAAGGATCTACCTAATTATGAAGTGATGTGGGAATCGTATGAGGTGATCAAGAAGCAATTTTCATCCTTCCACCTTGAGGACAAGATGCGTTTTTGGGAGGGGAATATTATTAAGGCGTCAGCATGAGAGGCAGAAGAGGGGGGCAGGTTGGGCGAACCCAGCCAACCGGTCCAGCAGGAACCGAACCAGTAGCTAGGCTGGGCGGATCATGGAGCAAGGGGCAGAAGTTGCACCCCCCCTTGTGGAGCCTAGCAAAACTAAGGTTCATTATGTTAGGAGGAAGAATAAATAGGAAATTATTAAGGGAAAGATTTCAAAATTGAATTCAAATAGGATAGGGAATTAATTAAGTAATGATGGTTGTTTTGCGAGGGAATTAGAAGAGCCTATTTAGGGTTAAGTATGTGTTATTTTCAGCTTTATGTGATTGTTTGTTTGTTGTAGTTCTTTTATTTGTGGGCTTCCTAGTGGCATCTAGATTGTTTGGGAGAGCCGATCTACCTCTCGAATTATAAATCACATGTATCTTATTTTCGTATTAAAGTGATAATACAAAATCAGCCATTGTTTCTAACATTCCTGCAATTTTCTACTATTTCTTTTTTTGTTTTTACTTCCAAGGCATATTAATCAGCTAATGTTCCATTCATTCTCAGAGATGTTGGACGCTCTAGTCAGCCCTTGGTTGATTATAGGGAATGCTTGAAATCCATGTTTGGCATCTTTGAAGCCTACTATCCCTCACTTATGCAGTATGGCATGATGCAGATGAGAGCTTTCACAAATGTTTGCAACCGGGGAATCTTGATGGAAGCAATGGAGGACGCTAGCATCAGTGCATGTGGAGACCATAACTCTGTAAAATGGAGCCCCTGGAGCCATTATTGAACTGCTTGACCAAAACACATCTATAGAGTTTGTGCAAGCTTTATTTAGCTTTGCTTATGTATATAGAAGATGCATTATTGATAAATAATAACATGTATCTATTGGGTCAAATGCATAATTAAAGAATTAGCCTCTTGCAGAGTTCCTTAGATTTGATCACTAGACCTTCAACATAATATAGATATGCATGCATCTATTAGAATTAAAAATAATAATAATACATAAAAGTAACTATTTGCAATAAATTTCTGTCAAAATAGAACTGTGATTTAAAGTGACCAAAGAACAAATCTTTCAGCAAATTTGAATATTTAACAAAACAAAGATAAGGCATAAATCCCACCATTCCACGCCCATGATATCAGCTAATAACAATTAAAAGCAAATAAACCACAGATAGAGAAATAAGAAAATCAATATGCCATCCATAACCATAATAGCCACTACCAATTTAGATTTCCTAAACTAAACTTTATTCCACGCAGCAAACAGTATTGTAAAAAAATTTAGCGCTGTAACACGTGTAACATATATAGAGAAAGGCAGAATTAGACAAACCCATACCACAGCCAATGTTTTCGTCGTAGGAAGGATGATCTTGTCCAAAGTCCCAAACTTAACAAACATGTTTGCAAGTTCCCCTTCGGTAGAACCATAAGGCAAATTCTTCACTAGTATAACATGATTGCTTCGTTTTGTATTGCTGTTCTTTTTAGAAGCAAACTCTTCCAAAGAAGCAACATTAACACCAGCATTGGATAAGGCCTTTTTGGTCTCAGTAACCACTTGAGTTTCTCCAAGTGCAATACGCACAGCAAGATCATCTGCTTCTCGTTCAAGAAAATCATTTCTACTAATACCATGCTTCCTCACTATATTTTCAACAACCTGTACCAGCAAAGGTCAAGATAAAAATTTCAGAATAGCGGAAGTCCTGTGGCAATCAACGTGATTGACAACTGGCATAAAATATACAAAAATTCAAATGAAAATATTCATTCTAAGGCAATTCACAAACAGGTCAACATTCTCGTTTAGGGTCCCAAATGCCTAATTAGTGCCTATTATGCAACCCTTGGAGCAATATGCTCCAACACATATCTGATCTTACTTCCAGTTTATATAATATTCTGGCAATCAATTCTAAACGCCTCAAACTTATATAATATTCTGGCAACACATATCTGATCTTACTTCCAGTTTATAGTTCAAAATTATCTGTGAAGAATAGATTTAACACCTCAAACAACACAAATGAAAGCTGAGAATTCATAAAACCAACCCCAAATAGTTGAGAGAAGACTAATGATAGATGATATAATGGATGGTGAGAAAGAAATTTCATAGCTCTAAGTGATGAGGACATCGTCAGCATTTCGACGCCGGAGATCGACGGCCACGAGCATGACTTGTATTTTTTCATTTTATGTAGTAGCGTATTTTATTTTGATGTTTTTCCGTTTTTGCCCTTATGAGCATTTAGTCGCTTATGTAGCCCGGAAGGGCATTGTTGACCCTCATACTAGTGTCGGGGTCGAGTCAACCGTTCAAGGTGGGTTTTAAAAGAGAAAGAGCTCGAAATCGCACAAAAACTCACCCGACGCGTGTCGACCGAAAACTTAAAATCGCCGAGACGACCTCTGTTTGCGAAACGGACAGCGCCGATGCGTCCAGAGCAACGGAAACAGCTAAGATTGACACCCATATTGGTGGGGGTCGACGGTCGGTGAAAATTTAAATTTTGGGCGGGCGAATCGAGACGACGACTTGAGCGAGCGGCAACGCGACAACCAACTCGATGCAATATTAAATTTTTTTTATTTTATTTTGTGCAATATAATTAAATTTTTGTTTAAAAGAAAGGGAGAGAGCTTTTTAAATTAAAAAATGAATTTTCTTTAAACAAAAAAACCCAAAAATACCCTAAATACCCCTCACTTAAACCCTCGCACTCTCATATTCTCTCAACCGACCCCCCTCCTCATTTTCACGCCAAATCCACGCCTCCAAGCCGCGAGCTCCCTCTCCCTCACGCGATTCCAAAGCCGCCGGCCTCCCTCCTCCCTCCTCCCTCCAAGGTTCAAGGTAAAGCTTCTTCCTCTTCTTCTTCCTCTTCTTCCTCCATTTTCTTCTTCTCCATCTTCTTCTTCCTCCTTCCCTCTTCTTTTTCTTCTCCATTTTTCATCTTCCCTCCACATTTCCTTTCATTTCCTTCCATTTTTCTCTTCCCCTCTCTTCTCCTTCCTCTCCTTCATCTTCTTCTTCCTCCTCCAAACTCTCTTTCTCAAACCTACACCAAACCCTAATATTTTTTATCTCCATATCCACTCATTAAACCACCCACTATCCTACACAAAAAATACTTCCCCACACCTCCTACACCATTCCAACAAAAAAAAATTTCATCCATCAATTTCTCTCTCTAACCTAGAGAGAGAAAATTTTCTCTCTCTAAAATGAGAGTGAAATCTCTTCATGAATAGCTCCATCTCAACCCCAAGCATCTTCCCTCTCCACCATACCTCCAAATTCCTTCCCTAGAGAGAGAAAAATTACACTCTCTTTCTCTCTTCAAAATTGAGAAGAGAGGGATTTTCTCTCTCTAAATCTCTCCTCTCACTTCCTTGCACCTCCTAAACCCTCTCTACATAAATTCCCTTCAAATTCTATCTTTTACCTCTCTTTCTCTCTCTAGAAAGAGAGTTTCCTTCTCTCTTTCTCTCTCCAAAAATTAGAGAAAGTGAGAGTTTCTCTCTCTAACTCCACTCCCCTAATCTCCTACACACTCTAAACCCATTCCACAAGAAAAACCCATAAAATCCTTGCTTTCCCTCTCGTTCTCTCTCTAGAAAGAGAGCTCTCTTCCTTTTCTTTCTCTCTCTAGCTTCTTTTTTTCAAATAAAAATATGATTAATTAAATTGCACAAGTAAATTTTTTTTTAATTATGCATCGCAGGTTCCTACGTCGCCGTCATCCGCCGTCGCCGCCTCGATTGCTGCATACCCAAGGTAAAAATTAGTATTTACATTTCTATGCATGAAATAAGTACTCGTGACCGCTTTTCTTAGCGGGCGAGGAAAAAATTAAGTACCCGTGACGCACTAAGCGAGCGGGGAAATTCGTATGCAAGAAAAAATAAGTACCCGTGACTGTTTTTCTTAGCAGACGGGGAAATTTGTTATTTGTAGCAAAATTATTTAATTAAGTACCCGTCATTGCTTTCAGGCGGGGAAAATGTCATATTTTAAACATGTGCTCAAAGACCCCGTGACCGCTTTTTTTTAGCGAGCGGGGATTGGAACTGCGGCCGCGGTGTCACCCGACACCTACCGTGACTGCCTTTCTTGGCAGGCGGGAAGGCCTTACACACTCTGATGCAGCCCTCTACGCGGGGACGACGCCGGAGTGCTGCCGAATTTCTATTTGAAAATATTGAGGACTTAAACAAAAAGTGAACTTGAATTTTGAGCTTGAACAAAACACCCAAGTAGACTCAAGTGAATTCGAACTTGAGGGATCACAAAGAACATAGAACTTGAACTCAAATAGAGAACTTGTGAACATGCACTTGAACTTAAAACTTGAACTTAAGTCAACAAATAAACGAGGGATCTACTCAAATCAGAATTGGAATTTGAAATGAACTTGGATTCAAACCAAGACTCAATTTTGATCAAAATTGAATTTTAAGTAACTTGAGCATGATTTGAAAGATTTAGACTCAAGTAATGATTTGATTTGAGTCCACATTGAACTCAAGCTTGAGTATTTGATGATGAACTAGACTTTCAATTAAGAGATACATTATCAAGATGCAAACATCACATGATAACTTTAAGTTCTCAAATACATTCAAGTAGACATTGAAATATAAAATGGTGGACAAGGAAGCTATTACATCCTTATCACCAACAAGTCACCATCTCCAGAGAGAAACATCAAGGGAAAAGATCAAATGCAAATAAACAATAACTTGTAGTGGACAATGATGTTGCCAATACAACTTGCTAACAAGCGCTGGTGAAATGGAAGAAAGGTGACATGATCATAAGTCACGACATGAAACTCTAGAATGATGACATTTGTGACGACATGAATCTCTCAAATGAAATATTGTGTGCATTTATGTCGTGACTTATGATCATTCTAGAGTTTCATGTCGTGACTTATGATCATGTCACATTTCTTCCATTTCACCAGCGCTTGTTAGCAAGTTGTATTGGCAACATCATTGTCCACTACAAATTATTACTTATTTGCATTTGATCTTTTCCCTTGATGTTTCTCTCTGGAGATGGTGACTTGTTGGTGATAAGGATGTAATAGCTTCCTTGTCCACCATTTTATATTTCAATGTCTACTTGAATGTATTTGAGAACTTAAAGTTATCATGTGGTGTTTGCATCTTGATAATGTATCTCTTAATTGAAAGTCTAGTTCATCATCAAATACTCAAGCTTGAGTTCAATATGGACTCAAATCAAATCTTTACTTGAGTCTAAATCTTTCAAATCATGCTCAAGTTACTTAAAATTCAATTTTGATCAAAATTGAGTCTTGGTTTGAATCCAAGTTCATTTCAAATTCCAATTCTGATTTGAGTAGATCCCTCGTTTATTTGTTGACTTAAGTTCAAGTTCTAAGTTCAAGTGCATGTTCACAAGTTCTCTATTTGAGTTCAAGTTCTATGTTCTTTGTGATCCCTCAAGTTCGAATTCACTTGAGTCTACTTAGGTGTTTTGTTCAAGCTCAAAATTCAAGTTCACTTTTTGTTTAAGTCCTCAATATTTTAAAAATAGAAATTCGGCAGCACTCCGGCGTCGTCCCCGCGTAGAGGGCTGCATCAGAGTGTGTAAGGCCTTCCCGCCTGCCAAGAAAGGCAGTCACGGTAGGTGTCGGGTGACACCGCGGCCGCAGTTCCAATCCCCGCTCGCTAAAAAAAACGGTCACGGGGTCTTTGAGCACAGGTTTAAAATATGACATTTTCCCCGCCTAAAAGCAATGACGGGTACTTAATTAAATAATTTTGCTACAAATAACAAATTTCCCCGTCTGCTAAGAAAAGCAGTCACAGGCATTTATGTTTTCATGCATACGAATTTCCCCGCTCGCTTAGTGCGTCACGGGTACTTAATTTTTTCCTCGCCCGCTAAGAAAAGCGGTCACGAGTACTTATTTCATGCATAGAAATGTAAATACTAATTTTTACCTTGGGTATGCAGCAATCGAGGCGGCGACGGCGGATGACGGCGACGTAGGAACCTGCGATGCATAATTAAAATAAAATTTACTTGTGCAATTTAATTAATCATATTTTTATTTGAAAAAAAAGAAGCTAGAGAGAGAAAGAAAAGGAAGAGAGCTCTCTTTCTAGAGAGAGAAAGAGAGGGAAAGAGAGGGAAAGCAAGGATTTTATGGGTTTTTCTTGTGGAATGGGTTTAGAGTGTGTAGGCGATTAGGGGAGTGGAGTTAGAGAGAGAAAATC
Source organism: Dendrobium huoshanense (assembly GCA_016618105.1). Classification (NCBI taxonomy): domain Eukaryota; kingdom Viridiplantae; phylum Streptophyta; class Magnoliopsida; order Asparagales; family Orchidaceae; genus Dendrobium; species Dendrobium huoshanense. The sequence continues at coordinate 32,829,222 of CM028350.1, read as the reverse complement.
TCTCTTTCTCTAATTTTTGAAGAGAGAAAGAGAGAAGGAAACTCTCTTTCTAGAGAGAGAAAGAGAGGGAAAAGATGGAATTTGAAGGGAATTTGCGTAGAGAGGGTTTAGGAGGTGCAAGGAAGTGAGAGGAGAGATTTAGAGAGAGAAAATCCCTCTCTTCTCAATTTTGGAGAGAGAAAGAGAGTGTAATTTTTCTCTCTCTAGGGAAGGAATTTGGAGGTATGGTGGAGAGGGAAGATGCTTGGGGTGGAGATGGAGCTATTCATGAAGAGATTTCACTCTCATTCTAGAGAGAGAAAATTTTCTCTCTCTAGGTTAGAGAGAGAAAGTGATGGATGAAAATTTTTTTTGTTGGAATGGTCTAGGAGGTGTGGGGAAGTATTTTTTGTGAAGGATAGTGGGTGGTTTAGTGAGTGGATGTGGAGATAAAAAATATTAGGGTTTAGGGTTTGGTGTAGGTTTGAGAAAGAGAGTTTGGAGGAGGAAGAAGAAGATGAAGGAGAGGAAGGAGAAGAGAGGGGAAGAGAAAAATGGAAGGAAATGAAAGGAAATGTGGAGGGAAAATGAAAAATGGAGAAGAAAAAGAAGAGGGAAGGAGGAAGAAGAAGATGGAGAAGAAGAAAATGGAGGAAGAAGAGGAAGAAGAAGAGGAAGAAGCTTTACCTTGAACCTTGGAGGGAGGAGGGAGGCCGGCGGCTTTCGAATCGCGTGAGGGAGAGGGAGCATGCGGCTTGGAGGCGTGGATTTGGCGTGAAAATGAGGAGGGGGGGTCGGTTGAGAGAATATGAGAGTGTGAGGTTTAAGTGAGAGTATTTAGGGTATTTTTGGGTTTTTTTGTTTAAAGAAAATTCATTTTTTAATTTAAAAAGCTCTCTCTCCCTCTCTTTTAAACAAAAATTTAATTATATTGCACAAAATAAAATAAAAAAATTTTAATATTGCATCGAGTTGGTCGTCGCGTCGCCGCTCGCACAAGTTGTCGTCTCGATTCGCGCGCCCAAAATTTAAATTTTCGCCGACCGTCGACCCCTACCAATATGAGTGTCAATCTTAGCTATTTCCGTTGCTCCGGACGCATCGCCGCTGTCCGTTTCGCAAACAGAGGTCGTCTCGGCGATTTTGGGTTTTCGGTCGACACGCGTCGGGTGAGTTTTTGCGCGATTTCGAGCTCTTTCTCTTTTAAAACCCACCTTGCGTGGTCGACTCGACCCCGACACTAGTATGAGGGTCAACAGGCAATTGTTTCATTTCTAGTTTTTTTTTTCATTTTGGCCTATTTATATGAGGCCTCATGCATTGTAATTTTAGTTTTTTGATGAAATGAAAATATTTTGTGTTCTCTTTTTGAGTTCCCCCCTCCAAGATCTTTTAGTGAGTTTGCCGGAGATCTCTTAGTGAGTTCGCCGGAGGAGACTAGATCTCTTTGTGAGTTCTAGTTTTCATACCATCTTATCTTGTGGAAATCCAAAGTGAAGATAATTAAGGTTAGTAATTTTATAGTCGCTCGAATCCTTAAAATTTCCCTCTCTCCCTTCCCCTTTGCTTTTGCCGCCGCCTAACCTGAGATGCTCAAGCCGCCGGCCACCTTGGCTGCTCCTCCTGCCGGCCAGCCACTCTCCAGGCTTTTAGCCGTCGGCCCATAGCCCTCCCGAGCAGCCAACTTCCTCTTCCCCTCCACCGTCCCTCCACTCCACCGTGAGTAGCCCCAACCCGTGAGCCCCAGCTCACAGAGATAATTTTCTCTGCAGCCCATTGCTGCCGTTTCTCTCTGATTTGCCCAATCCGTGGAAAACAAGCAATTAATGCTGGATTAATTGCTCCTTTAACCAGCCGTTACTTGGAATTTTGAAATCCCATGTTTTCAAATTTTGAAATCCCATGCCAAGGCTTTATTCTATTTCCTATTATACAACTCCCTTTATTAGGAAACGTTGCTGGTTTATTTCTTCCCATTAACGGAAGAATTCCAGCGTGATTAACAGCAAGCCATTAGGAAACCTTCTTGTATTAGTAAATCTGATAATCAATTGTCAGATTTATTAATTCCGTGATTTCCTCATGAGAAGCCATGCAATTAATCTGATTGCTCTCTCTCCTCTACACAAGGCCGGCTATGCTCCCCATTAATTCCCTTTTAATTTTCTTTATTCAAAATCTGAATTACAAATCAGATTTTGTTCATTTCTCCTATAGCTTCACCCGTACCTAGCCCTTCTCCAGCCCGTGACCCCCCTCCCTCCACTTAAACCTTCCCACACTCCTTAAAACATGGAGTTTCCTACCTCTTAAACCTGCAGCCAGAAAATTCCAGCCTTTGCCATTGCATCCACAGCAACGGGAAGCCTTATAACTGCTGTTTTCAGTAGACCACTTTGCTGTCCCACATTCCTAGCAGCCAAGAAGAACATTCCAACGGGTTTTGCACCTGAAAGGCTGCTGTCCAGAGAAATTCTGCGTCTTTTCCTGCTGTCCCGCCAGTTGGATCATCCCTGGACGACCGCCATCCTCCACCTCTCCGGCCACCTCTCCAAAACGACGATCTTAGGCTCCTTCTTCCTCGGAGTGACCTCGTTTTCTAATGTGGAGACCCTTCTTCCGCTAAAGCCTAACAAGTCGAGCGTATGGACTCCAAAGGTGAAAGTATTCATTATTAAATTGTGGACTCTTGTTACCATCGTAGTTTTACAATTATCTTTGTGTTTCTTGAATTGTTTGGTTGATTGATCTTGCTCTACTTTGCCTAACCAAGTTAAAGACCACGAATTCCAAAGATCAATCTTTTGCTATAAATGACAATTTTACTTTGGGATTATTTGTTTAAATTGCTCTCGTTAATTTCATCAAGTAACTCCTCCATCGCATTTTGTTTCACATCACTAAGATTTATCCTTCTGTTTCACCATTTCCTTTTTTCAATAACACAGTTGATGTGGTTTTGCTCCATTGTTCTTGCAGCCATGAATCCTGTAACCTTAAGGCTTCTAGAAAATGCTCCTTTTCCACAATCCTTGTAGTTGAGGTTTACTGCTTCCTTCCAATAGCAGGACAACATGAGAATCTTAATGTGCAATATAGATAGGTTCCTGTAGCTTACTTCTCAACGAAATATTCTCACGGTGACTCTGTTTTTCTATCTGTTCATCTTTTACTACTATTTCAGTGGATAACTGCCTATGTTTATCTAAGGGACCTATTGTGCAGATATCTAATAGTTGCTTTGAAGAGCATGATTGAACTTAAGGGGCAGCTAACCATAAGGTCATTTTGGCGCTTATAAATAGAATAATTTGAGGCATGTAAAGACTATTTTGTGTCTGCTTGATGAAAATAAACTTTTATACAATTTTAATTGTTTCGTCGGTATACTGGTTTGTTCAAGTGTGGTCCATGAGTGACTACCAATTTTCAAGAAAGTTATCTCCTTAGACTGAATTTTCTCTACTAAGTGAATTCCTTCCATATTTTGTTTTCTAAACAATTTGTTATTACATTTTGCAATCGTGATTGATTTTAGTCAAATTAATTACAATTTATTTGTTTTTGTGATGTGCATCTTAAATTCTTAACCAACATGTTTTTGATAGCTTTAAATTTTTCATTGAATTTTTTTTATTAGGCAATTATTAAAGCATCTTTTAACATGAATTTATCTATTTTCAAATAAATGTCAAAAGAAGACGAGATCTTAATTTAATTAGGGACTACTTGGAATTGTGAATTTCAAATCTAATTGATGGTTTCATACATTGCATCATTTATTTGCATTGTAAACCTTAGGCCCTAAAACATCTTGTATCAAATTGGCATAAGAGCTTATGGTTGCATTATTATGTCAACTAAAAGTAGGGTATAATAATTGGGTGATGTAAAACAAACATGCGAAGGAGCTTCTTAAGAAAATTAAAAGTGAATGACAACGTGATTTCAATTAATATCTTATTGAGATAGCAAGAAAATCATTCAAGAAATCGTGTTATTAACTAGCTTAGGCGAAGAAGTATGCGTAGATTGACCAAAACTCATGGATAAACAACGATAGTAGCAACACCAAAAGCTATTAAACAACAATCCGTAATTTAATAACAAGAAGTTCACCTTGGGGATTAACCACTCAACTAAACTAGGGTTAGCGGGAGAAGATTTTCAGCACACCAAACGATGCCACGAGGAAAGTTGCAATGCCAAGGGTCTTGAGCCACGGAGAGGTTGCCGGTGGTGGAGGACACACGGGCGGCGTGCTTTCAATAGTCCACCCGTAATCTTCGAACCGCTCGTCTATGCTGTCGATGAGTGTGGGTAGGATGCGGTTTAAGTAGTTCTCCACCGTTTCGTCGAATCCAAACCCGACGTCAAAGAAGGGAGAGCGGATGGGGTGAATATATCCCTCGTCGTCGAGCACCAATCCAATGTCAACTTCCGGATCCGCCATGCATGATTGGCGTGTAGAAATTTCAAGTGGAAAAGGGTTAGGGGAATGTAGTGGAGACTCCTTGTCTTGAGAAGAGGAGGGAAGCGAGGGAGGAGCAAATCCGGCGGGATTTCTCAGGAGGAGTGGTCGGCGGGTCCAAGAGGAAGATGGGGCGGCGGGTTCCAAGAGGAGAGGATTAGGGTTTGGGGAAATTCAATCCTAGTTAATTCCTCAATAAATCTGAAATAAATTTCAAAATTAATGGTGTTTGGAGAGAATTAATTTAGGATTTGAATTTGATTTCAGCTTGGCTTGGAGCTAGAATAGGAAACAACACGTGGAAGCCCAATGAGGGGGCGGCGGGTTGAGAGAGAGAGAGGGGTGAGGGATTAAAACAAAACCTGAAATTTTATCTCAGGTTTTAATGCAATTAAGAGGGAGAGTTATGAGAATTTTGAATTCAAATGAAGGAGCCATCAATGCCATAAATGGGGGCACTAATTTTGGATTCCTCTAGGTGAGGCCGGCGGCATGCTCAGGGAAAATTTGGGGAAATCAACTAATGGGGCTTCCAAATTTGGGTGATGACATGGCACTTGATATCATAACTCCCTTCTAATTCAAATTGAAATTAAATCTCTTCAAGAAAAACCTTCCTAAAGTGGATTTCCAAATTAGGAAAGAATTCAAAATTTGAAATTACAAATTCAATTTGAACTTTGTGGAAGGGAAGGGTCGGGTGGACGGTGGGGATGTCACCGGCAAGGTGGCCGGCCGGAGATTGGGTGGTGGTTGGCGGCGGGATCCTCACAGGGGCGGCGGCAATGAGGGAGAAGGATTTCTTGTGGAGGGGAGGGGAGAGGAGATGGATTGGAACACGATCGAAAATTCTAACCACGAATCGAGGACTCTTCCAACGATTGGTGGGCCTTGCGGTTTGCTCCCCCGTGGAGCTCTCTCTCTATCTCTCCTTCAAGCACTCATGCAAGAAGACAAAGAAGAACAAAATAGATTTTTTCATTTCAATCATCATTAAGCCAAAATACAACATGACATGGCCTATATATAGGTCCCAACAAAAAAAAAGAAAATACAATGACTCTCTTGCCCTCAGGGCTACACTCATGACTCAACTTAGATCAAGGGTACAATAGGAAATAAAAGAACAATGCATAAAAGAAATATATAAATAGCTAGAAAATTAAGCTCTGAATCGTGGCCATCGATCGGTGATGCACATGTTTGGGATCGATGTCCTCATCATTCTCCCCAGGTGGGAGAAAACTCGACCCCGTCGAGTGAAAATCTCTGGAGCTCTCGTACATCTCTGAAAGATCTGAATCCAGTCGCTGCAACTCCTCTCGATCGATCCACGTATCCTCTGTCACCGGTTCCCCTCTCCAATGAACCAAGTACCTATGGCGCCCACCTTCCTTCATGGAAATGATTTCATCGTCCAGTATAGCATCGATCTTCTCCGCATTGGGTAAATGGGGTAAATTGGGGAGTGGAGGTAGGCTGGGGATCTCACTGGTTGGGTTCTCACAAGGCTCAGTTTGAAGTGGATTTTCAGGGTTCAGCTCAGGTCCCTCAAAGGCTACTAAATCTTCTATATTAAAGGTTGGATTGATGTTAAAACCTTTGGGAAGGTCCAGCACATAAGTATTGCTATTTATCTTTGAAATTATCCTAAAGGGTTCGGCGCTTCTAGCATGTAACTTCTTCACGGAGCCCGGCGGAAAACACTCCGGGCGGGCCCGTACCATAACAAAGTCTCCAACTGCGAATTCTTTAAATCTTTTCTTGTGATCTACAATAAGTTTATAATTGGAATTGCTTTGTTCAATTCTTCTTTTAAGTTCTTTATGAAGCTCCAGGGGATGAAATGCAAATGCATATGCAAAAGAACCGGTATGCACGACGAATGACAAGAATCAGGGCTCACACAAAAGTTTTAAACAGAAATATCTTAGAAGAAAACAGACTACAACACACACACGGCATACTAACTAACACGAACACACAGCTAGAAAAGGTGGACGAGTCACGAAAAGAGGGGTCTAAAGTGTTCGATCTAAGGGGACTGGTGTAGGGGGAGCAATGAAAACGTTCTTAGCTACCAGGGTACTTCTATGGGAAGTCTGAGTTAAAGTCGTAGGTAGTCTCCTAGGGTTGACAGTGTCATCTAATAACTTCATCCAACTAGGAGAGGGATTGTCATTAACAGGGAAGTACACGAACATAGTGGGCAAAACAAATGAATCGGGTACAAGGTAAGATGATTGGTCCTGACTCACAGCCATAATGGGATAGCTCAACGAGTCACCAGCAGGTATGGGACTTAAGAAGTGGGGTATGGCATCCATTACAGAAGTGAGCACAACATCTAGGTTGGTGATATGACGGTGTGGGTTAAGACTCTCGCTAACACAAAAGTCGGTACGAGGAGTGGTAAGATAAGTCCAATCAAGAAAAACACACTCTTTCAAATACAAATCTAAAGGGGCAACTCCTAACATAGACTCCCATAAAACAAGAGGATGCTCAATTTTCAAAATAGACTCAGAATTGTTCAGATTCAACTGACTGTCATCCAAATTCAGGTTAATAATCTTAGTAGGATCAAGTTCGGGGTCAATTAAATTAGAATCTTCCAACTTTAATTTCACAGGGTTCAAGGTCAGATCAGTGTCGTTCGAGATCAAATTAATATCCTCCTGGCATACTTTGTCCAAAGACTTATCCTCGAAGAGACTAGGGTCGGGGTGGGTTAAGGTGTCGACGTTTACAGGTTCTAACTTTCCTAGCTCAGGGTTTAAGTCAATCTGGGAGTCTGATTCAATCACTTCTGTTCCATCCTCAAAGAATTCTTCGTCACTAGTGATATCACTAGCATCCACGAAATGGATGCACTCAGTCTCAGGTTCAGGGAACCTAATCGCCTTATTTTCTTCCTTTATTATAATCACACTTACAGGGTCAAGGACTAGGGAGGCTAAAGGTTGACTGGGATGGCTAGAAGTAGGTCTAAGTGGGGAGTCATAAGAGATTGGTCCAACAGAAGACCCAGCATCAAGGTTAGGTGAAGACCTATAGGGTGGGGCAGTGACCCGGATGTTACTAATGGGTGGGTGGTCTTGACCACAGTAAGGCCCACGGTTTGTTCGGCAAGGGGTAGGGTGGTGCTCTAAATGACGGTCACTAGGGGTAGGGGTATTGAGAGTGTAATATCCAATGGTTTGATGGGCAGGGGGGGACCTAAACTTAGAATCAGCAGGTTGTCCATAGGTAGAGGGCCTATATTTTAAGTTTAGTTCTCTCCTCATGTCCTTCCAAGTAAGGCACTCACCGCTAGACTCTCGACGATCTTCCAATCTTACCCAAAATTGAAGAGCTTGACCTTTGAGGTGATATTTAGCTATGCTAAGCTGGTGGGATTCAAGGATATGACATGATTCAAAATAATCCTCTAGTTGTCTTACCCAATCCCTAAAGGGGTAACCATCCAAAGACCCATTAAAGGTAGGCAGACGATCAGGTGATTCTAAGTGAGGTCGAGGAGGCCAAGGCTTAGGTCTCGGGTGATAAGCTGAGTGGGGCATGTAGTTAGAGTGGGTATAGTCCACGGGTTTCTCCTTTGTGGTATTAGTTAGCGAGCCTACAAGACTAGCTAGGTCGTCTAACCTCTTTTGAAAACCTATCGCGTCCATTGGGAAGGCTAAGTGATACTAGGGAAGGTGAAGGAATGAAGGGCAGCACCTAGTCATTCTAAACTTAGACTCCTAAAGGCTCCAAACAGCAGCTGGAAAGACGGGGACAGCAACCTAACACGGAGGCGAAAAGTCTAGGGGTCACGGGATGTCTGCTTGGTGTAGACAGCAAAGTGTCAAAGGTTGTGGGGCACGTATGAGTCACTAAACAGGGCTGGAAAGCTTTGGACAGCCAACTACACCAAAAGCCTAAGCTGCTTAAGTGTTTGGAGAAAGTTGAGCGAGTGGACAGCACATACGCAAAGCCTAAACGTCTCCTAAAAGAAGCCTAACAGTGGCTGGAATAGTGTGGACAGCAAAGGGAAAGCAAGGAAAATAAAGGTTCCAACACTTAGAAACCTAACAAATCATATGCTAGCACGTGATAAACAATTAATAGGTTCTAACTTAGTTATATGCATGCAGGAATTTGCAAAACAGTGAAGGAAAACAGTGAAAAGTCTTAATTACTAAATGATGTGCATGCCAATGATGAATGGTAAAGTAAACTAGACTTCCTAGGATGCATCTAACATGAGCAAAGCATGCTAGCCATGCTCTGATACCAAGATGATGTAAAACAAACATGCGAAGGAGCTTCTTAAGAAAATTAAAAGTGAATGACAACGTGATTTCAATTAATATCTTATTGAGATAGCAAGAAAATCATTCAAGAAATCGTGTTATTAACTAGCTTAGGCGAAGAAGTATGCGTAGATTGACCAAAACTCATGGATAAACAACGATAGTAGCAACACCAAAAGCTATTAAAAAACAATCCGTAATTTAATAACGAGAAGTTCACCTTGGGGATTAACCACTCAACTAAACTAGGGTTAGCGGGAGAAGATTTTCAGCACACCAAACGATGCCACGAGGAAAGTTGCAATGCCAAGGGTCTTGAGCCACGGAGAGGTTGCCGGTGGTGGAGGACACACGGGCGGCGTGCTTTCAATAGTCCACCCGTAATCTTCGAACCGCTCGTCTATGCTGTCGATGAGTGTGGGTAGGATGCGGTTTAAGTAGTTCTCCACCGTTTCGTCGAATCCAAACCCGGCGTCAAAGAAGGGAGAGCGGATGGGGTGAATATATCCCTCGTCGTCGAGCACCAATCCAATGTCAACTTCCGGATCCGCCATGCATGATTGGCGTGTAGAAATTTCAAGTGGAAAAGGGTTAGGGGAATGTAGTGGAGACTCCTTGTCTTGAGAAGAGGAGGGAAGCGAGGGAGGAGCAAATCCGGCGGGATTTCTCAGGAGGAGTGGTCGGCGGGTCCAAGAGGAGGATGGGGCGGCGGGTTCCAAGAGGAGAGGATTAGGGTTTGGGGAAATTCAATCCTAGTTAATTCCTCAATAAATCTGAAATAAATTTCAGAATTAATGGTGTTTGGAGAGAATTAATTTAGGATTTGAATTTGATTTCAGCTTGGCTTGGAGCTAGAATAGGAAACAACACGTGGAAGCCCAATGAGGGGGCGGCGGGTTGAGAGAGAGAGAGGGGTGAGGGATTAAAACAAAACCTGAAATTTTATCTCAGGTTTTAATGCAATTAAGAGGGAGAGTTATGAGAATTTTGAATCCAAATGAAGGAGCCATCAATGCCATAAATGGGGGCACTAATTTTGGATTCCTCTAGGTGAGGCCGGCGGCATGCTCATGGAAAATTTGGGGAAATCAACTAATGGGGCTTCCAAATTTGGGTGATGACATGGCACTTGATATCATAACTCCCTTCTAATTCAAATTGAAATTAAATCTCTTCAAGAAAAACCTTCCTAAAGTGGATTTCCAAATTAGGAAAGAATTCAAAATTTGAAATTCCAAATTCAATTTGAACTTTGTGGAAGGGAAGGGTCGGGTGGACGGTGGGGATGTCACCGGCAAGGTGGCCGGCCGGAGATTGGGTGGTGGTTGGCGGCGGGATCCTCACAGGGGCGGCGGCAATGAGGGAGAAGGATTTCTTGTGGAGGGGAGGGGAGAGGAGATGGATTGGAACACGATCGAAAATTCTAACCACGAATCGAGGACTCTTCCAACGATTGGTGGGCCTTGCGGTTTGCTCCCCCGTGGAGCTCTCTCTCTCTCTCCTTCAAGCACTCATGCAAGAAGACAAAGAAGAACAAAATAGCTTTTTCATTTCAATCATCATTAAGCCAAAATACAACATGACATGGCCTATATATAGGTCCCAACAAAAAAAAAAGAAAATACAATGACTCTCTTGCCCTCAGGGCTACACTCATGACTCAACTTAGATCAAGGGTACAATAGGAAATAAAAGAACAATGCATAAAAGAAATACATAAATAGCTAGAAAATTAAGCTCTGAATCGTGGCCATCGATCGGTGATGCACATGTTTGGGATCGATGTCCTCATCATTGGGTCATTCAACAAAATAACAACAGATGTATTTAAATGAAATACTGTGACTATATGAAAGTCAAAATTACATTCCAACATTTGATGGAAAGTATAATCGTGAGAAAAAATTCAGATTTTAGCAGTAATTTAGAAGATTTCTTTGAATGTATCAGATGTTTGATTCCCAAAAAGTTGACGATAAATCAAAACTAGTGGACATGCTTAATCATTTTGGCAAACCATTAATAAATTTACATGGGCTTATATCAACTATGAGATTAAAGAGCAAAATGAAATGAAGTCTGAGAATATATTTGAACCAGAACTTCTTATAAATTCATAGATATCAAAGTATACATCTAAGCAACATTAAAGCTAAACATGAATGTGAAAGTGAAAAAAAAAAATCATAACTATTTTAGTTGATAAAATTAATTGAAAAATATGATAGCATTACTCATAATTAATCATCAGCTAATATTATTCAAATAATGAATGATTGGCATGTTATTGATTGTCTTTGATTCATAGATTAGTGACATAAATTCATCCTCAAGTACCAAAATTTCAGGGAATTTGTTAATGATGAAAGCCTTACAAGAAATATGGAATGCAAAATTAAATCTATTTAGTCAAATTTAAAAGTGCAGAATTCAACAAACCTAATTTTTAAACCATTTGATTTTATTTTCTTTGAAGAGATTGTTTATCCATATAGGCATATCATTTTTGTATGGTAGTCCCTTTTTTAATCATCTCATCTTCTACTAAAGAGTACAGAATCTAGTCTATATTAAAAAAGATAGAGGTAGACCTAAAAAGACTTAAATAAAAAGAATTAGAAATGGCTTTTTTTATTAGATTTAAATGAGAATTTGACTCTTACTAGAACACAATGAAAAGAAAATATTTATATATCCTACCCCATGTACTGGAATAAAAGCTTGATGTTGTTGTTCTCAGCAACTTCTAAGAATTAATTATAAATATTTATTAGCATCACTTAGAACATATATTGATATTTTAGCATTTTCATTATTTGGTTTAATTCTATTAATCATTATGATTTGAATTATTTATCTTATTTGAATGAAAACGACCTCTGAAAACTGAGTATTAATTATGCCAATTATAAGTCAATTGTTGATGTGCATAAGGAGATATGTGAATTTAAACTAGATGATAAGATAATGATATCATTTGAATCCAAAATGGTCTTCCTACTGGATCTTTTAAAAAACTTAATGTGAGAAAGCCAAAGTCATCTAAAATCATGTTGCGCATTGGAAAAATGATTATAAATTAGAAATTCCAGTAAATGGTTGGTATTAATCTAGTCTTCAATATGTCTAATTTGTCTTTATTTCATGAACTTACAATTAATGTGATCGATTCATCTCTCTTTTCATATCCTACCTAGAAATTTGCATCCAATACTATGGCAAACTAAAATTACTTGTTCCTGATGATAAAAGAAATGATAAAATTGAATCCACATCTGTGGGTGAATTCCAAAGATATCTTGTGAAATGGCATGACAAACCTTTATATGATGATTCTTAAATTGCTTCATAGGATACACAGCAGTTAACCACATATTTGCTTGATAAACATTAAAAGTTAAATTCATTGATGCTAAGTTTTACAATCCATGCAACATGATGTAGACAAACATCGTTATTCTTGTAGACTCATATGACATTTATGGCCTTATGGCTTCTACTAAAGCTTTTTCACCATCCAAGTATATGTGGCTTCCTAGTATTGGGTTGATTCTTGTACCTAACTTTTTCATGGGATATCCCTGTGTTCACTCCATTGTTGTATTTGCTCACTCTCTAAACCTCTTTATTTGGACAACTGCATGTTTATCAACAGAATATGTTGTATTGCAATCTACATGAAAAAACAATGCCTTTGAAGAGTGTGATTTCTTGCGGGGACAACCGAGCTCGGGTTATTTTTATGCTCTTAAATAGAATGATTCAAGACATGTAAAAGGAATTATTTTCTTAATAAAAATCCAGACTTATGTTCAATCATTTGTGCTTCGATTGGTGTTGACTCCTTCCAATGTGTTACGAGTGACTAACAATTTACTATGGAAGTCATCACTTTCTACTAATAAAAATCTTAACTTTTTTTTGACTTGGTAGATTTCTTCCTTGTTCTCATCCCTTATAAATTATTTGTAGGGTTTTGCAAATGTTGTTGCTTTTTATTCGAATACATTACAACTGAATTTCTTTGTGGTGTGAATTTATCATTTTAAAATCCAATCTGTGTGTGTCTACATATGTCAAATTCATATGCCTAAATTAACATTATTGGAAATTAATTAATATCTGCATTGGATTATATTTAACGAAAATTTCTGAACTTAAGTTACATTACTGAATACATATTACAAAGCATCCTACAAACTGCTTATGATAGATGAAAGTCTATATTTGTCACAATTTCCTAGTAGTGGTGATCGGTCTTGAATAAAAGATGGTTTGAAAGCTGGAAAAGATCTATGTGAAATTCATGGCTTCACTGGACTAAGGAAAGTAAAAGAGAATAATTTGTGATGGGGGAGACTTCAAAAGGCCAAAGGGAGAATGTTTGGGGAGGAGGCTAAGTAGGAGTGTTTCTATCTTTGGTGGGTCAGCACAAAGTTTGCCAATGATTTGAGCAAGCCCCAAACTTTTGGTAAGACTTTAGATGCTTTGGTTAGTTCATGTTGACATATTTATTAAGTATGTTACCCGTTCCAGAGTGACTATCATTAGTTGAGAAGAAAAGTACATTAAGACTGCCAACCAATACAATTCACTAATGTGGCTTTAGTGATGGTCACCAATTGCCGCTTACATTTACCAGCAATGGTGGTTGTAAGCAAGGCTATGACAGATGGAGGTCAAATCAAAAAAGCATAAAGCAACAAGAGATTGATATTGTAGAGCATTAACTATCAAAAATGGTTCCCAGTAAGAAATCAATCTTTGAGTGTCAACAATAATTGTTGAATATGATAACTGTGAAAAAGATTGATGCACATGGTGGTTTCCCTTTAAAGATCTTTTACTTAGAAAATAGTTTGATGGTTGAAATCATGCCAAGTTCCCTTATTTTATCGAACTAATCATGATCAATCGGCAGTATAACAATTTTAAAAAGAGCCATAGCTTATCATGATGGAGAATATTTGGGTCACATGCCAATAATATTTTAGTTCTATTTTTTTATAAATAATTTACTTCATTTTGTGAATTATGCCAGTATAACAATTTTAAAAAGAGCCATAGCTTATCATGATGGAGAATATTTGGGTCACATGCCAATAATATTTGAGTTCTAATTTTTTATAAATAATTTACTACATTTTGTGCATTATGCCACTATTATGAATTAATATTGTCAGTTGCATATACATGTAAATAAATAAGAGCTTAATATTTATAAAAGAGCATACAGTATCTTGTCGCATAAACAAACTATTCCATGCCCGTGTATCACCACTGGCTTCAGATGCCTTCTTTTGTTCTTCCCTTTGTTGTTTAAGATTTTTCTTATCATTGGCAGTAGTAGTTTCAGACCTATAATATCGAACCACACCATTAGCATATGTAAGTAACCAGTGGAAGAGTAAAAACTTATAAACAAGATAAATATGTACATTGATGCAAAAAGGTGTAACAAATGCTCACCCTAGTTTTCCATTAGCTCTATTTTGTGGTTTTGCAGCCATAACATGTAATAATCTTCCCTGAAATATGGAGTTATCCAACGCTTCTAAAGCCCTAGTCAAATTCCATATCACCTAAACAAGTTAAATAGTTTCCAATATCTAAATAATATGCAAGAAAACCTTATGCTTAAAATATAAAAAGTGAAAAGCAATTCCTTTTCACAACAAAAAAACACCAAGTGTTTTTGATCATATGACTACAAGTATATTTATACTAATAGAACCAGATAATTTATTTAATCAAGTAACTAAACATATAGGTGGAAGATCAATAATGATTTAAGCTTCTTTTACCTCGTTGCAGACTCTGGAAGTGTGTAAAGCAAATAACCGATGCCTTTGGATCTTTTTGTATTCTTATCAGCTACAAGATGGACCTCAGAAACATCACCAAATTGGCTAAAGAGATCACGCAATTCATCCTCGCTGTCTTCAACAATAAGCAAAATTGATCAGAAACAGTAGGGTATAAGTTCCAATAGCAATAATTTAGAATAATCAAGATTGATGCATGAGATAGAGGCAGGGTCAGTTTCCATACTTGGTTGTATATGGAAGATTACGTACAAATAGGCGCCCAGTCTCGAGGGCCAGGCTTCGGTCATCATTATATGTTGCCATTGGGTTTTCTCTATCCATATTATCAAGATCACAATTTTCTTCATCAATGTTCTCTTCAGCAAGTTGGGCATTTATGGCATGTTCATGAGAATCTTCATACTTGACAATTTGATCCTTTACATCCATGTGTGAATTGTCATCATTGTGGCCATTTCCACTACCATGATCACCATCTTCATCAAAGCTATCATCTGCTTCTGAATCTGACCAATTTTTCTTGATACGACTCTTTAGATAGTCCATATCTGATTTCACATCATCTTTTGCAACTTGAGGTGAATTATCTGTTGGGGACTTCTTGGATCCTTTGATTAAGGACCTTGGTGAACTTTTATCAGCCAAATCAGATTCATCAAACAATTGAGCTTGCAACAGAGATGACTTCTTAATTTTACCCTGATGTGTTTCTTTCTCAGGGGATTTTTGTTCAGAAAAATTCATAGAATGTATTGTATCATTAGTCCACAACTTTGCTTTAGAGCGTGGCTGCATTATTTGCATAAACTCTCTAAGCTTAGGATCACTATTTTCACTGCTTCCAACATTTTTTACACAAGCACTCGAGGATCTTTGACCTTTAGAAGTAGTAAGGGAAGAATTTTTAGAGCTCTCCTTGCTATTTTCTTTCAAGAGATTATTTTTCATGACAGAATAACGACTCCACGGGCGAGGTGTGTTTGGATCACCAACTCTCCGAGCAATCTGCAATTTATAGAATAAATAAAACAATAGCACAGCATTGAGTATTGTGATAAAAGTTTAGGGTTTTTTTTAATTCAATGGCGTACATTAATTTCAAATTTGTCATTCCATCAACTAAGAAAATTTCCCATTCAACAAAGAGGTGTCCCAACTTTAAAAATATCAAAGCTAATGAAATCCATACATCCAATATTTAAAATAGAGAACAACCCTATGTTCATGCAATTAAAAAAAATCCTACCGGTATGTCAAATGAAGCCGAAATTTCACATATTAAACATAAAAAACTGTCAGAAAACAGTTAAGAATTGTGCATGAACATCCCATATAAGGACACCAATAACAACATGAACTCCAATTAACAACTCCAGTAACAAATTTAAAAAGAAAGGGTGGAAAGGATTCGATCAAGAAATATAAGAGTTCATAGAAAATTACACAAAACAACAAGTCCCAGGTTTTCTGAAACTTTATAGAACAATAGACTAATAGATTCCTATCCAAATGGTGCACCAGATCACACTACATATATTATACACGAAATGGGACATCATTGCAAAACCCCGCCAAAAAAATACCATCACCTGGCTCGCCATAAGTCTGATCTAGGGGTGTCAATTTAGGGTGACCCGGCACTATTCGGGTCAACCCGAACCCGACCCGTTTTTGCAAAAGGATCGATTTTGCAGACCCGAACCAGACCCGCTTCGGGTCCGGGTCAACCCGACCCAACTTGAATGACTCGGTGCCAACAAAAAAATGCTAGTTTTTTTGTTCAAATGGGTCAATCTCCGCTTTTCGGGTCAAAACGGGTCAATCTTGGGTTGACGGGTCAAAACGGGTTTTCTGGTCAATTTTGGGTCAAAGGGTCAACCCGAACACGACCCGATTTTTTAAACAGGTTGAATTGTTGAACCCGAACCCGACCAGTTTCAGGTTCGGGTCAACCCAAACCCAAAATTTTTGGGTCGGGTTCGTGTAGGACTGTAGGTTTTTTGAGTCGGGTCCAATATTGACACCCCTAGTCTGATCCATGACAAGACAAAATCCCTATGGGCTAATCACTTTACAATTATCTAAATAATTGCCATATCTGCCAAGCATCACCTAGAACAAAACACAAATGCAGCGAATACACATCAAAAAAGAAGGTAAGATGCAATCCGTTGTATATTTTTATACAACAATACCTCGCATGTGATTCTTGAGGTGTCCATGTAGGTGTTATCGAAAAACTTGAGGGCTTCATCGGCTTCCCTCTCGGTACGAAAACCTACGAAACCAAACTGCCTGCTTTTGCCATCTCTGGCAGGTTCAAGCAAAAAAAATTATATATGTATACTTTTTTGAATTGTTAGGAAATTATTGGTGCTGGTTTAGACATAGAAGAGACAAGAAGAAATACGAATCTCACGTAGTTCGCATGAGTTTGGCGTCGGTGACCTCGCCCTTCTGAGAGAAGAATTCCCTCAGACGATCCTCTTTCACGTACATTGGGAGATTCTTCACACAAATTCGAGACCTTTAAAGCCAAATAAATCGGCGTTAGCTCTGGGGGAGGGAGGGAGAGAGAGAGAGAGAGAGAGAGAGAGAGAGAGAGAGAGAGAGAGAGAGAGAGAGAGAGAGAGAGACCTACATCTTTAGCAGTTGCTTAACAGCAGGATTTAATCTTAGATCCTGTCAAAAGGCAAAAATAAAAAGCTTTAAACCCTACAGCCTCTTAAATCCAGGTTCTTCCATTTATCTTAAGGGGCTGTTTGGATGCAGGCTTTAGACCGAATTTGAAGCGGATTTGAGCTAAATCCAGCCAAACGACCAAAAATGCAAAACCAAATCTCACGGTAAATCAAAGCCGCGGTTGACGGAAAATTCCCTCTTTTCGTGGTAAATCCCGGATTTGCGAAATCCTTTGGTTCGGCGGATTTACGGGATTTGGCCGAAGAAGCGCGCGAAAGGGAGAAAGTTATCTTCACAGAAAGCGAGCTCCCGTTGTTGTTTCCGATCAAAAAATGTCGTAACTTCCGCTCCAACTGGAAGGGAACGTCGTCGAAGGAGCGAAGTCGAACAGCGACGAAAGAAGTACTCGTGCAAAACTTTACACTCCAGCAAAGTAACGAAGCCGAAAGAAATAGAGAAGAGAGGGAAAACCTAGTTATTGTTGCATAACGTAATTAATATAATTTAAAATATTAAAAATTAAATAAAACTAATTAAATTATTAATTATTACTTAAATACTTAGTTATTTCAAAATAATTAATAGGATTAAATATGATTTTAAATGAAAATAATTATTATAAAATATTATAAATAATAATTAACCACTTTAAATCTTTTAACCACCTTAAATATTTTAATTATCCAAAAAATGCATGTCAAATCTTTTAACTGCTTTAAATCCTGAATTGAATAGTCAAACACACATGACTTATCATAAATGTTGCCCAACAGTTTTCAGGATTTAAACTCTCAGTATTTCATAAATTAGGATTTAGAGGATTTACAAAATCCTACTAAAATGAAATCATGGGTGCTACCAAACAGAAATATCACATTTAGTAAATACAGATATTGGGCAGATTTAACTTAAATACGCATGTCTCGCGAACTATTCTTCTTCACACGCCGCTAATCCCATTGTAAACCATTCTCCATAGAGCTCTCGTCGCCACTTTCTCGCTTTAGTGTCGTTTGAACTTCGAGGGCTTTGGTAATTTGAGCAATAGAGTGGGGAAGAGATACAAACACATATATTTTGCATGCATATCACAAGGCTTTGAAAATAGAACCGGAGATGGTTTGATTTGAATAGAATTGATAAATATTTATTATATTTAAATATTATAAATAATTACAAAATTATTTATAAATATTAGTAAAATGCATGTGTATGTGATACACGTGAATAAAATGTAAAAAAAAAATATTAAAAAAAAATTATATTATAAATTTTAAAATTAATTTATGACATGTTGTATGCTTGATATTTAAGTCTTTACAATATTACATGCAATATTTATATATTTTCATATAATTTCTACATAATAAATAGACATATAAACTTAGATTATTCTTCATATACAATCATTAGAAGTATGCTACATGAAAAGTAAAAAGTGTGTTAATGTGCAATGCAAGGAGTCCTAATGGATTGATCATTTTGTGATCAACACAATATATATTAGAAGAATAAAGTAGAACTTAAGAAAATAAAGAATAATGCAATTGGCATTAATTGTAAATTAGAGAAAATTTAAAATCAATAAAATATCTAGAAAGAATGGAATAAAATAACAGGAAAAAGTATAAATAAAAATGCACTAAAAAGCCAATAAAAGGAGTTGATTGGCTTTATGATGGTAAAAAGCTAATACGAGAAGAAGAGTTGGAGCATGAATTATCCTCAATTTTTTTCATTCAGGCTTGGGACTGACATTGAAGATTTTAAAAATAATGCTTGATCTTTTGATTTGACCTAGAATGTGAAGTCAATATAATATAACGTTCAATAAAATCTGTAATTTTTCCTTCAATCTATATTGCTGCTACTTGTAACATAGTAGGAGCATTATAAAAATTTTGATCTACTCTTAGACTCACACACACATCACATACGTAAGATTCAAATTCAAGACCTCTTGATTGATAGCTAAAGCTCCAAACAAAGAGATCAAAGTGAGTTACATTCATTGCTTCAGTTGAAGCAATATATTGTACTTTGCTAATGATAATTCTAAAATTGATTTTTTGTGAGGTCTTGATTTGATAGGACCTCGACAAACCATAATCAAATAACATATTATAGACCTTCTCATGTTCAAATCTCCAATAAAATTCAAGCCAACATAATTAGAAACATCAAATACTACATTTGATCAGAATTTCATATCAATATCTAGAGATCTTTCAATGTATCTCTGTCGCTATTTTAGACTTTTATATATATGAGAGATGTAAGGAAGAAAGAAAAATCAATGCAATCAAGATGCTCATGACAAGCTTTGTTTATATCAGGAATTTCAAAGAACCCACTTACTTGTCCAATATCCACAAAAGATTTCTACCTAATCAGTATAAGATTATGTCAAGCGTCTTTGAAAGCAAACCAAATAAAACAAAACACATCTTGTATGCCAAAAACAAAATTCGAAGTGACGATTTAGGTTACGTTTGGGACAGTTTTCTTACTGCTTTACTTTTCAAGCTGTAACCATAACTTATATTTGTCAAATATTTTTTCTTTGCTTTATAAAAGTTTTTGTACTAGGAAGCTAGTTTCTACAACAATTTTAAAAAGTTCCTTTCTCTATAATAGTTTTCCAAAGAAATAAAAAAGCCATCCCAAATGAAGTCTTAGGCTTCATTAGGAACTACTTTCTCAATGTTTTCTAATACAATTTTTCATTACAAAAATTTCTGATTCAAGAAAATTTTTAACTTAAAAAACTATTTTAGAAAGTCTTAAGAAATGTCTCAAACTAAGCTTTAATCTTTTTTTAAGATCTCATGCTTTGAGAGGATTTGCCGAAAGCTGGTGTTAGATCCCAAGCTTTCAAGTTGGATTTCGATGTTCAACAACATTCTTTTCCCCTTATTTAACTTGCTTATGCCCATTAGTTTTTGGCCTGAAAAGCGTTTCATTTGAAGCTCTAACATTTGAGTACTTTGCCTATTATGTAAACTAAGTTGATTTCTAATCACATCTAACTAAGACTGTATGTGGGACGGCTTTTTTACTGCTTCTTAAAGCAACTTTCAAATATAAAAAATAAAATTTTTTAACTAGGAAGCTATTTTAAGAAGCAATGCTTTAGGCTTCTTTTGGGACGGCTTTTCTTATTGTTTCTTAAAATAATTTTTTAGTATAAACATTTTAATTGTTAAACTAGATAACTATTTTAAGAAGCAAAAAAAAGTTGTCCCCAACGAAGTCTAAATCTTATAAATTTCATTGATTTCCTCAACACCTTTGTCTATCAATGCATAACCAAATGCATCACTAGAATAGTTCTTCCCAAATACATCATGTAATCTTCTTATCATTGTTGTGTCCTGGAGTATTCGCAGCGGTAGAGAAATATAAGGTTTAATGTCTTAGCGTTGTACGAAAATCCAGCACGCAATCAAATAAGAGAGAGTGTGCGTCATTCACTAGAGACACCAAGATTTTTACATGGAAAACCCCTGAAAAGGAGGAAAAACCATGAGGTCTAGCCCAGTTTGAATGAATCCACTACTATTACCGTTGATTACAAATGAGGTCCTTCATTGGAGGAAGGCCTTAATTTGATGTACATCATATAAAGTACATTACATGGTGAGAATACAAAGCATCACTGTTGATATGTTTGTTGGCCCAAAGGGCTGTAGTCGGCGGGCGACGAAGGTCGGAAAAACTGTAGTTGGCGGGCGACATAAGTCAGAAGGACCATAGTGGGCGGGCGATGGAGGTCGGAATGACCGTAGTCGACGGGCGACGTAAGTCACAAGGACCGTAGTCGTCGGGCGACGGGGGTCGGAAGGACCGTAATCGACGGGCAACGTAAGTCAGAAGGTAGTCGGCGGACGACGAAGGTCGGAAGGTCAAAAGTCGGCGGGCGACATAAGTCAAGAGGACTGTACTCGGCTGGCGACGAAGGTCTGAAGGATTGTGTCAGGTAGAAGTCCATTAATTGATAGAAATCCAACATCGGATAAATGTCCGGTGAAAAGTCCGAAAATCGGTAGAAATCTAGCGACGAGCAGAGTTCCGACATCGGGTAGAAGTCTGATGTCAGTTGGAGTCCAAGGAGAATTCTAACATTAGATGGTATTCGGACAGAACTCCAGCATCACTTGGAGGTCGGACGGAATTCCAACGTCACTTGGACAGAATTCCGGCGGCGGTGGTCGAGGAGTTCTTTCCTCCTATCCTTCTTCTCTTCTCCTCTTCTCTTGCTTGGGCCTCTTTCACAAGAGAAGTGAGGGTTCTATTTATAGAATTATGGAGTGGCATGGCCTGTAAATAGGTGAGAGATCAGGGGCAAATCATGGGTGGTTTGAATGGACGGCCAATATTGAATCCCTTGATCATGGATCGTTCATCAGACATTTGAAGGTCTTAATGATGTCAGAATTTGGCGATCTTGGGCTTGTTGGATTCGTCTCATCAATCCACTCGATTTGACTATAAGCACATTATGTTTGGAAACCGTTTGGTAACTCAAATTGTGGTTCGAACCTTCCAACAGCGCTTCGGGTCCTTGATTTGGACTCATTTGGGCTTGGATTGAGTCGAATTTGGTTTCGTTGGGTTCGTATTTCCGAGACGATCAGTTCGATTATAAGTTTGCACAAATCGAAGTTCAAATGATCCCAGATTTATTTTTTAAAGTTTTCAATCACATTTTTGCCTCGAGATTTGTGCCCGATCAAAATAATTTTATGATAATGCATTAATCATAATTATATATCTTTTGATTGAGATTTGATTAAGTATTATTTATGAAGGGCGAAATTCTGTAATATTTTATATTTATTTGAGGATTTTTTTCTTGTTTTGTGTTGAATCCATGGTAGTATGTGAGAAGATAGAGATTAGGTTTAAAAATCTCCGAGGGAATTGATTTAAGGAGCCCGATTGAGCCCTTTTGAAAAAAAAAAAAGGATGAGTTACAACTGAGTTACCGAGAAGCAATTCATAGAGAGAGATTTCATTGAAAATTCTAATGTGATTTCATACGAATTCTCTATTAGGTTTTTCATATTTCTAACCTCAACAAATGACCCCTTTATTTAATGGTGAAGAATAAGGCTAACATTATAAAATTGGCTAAGTATAATAGTTGCAAAGTCTTCTAATTTCCCTGTATCAGCCTGCCTTGTTATCCGAGCTTAAAATTATGCTTATGGCCAGCGATGGTCAGATGATGGTGTTTGGGTGGCGGCGGTGGTCAGGCAATGCTAGTTTGAAAGTAGAGCTCTTTTCAATTTAAAGTGAAGGTCTAAGTTCTAGCTCCAGCTCTTGTTTCTCTATCATGTATAGAATGCAGGTTTATTTATAGAATTTAAGTGTCATTATATGTAAATATAACCAAAGTTCAAAATACACTATTGGAGGATCTATATTGATCACCTCAATCTTTGACAATTCTTCAACATTTAAATGATTTAATGATGTTGTAATTAAGTGATATTGAGCTCATTGGATTTATCTGATTGAGATGTTCGATTTGAATATAAACATGCAAGATTTGAAGATTAGTTTATCTAATTATTGTCCTAAAATTTCATATTATAATTAAAGTGCTTGATTTAGGCTAATTTTGAGTTGAATCGAATCACTTTTGATGTTAATGGATTCTTCTAATCAAGATTTTCAATTTGACAATCGGTTTACTGGAATTGAAATTTAGATGATCCACAAATTAGTTTTGGTAGTTTCTAATTTGAATATTACATAAAAATTTATTTTAGATCTGATAAATTTTTGTTGGTGTATCAGTTCTCATAAATCTACAAATTTACTAAAACAATTAATTCAGTGAATATTTTCTTATAAAAATTTAATATTAAAAGCATAAAATAGCATAAATAGAAAAAAATTGTATCATGATGTCTATGGTTAATTGTTTTATAAATTAAAGACTTTTTTATCATGATATATTGATAAAAATTTTAATCATGTTGAATCTAAAATTGGTATATTTAATTTAAATTGAGTGCAATATAAGTACCTAATTCATCATATTGCCGACGTGAATACGGCAGTATGAGACGAATAATCTCTTTGCTTGCTTGATAGTCGACTCTATCTCAGATCGAACGGAGGTATCCTTCATTGATGCGTCCTTTTGGATCTCGTCCCCCGCGCGGCGAAAACATCCTACAAGATAGAAGAAAGGAGGATCGGCGGCGGGGGAAATTGCCGGAGAGGCGATCGATGAGGACGCGTTCCATGGTATCGCGGGAAAGGAGAAGGGGTTTTCCTTCGCTGAGGATCTCCGCGGCCGTCATCTCGAGGTAAGCGATCTTAGGTTCGTTTTGGGTGGGTCGGTTGAGGGAGACAAGGAAGATCTTGCGGAGGATGATGTCCTCAATCTCTACAAGGGATCGCTGAGGCTTCGCGATCGACATTGCAGCGAGACGAGAGAAGCCGCGGAGACGACCATTCGATGATATCAAAATAGAGGATGTAAGAGTTGTACAAGTTACAGGCTCCCTTCTTTTGGGAGATGGCATGGAGCTTCTGTCACCAACTAAGTTAGTAGTTGCAGGCACACCCTCTGCTAGAATTCTGGAGTGTTTTGATGATGGACAAATTTTAGAAGCGAGCTGATGAGTAAATTAATTTAGGAATAGTAGCATGGATGGTAAAGAAATTAAAGAAGCAGCAGATACGCTCTATTGGATGGCGCATTTGTAGAATGCGCTTAAAGGAAAGGCGCATTCAAAGAATGCGCCTAACTATTTGGCGCATTCTTTGAATGCGCCGATAAATTTGGCGTAATCCGTGTAAATCCAATTTCCTGCATTACTTTCTGCTCGGCTTCATCAACCCAACACAACAACCCAAAATTTTGTAGGATTCAGTGTATTGAACGTCGGGTTTTCCTATACCAATCATTTCGCAATAATAATTTTTTGATTGGTTAAGAAAATGATAAGAAGTAATTTTCTCGTAGTTAGTGATATTGATAGTCAAATAAATTTAATTGAAACTATTATGATATTTAAGCCTATTAAAGTCATCAATTGTTGAATAAAATTATGTTAGTTAAGATTTATTTTATAAATTAAATCTTTTAAAGTTATGTGAATTGTGAGAGGCCCAATTTTTGAAACGAGCTGGTAAGCAAGTAATTTTAGGTGAAGAAGCAGGATAGGAAGATGGCGCATTTGGCTTCCTTTATGGATTAAGCCGAAACATTCGGTGTATTATAATTTTTCCCTATTTTATGGATTAAGTGCAATGTTAGACGACATTTTGCCTCAATTTCAGTGCTTGAATACATTGTTTTTTATTAAGTTAAATCATTCAAATTTTTCGTCAATTACAATATTCTTTTCAATGCTTGAATATATAAAGTTAATTATTTTTGTTATTTAGTTAAAATATGTTTCTATTTAATTTTATGTAATATATATATTATATATGATTAATATGCTAATTTTGTATAATATTTAATCATATCAAACTTTTAAATTGTTAAATTTAGTTATATTAACATATTAAAAAAAATTTAATATAAAGTAATAAATTAAATTTTTTGAAAAATGAGAACAGAACAAATAGATTAGTTTTAAAAACGCCAAATTTAACTGATCGAATGAGAAAGAAAGTGTTAAAAAATTTAAACTTAAATTTATTTAAAATTAAAGTATAGTTAGGGTGAGATTGTTAAGATTATAATTGTTTTTTTTAAATAATAATTAAAAATATCTATTAATGATAACTGATGTGTTGTGAATTACCAGAAGGGAAAAAAATACAAATTTGGAATAGAAATAGTGCGAGAAGTTTTTAACAGTAGCTCATGTTAAAACATGTATTAATGTTCAAAAGCAACAACGTAAAAATTAGTATTACATATGGCTAAGTACTATTCGCATACGTGATTGCAGCTGGGTTAAAGTTGGACAGCATAAGAATTTTTCTGTGAACTGCTTTTGGATGATTTGCCAATCATTGCTATTTAAGAACTCTTTCTGTTTTTTACCATCTTTAATATTTAGCTCTCGATATTTTTCTGATAGAAATTCATCTTGATTTGTATCCCAACTTTTATAAAGGATGCAATGTTGCACATCAGCTATCGGATTGTCAACATTGACCACGACAGAACCGTCCTTTGCTCGGGCGATTTCACCAATTCTAGTTCTAAGAATACTTATAGGTGCAAAATGACTATTATGATCCCTAAATCTTTGTCGTATAAATTTCCAACCAATATCAGTAATTGTATCTCCAACCACATACAATGGATAACGACATTTGATAACTTCATGATATACGTCCCATAAATTATCGTCCTCGTACCAAGACCATTCATGTAAACAACATCGAAAAATTTCATTCGCTCTTGTTTTCTCCTCCAAGAATTCATCCATGGGATATGACATAGACTTTGTCAATCGAATTGTACCATCATAGATCAACTTTTTTCTTGGTATAATATGTAGGAAATCTCTTGACGGTGAGCGCTTGATAGAGGAGATCCTTGATGATGATGACATGATAAGCTGAATATTTAGAAAATGCAATTTGAGTATTTATTAGAAATTTAATATGAAAAACTTTTTGTTAAAGAATGATTTGAAGAGCAAGAAGAAGTACATGAGTCTAATAAATAAAACAAATTATGAGGTGAGTACTAACAATAATCATAGATATTAAGCATGAACATAACAAGAAGAAGTACATTTTTCTAGAATGTTATAACACCATCAAGTACATTTATGAGCCAAGGTAATAGGAGTGGTGCTGAACATATTATTTTATTTTTTTTAACGCACTACTTCATATTATTTAATAGATATCGTAGACGAGTTTGCAGCTGTGTTTGTGTCGGACAACAGTTGAAGTCGATCTGAAATTGTTGTTGTATTTCCTGCCAATCTTCTCCATTAAGAAATTCCTTTGGTTCAGCATGCTTAGAAGTTTGCGTTAACTGTTTATAAGAATCTAATATGTGCTTATCATGGCGAGGGTTCCAGTTAGAGTATAAAATACGATTGTCTATATCCATCATAGACCTTCCCAAACCGGGTTCAATGTCACAATTTTTAGTACGATAAAGTTCTAGAATTCGACCTTTTAGGAAATCAATTCCGACTAGGTGGTGCTTAAAAATTGGAAATCCTTCTTGTATACATTTCCAGCCCAACTCTCAACGTGTATGGTTGCCTCTATATTCTCTCTCCTTCATCGTATCTTCATGTAAGTGCCATAATAAGAAATCTTCATCTTCATCCCAAGTATGGATAATACACCTGAATAGCTCATTTGATGCTACCCTACCTTCAAGGTCCTCATCGACAGCATAAGATAAGCTTCCACGCACCCGTATGGTACCCTCTCTAATCCATTGTTTGATTTCGAAACTGCTGTTAGCATCTAAGTTGTTGGAGTACATCGTCGAATAATGAACCTGACATAAAGTATTTGCAGAAGACCTTGAGTAGT